>OZ018320.1:40990860-41143360 GCA_963969495.1 Ceratothoa steindachneri
TATATATATATATATATATATATATATATATATATATATATATATATATATATATATATATTATATATATATATATATATATATATATATATATATATATATATATATATATTATATATATATATATATATATATATATATATATATATATATATATATATATATATATATAATATATATATATATATAATATATATATATATATTATATATATATATATATATATATATATATATATATATATATATATATATATATATATATATATATATATATATATATATATATATATATATATATATATATATATATATATATATATATATATATATATATATATATAATATATATATATATATATATATATATATATATATATATATATATATATATATATATATTATATATATATATATATATATATATATATATATATATATATATATATATATATATATAATATATATATATATATATATATATATATATATATATATATATATATATATATATATATATATATATATATATATATATATATATATATATATATATATATATATATATATATATATATATATATATATATATATATATATATATATATATATATATATATATATGCTTTAATTCCTACTGAACGTGCGAAAGCTGGTTAGAGGCGTGTTGTGCCGTAGCCAGGATTCTCACTATAAAAGTCCCACTTGTTACTGGGGGCAGGTTTGTGATTGTTGAATTCTAAGAGTGCAAAATACAGGTTGAATAGATTAGCCGGAGGGATTCTTAATTAAAGTCTTGCCAAGGGTACGTCCAAAAAGGAGGAGCCACAAATAAACACGTACAGAAAATAAATTTTACTTTACACAAATATAATAATTAGCAATAGTTAAACGGGCAAAATTAAGGATTGAATATATAACAATGACGTTAGGCGTCTAGATTTATGATGACTCAATGGGAGTATCAATCACTGTTAATTAAATAGGTAATTTAAGAATAGAGGAACACTGGGTTTACAGATTACCATTAATTGTGATGGATTGGAGAGACGACTACTCAGGTCCAGACGGGGTGGTTCGGGTGGCGTTAACACGAGTTCTCGGGGAGAGGGGGGATAAGACGCCGGGTTTGGGGCTGCTGGCTGCAGTTCTGGTTAGTTCACTCCTAACTGGATGTGACACTAACAAATAGTAACTTCCAGTAACTATTTGGATTTTCCTTTTCTTTCTCAAGTTACGTTGAGCAACAGAGCGTATTCTTCTAGCCACAGACTCTGCGGGGCGGGATTTACTTCCAGGAACACTTGAGACCGCGACCAAGTTGACTCGACGGCGGTTGGCAGTCGATACGTTACGGCAACGACTCTCGTTCAACGTGAGGGGTACGCGAGTTGGTTTGGGACACTGCTGTAGAGAAATGGACGGCGATATTATTTATACCGAGGATTGTGGGAAATCGAGAGAGAGATCCCATTCACGTCAATTCGTTTATTGCAGCGACTTCTGGACAATCTCCATGGTATCATGAAGAAGACAAATAGAATTTAGGCTTCTCTGTGAGATAGGCCTTCTTTCGTCAGACTTCGTGTCGCCAGTTGGGGGAAGGGTGGGGGGAGAGACAGAGGAGACGAAGGTCAACTCAAACCACAAATTTCTTTCGTTCCCACGATTGTCTGGCGGCATGTGAGTATGTAGGTTCCATACCCTCACAGGGAAGACTTCCTAGACACTTTAAATCAACAAACAGCAAAAGAAAATCTCGAAAATTATTATGAGTCTTGCCAACTCAGCGGTGAACAAGACGCACACGAAGCTATCCATTCGAACGCAAGCACTCAATACAGCACTACGCAAAAATCATTAAAATAGCCTCTCACATCGAATCCGAAATAAACACGCTCACTTGTATTGACCACCACATGCCCATACAATTTACCATAGAAATGGTATCCTAAGCTATTCGGCAGGCAGAATCCTCTCCAGGCTCTAGACTTGACAACATATCAAACATTTAGCTAAAACACCTCGGTCCTAGAAGCATAGACGTGCTCGTACAAATCTTCACTTACTCTATCTTCCATAAATCTATTTCAAATGTCTGGAAACCTGCTTACATCATATACATTGTTAAGCCAAACAAATCACCCACCGACCTTGCATCGGTCTGCCCAATCTCCTTACTTTGCACCCCATCCCACAATATGGAACGTCTAGTACTAAACAAGATTTAACCACG
This sequence comes from Ceratothoa steindachneri, assembly GCA_963969495.1. Taxonomy (NCBI): domain Eukaryota; kingdom Metazoa; phylum Arthropoda; class Malacostraca; order Isopoda; family Cymothoidae; genus Ceratothoa; species Ceratothoa steindachneri. The sequence goes on from OZ018320.1 coordinate 40,993,096, forward strand.
CATCCCAATAGATACTTTTAAACATGGGTTCCGCCCATTTTATTCAACACCCACTGTACTTACCAACATTACCCAACTCACACAAGTAGGCTTCAACAGCCCACACCCCAACTCGACATAAGCAAAGCCTTCGACACTGCATTCAGGCATATCCTCATCAACAAAAGACTAAAGCCTTGATTCCATCTATAAAAAATGACGCTAATTTTCTCAAGGGCAGATGAGCACAATAAATCCCCCAAGATAAGCTATCACTAACACTACATACACAACGGAGTACTCTCTCCCACAATTTTCACCACGACAAGCAATCCAAACCTGACTTTTTACAGCTCTGCAGAAAACATGATCATCCTCACACGATCACACATGACCCAGAAAAACTCGTGATCTACAAGTCTATACCAAGACTCGAATGCTGGTACAATAGAACCAAATGACCATTTACCTTCAAATTTTCTGTCACCCTTTTTCCCCACTGAGAAATAAAAGTCATCTTAATTGAGTGCAGATCGGTAAATCCCTACCGTTAATAAAAATTAACCCTTTTTAGAACCTACAAACGGGAATACAATAAACACTTACTCAATTACGCCACTCCCAGAAAATAAAATAACACGGCTCCAATGTTCAGTGTCACAGGATTAAATTCCTAACACACAGAAAAACAAACCAACACAAAATACACATAATTCGAGCGCACACAATAACTACCGGGTTTTGCAAAAGTTTTGTTCCACTCGTTTTTTTTTATCTTTCGAGAGGTTTACGTGTCTGATAGAAAAGTTCCGTCAAACATACTTAAAGTTCTACTTTTCCAGCACGTGTTGTTAAAACACATTTTCTATTGTGTGCAGGTGGGTCGAAATGGAAGTGAAAAGAATCGAGATTTCTGCTCTCCCGCGCGCGGGCCACAATAAGTCCAACATCGCCAAGCGGCGCAACGTCAGTCGGATGACCGTCCACAAAGTCGCGGAGAGGCTCAAGAACGAGGAAAACATCAAAGATCGACCTCGTTCAGGCAGACCGCATGTCATCAACCGTTTGGCTGAGAGAAAGGCTTTCGAAAGTTATCGTCAAGGGGGAGGGCCGCAAGAGCTTGAGGTGCATGGGAAGGCCTCTGCTCAACGACCGTATGCGAGAACGTCGAGAGTGCTGTCGTCGCCTTCTCAACCACTTGATGAGTCATGGCAATAGAACTTTCTTTTCTGATGAAAAAACCTTCATGGCCGATCCGGTCATCAACAAGCAGAACCACCGCGTAATAAGCTTCGGCCAGTACGTATGTCTCTGAGGTCCACTACGTGTTCACGACCAAACACCCAGCCTCCGTGGTGATACTCGGCGCCGTAGCTTCGAATGGCGAGAAGATGCCACCGGTGGGGTTCGGCTCACACGGCCAAGACCGTGCAAAAGTGGTTGGGGGTCAAACATGAACATGAAGGACTTTTGGCCGCCGCAGTCGCCCGACCTCAATCCCCGCGACTACAGCTTGTGGGCACATGTCGAGGGCAAGGCCTTCAAGGTCCGCCACAGCAACGTAAACGAACTGAAGTCCTCCGTTAACCGCGTGTAGGCCAGCATGAGGAAGGACTTCGTCCGCAACTTGGGCGCAGCCTTCAGTTTTCGCCGGGCGTTGCGTGCTCTCCGCTAAGGGTGGCCACATTGATTAATATTACAATTTAAGCACATATTTATATGTTAAAATAATAAAGACGCGTCTAACTGCGTCGCATCAAAACTATCATTGTGTCCTTTATTGAAATCGTCGTAACGAGTGTAACAAGACTTTTGCAATGCCCGGTACAAATACCTCGCTGGCCACACCGACACAGACATGCTCCCACTACCACCAGGTACCAGACACAATTCAACACACTTACAACATACCCAATACAAGCACAGTTGAGGCAAAACCTCCTTATACATGGAGTGTGGGATCTCTGGGAAAGTGATTAGTTTAATTGATTGAGTTATTACTTATTTTGGTTGAGCGTTTTGCATATGCCAAGGAGCCGATGAGTGCATTATTGTAGGATTAAAATCGCCACTTGGATTAAAGTCTTAGAGCCGAGAAAGTGCGTGCGAGTACTCCTAGATGACACGACAGTATGAAGTTGGCCTTGTGTAAGGTGGCGATCCATGGCAAGTGATTGGGAAGCGGCAGTGATGTACAGTTCCTGGTCTGTATCGGAGCTCGGTGAAGTGACTTGGGAATTTATAGCTTGCTCAGACGCGGTTATTTTATGTGGTTCCTTCTATAGCGGATGTCCAGTTATTTGTGATAATGTCTACCGACCTATTTGCGGCGGCTTCAAGAACACTTGGCTAAAGATTGGATGGTGCAGACACTAGTGTAGCCCTTGTGTTGTTTATCTTACTCTCTCGAATGTTATTTTGCCATGTATACAGTATTACTACTCTTGTTGTGGCAAATCGAACTCTCATAGAAACGGTTCCCGTTGGGGTGAAGGACTAACATTTTTTTAAGGAATTAAATTATATCCCACAATGAATCTTTGTTTTCATTGTTAGTTTGACGAGGGTCTTACGAGTTAAAGTGATTAGTGGGCAGCATCTTCCACCATCTGAGAAAAAGAATGATGTAGTGGATCCTTACATTCAACTGAAGGTGAGAGGGCATCCCGACGACAAGCAAAAACAGAGGACGAAAATCGTCAAAAATAATGGTATTTTATTAAATTGTTTCGTTTTCTCTACTTTATTTAAGTTGCTCCTGTTTATGGGTCGTCCTCAATACTAGCTATACTAAATCTTGACTCGAAATGCGAGGGCCGCATGTGCATACATATTTCAAATGATCGCATATATCAAAAAAATGATGACTTTAGTTAATAATAATTTCGAATATGAGGCATCTGTTTTTATTCTCCCTCTTTTATCAATATTGTTAAAGTTCCTTTGTTTCGAGAATTGGCATTTCACTTGTTGCATTATAATCGTCCAGATATGGATGTATTATGGCAAGTTCTAAGATTGTATGGAGTGGTTACGCAATGGTGTGTGATGTCACCAACCAAATGATCTCCCAAATCTTTCTTTGGATCTTGACAGGATTTAATCCGGTGTGGAATGAAGTGGTAGAAGTGAAGATAAGAGTACCAGAAGTTGCGCTCATCTATTTTACTGTGAGGGACGAGAGTTCTCTCGCCAAAGACCCGGTTTTAGCTCTCGCCTGTATTCCATTTGCATCTTTATGTACAGGTAAGGTCTCTTTAAATTATTGTAAATTTCTCATGCATGTCTATGTCATTGCAGAATTTTGAACGAGAAATTAACCAGCATAGATTCCACCCATTCCTCAATTACTTCAGCTTATTTAACTATCACCATCATTATCACTAAAACCATGCCCGATCCCTGGGTTTTGGTATACGTCATTGGAATGGGAGGCACTAGTTTTCAAGGACTCTTGACTTCCCCAAAGGGTTTTGACTCAGTCTCCTTGATGCCCACTGTCATACACCTTTTTCACAAACCATGGAGTTTTTTTATTTTGAACAATAACATATATTATCAATGTCTATATGTGTAACAGCAAAAACTATATACAATAACAACCGTAAGAAACAAGGATTGAAAAAGGACGGTCGCTCTCGGTACTGGGTGGTCGCTTTACGGCTGCCCGTATTGTCTATGCAACAGCAAACACCAACATACCTCCTTTCTCCATTTGTCTTAGCGCCGCCCTCTTCACACATACTCTGTCAAACATTCCTAATCAGCTTGTTCAAATCGTACTCATTCTCAACCACTACCATTGGACATTAACCTACACTAACATGGCAGCTTTTCTGTAATATTCCTCATAAACTCCCACTCTTTCCCCTCGCTTCCACTCGTACCTCTCTCAGCGTACGATCCATAAATCCGAGGGGATTACAATAGTTTAAAAAATTTATTGAACAATAATTATTTGAGATATTAACACTCACGATAAACATTTGCGGTAGTAAAATTCTTGCTAAGCAAGTGTTATCAGGTCTGTATCAACACTAGCAAAGGATGTTGTGATACGTTGTTTTAGATAATATAAATTAATAGTAAGGGGAGGGACAAATACTTTGTCTTTGACAAGGTATTAGATCTGGACTTCCTGGTGGCCAATGCATAAGTGACATGTTGGTAGCAGTTGTGCGGCCAATCGATCGCTATGCTTGATTTGTATCTAATTATCTGCAATTTCCGTGCGCCAGTGAAGCGGCGCTCCATCCCGTTAAAGAATAAAGTTATCAGCAGCTTCGTGTAATTGAGCTAGAGGAAGGATACCTCGATCACAAACTAGGATCGGAAGTACCTATAGGCGAGCACCAACAGACCGGTGTCTTTGCAGCTCCCTGCAGCCGAGGATGAAGCCTGGTCCTTTTGAGCCTCTCCTGCCACCAGGGACCTTCTCCCCTCGGTCAAGATACGGGTCCGAAGACTGTACACATTCCTACCTGTTTAAACATAGTGCAGGTTTGATGCCCTCAACAAACCGACCCTAACCAAGTCCCACGGCGATGGCTGTCTGGTGGTGGGGGTTCATATGAGGGCATCCGTCATCATCAACCTCGATTGACTTCCCAACGCAAAACAAGTAATTGAGGCAACCAGTTCTCTATCATCGCGAGATAAGAAACTCCTTTTGAAGTGTGTTCTTCAAAAAGGAATTGGGTCGTACACTTTTGTATACGATATATCACAAGAAAATATTAACCTTTGGGAAATCCCGCACGTACTCCTCTTGTTCAAGGATTTTCAGAAGCTCATATGCGAACGTTCCGTTTGTTTACCTTTCCATTGATGTGGAATTTTGACTGCTGGAAATTAGACGGTTCAAAAGCAGGTGTGATTTTGTCCTTTCACTTAAACTTTGCAATAACTGCAGTTTATAGGACATCATTTTCAACCGTTTCCGCAAGGTTTTCTTCCAAAAATTAGTTGTGGAATTTGTAGCTCCCGACCTGCTTTCCTAATCGATCTCTGTGGCCTGCGTTGGTAACTAGCCTTAACACGCTCAACCTCATCTTCAGATACCGATGATTTCCCAGGACATTTACTTTTACATTAATATTGTTTTAAATTTCTTATACCAATCGTAAATGGATTATCGAGCTGGAGGTGATTTGTTGAAACGTTCTCAAATGCCGTTGTGCAGCAGTAATATGATTAAATTCGCTTGATTCCAGCACACAAACGCTTTCTCAATAGCATTAACAGCTATTTTCTTCGCCGAGGGGTGAATAGTAGTCAGTAGGAATGTGAAACCTGGTGGTGCCGAAACCGTTATTGCTGCAATAAATTTTAAGTTTCCCTTTGAAATTTGGATCGTGTGTCGATATCTTAAATAATTATGGTTCAATATTTCTAAAAAACTTTTTATAATCAGGTAAAGTCATGGCAATATACCACACGCTCACCTCGCACCCAAGTCTACAGGGTGAACCCCCCAAAACGGGCCCCAACTTTCGATAGGCTTCATTTCGTAATGTTTTATTGAATTAAGAAATGAAGCCATTCGAAAGTTGGGGAGCGTTTTTTGGGGGACGTCAGATAAGAGGTCGACGCGCATCAACTCTACTAAAAACTATCCATTCCCCCCACCCATTTATGCACTATCAAGAACAAAGCCACCCTACTTTTTTTCCACGCCAGTTTGAACTCTCATAGCGATGGGATGCTATGTGCTGTAGCATCTCGTCCAGACTGCGTTCATCCCTCCTGCCAGAAGGCCTCAAGCACGAGACCACACAAATCACGCCCAGACACATCTATGTATCATACATAATATCATCCCCTTCAGCCGCTTTTTTTTCTCTCAAACACTCATTTACATAATCATCCCCACTTTTACGCGGCCTTCCATCCTTTGACATATAGACACCCTGTCGTTGGCATCAACATCCCCTTATGTAGCTCCTTCCAACATTCCAGGATACATCCTGAGATTGATGGGAAAAGGGTTCTGTCTATGATGAGTTGGTGTTGGTGGCTGAAAGTGAGAGAGATTTGGAAATGTTGATGTCGACTTTGACAGGGTTTGTGAGAGGATGTCTAAAAAGGAATGCAGAAAAGTCGCTTGCCGAAATTGCGCCCGATCCGTTCATCCCCGCGGAGGGAGAGGAACCTCTAGTCTTAGATTTCTTCTTCGTGAGCCCTAGGGGGCTCGTGCCGCCTTAGGGGCAGCTTGCACGTGGGCGGACTTGGGTTCGGTGTCTGGCTCCGAGCCCAGGTTATTCCCATGTAAGACCCTGAAATTTGGAGCGGGGTCACCTGCGGGACCATAAGATGCCTCCAACTGTCCATCACCTACCAAGGTGTCAAGAATCCCGACCTGGGACTCAAAAGGCCTATCGCCTCTTACGAACTTCACTGGCGCCGGCTGCAAATCTGCGTTGGGAAGAGAAGGGGAGTGGACAATAATGTGACAAACCTCAGATCAACGAGGTGTCTTGGCAATACCCAGGGGACAAAGTCATCTCTTATCCCTCTAAAGGAGTTGAGGTGGTTCACCGGCCCTCATCTGGAAGGAGAGGGAACCGAAGCGACGCGTCCTTTGCCTTGCTGTCTCCGAAAGGAAGGGGGGTGGGACCCCGAACCTGTCATATTTGGAGAGGGGAAAGCACCCTCTCCGCTAAGAGAATGTTCGGGGGCCCCCTGAAAAAGTATAGGGTGGCTCACCATTGCACTAGTCGCCCGAAGGCAACTTTACACAAGGGGTATGAGAGAAGTTCCCGAACCCGCAAGGCGACACTTGGAGGAGCCCCTGAGAAAGCAGAGGGGAGCCCACCTCCTTAGAAGAGGCGGAGCTACCCGACGGTGGCTCCAAAAGGGATAGAGGTAAAGTCATCTATCGGTCGAAGGTAGTGACAGGGCAGCCCCTTCACGAAGACTGAGTAGGAAATTAAAGGGGACAATCGCTCATGGCCGAAAAAGTTGAAATTTAGTGCCCCTGTTTGGGATGGCCCTACTGACTCCAACACGGCATAGGCTGACTGGGGGCCTTGCGTGCGCCTGTCGAGTAGTATACGTCATCACCACCACTTCATGGGAATCTCAGACCAAATGCTATACGTGGCGTGGTAGGCAGGTCGGAGCGGGTTATCCGGCTTAGTGAGAGACCTCGGAGAGATCGTGGTCACCACGCCCAACATCCAATGAAAGAGGAGCCAGATCCGTAGTCAAGGACGGGCAGTATAGAAGGTGCCAATGAAAGGGGATGTAGTAGTGGAAATGGCGCACAAAACGACTGGTGGCACGCACCAGCTTTCCCTAGACCCAGGGTGGAGGTTCCCACTGTGTCGGTCTTTCGTTGCGGGCATTGAGGCCGGGAGTACGTGCTGCTCCTCCAGGTAAAAAGGAGGATACATCCATTAGGCGCACTGGGAACGGGCGATCGTGTTTCTCCTCCAGGTTTCACTTGGCGTCTGGTGAAGTTCTGGCTGTTGGCTTCCTTCCAAAAGGAGTTGCTTCGAAGGTTCCACATACTGCTGGTCTCTGGAATAAATTCCAATGACGTCACCATGAAAGCCTCGGGCGACAAGTTTGTGATAGGGAGGTATAAGCGAATGGATTTTCCCCCAGACATAAGGGAAGTTGTTTGCCAGTCTGGTGCAATCCCCCAGGCCACGCTGTGCTCCTCTTGAGCCATTGCTTTCGCGAGGACGTCTTGGCTTGTGAAGGAGCGATAGGTACGGAGCTCGCCACAATTTCTTCAATATTGGAAGATGATAAGTGATGTAGAATCGGGATGGAAACCAACATTTCTACAGTTTAGAAGAGATTGGACGGTAGCTCGTCTTGTTGTTAGGGTTCAAGTTAGGTTTCTTGAGGATTGGGCGAACAGCATGGTGTTTGAAATCAGATTGTACTATCACAAATGAGATAGAGGTGTTAAAGATATCAATCAGGTAAGGAAGAACAGTGAAGAATTGACCGTAGAGACTCGGATGGTGAATGTCGAGAGTAGAACGTCTTTTTCGAATAGAGAAGTCACTTCTTTAGGATAGACTTTGGCCAGAGAAATGACCTCCTGCCACACAGGGGAGGGACAGAAGCTAAGGGAATCCCTGAAAAAAAAAAGAATTATCCTGTCAGAGATGGGGTGGAGAAGAAAGATGAACAAAAAGCTCGAACTGTGTGGATTGTATTTGTTGTTGTCAGCAAGGATACATCGAGTGTGTGAGTTAAACTATTAAAATGACCAAGAAAATCTATACATTTATATAGAAATTTGTTTAAGTAGCTAAAATTTGTGTTTGGTTTTTATTGCATGTAATCGAATTAAGGATACAATTCCCACTTAATTCTTACTTTTTTTCAGGATACCGACATGTACACCTCACTGACATAACAGGTAAAAGTCTTTTACCAGCTGCGCTTTTTGTACACGTTGCCATTAGTTGTTAAATGGAACGGAAACCTGCGAAGTTGGTTCATCTGCCGATGCACAATCAGTATTAGACTGCCTTGCATCACTGCAATTCAAAAATTGGACGGTTTTGCAACTATTATCTCAAGAGAGGAAAATAATAATAAAAAAAAATTAGGACTTTAATAATGGTAATGTTAGATACCCGAAAACAACTGTGATTTCTACGTGATATAAAAAAAGTCGATAAAAGTACTTTTTAGGACTGACGAGATTATTCAAGCCCTTTATCTTAATTTTAAAGCTAAAAAAATACCTATAAAATTAATATCACATTTTGTTAAAATAAATATTCGCTCGAAGTACTTGTTAACTGTCGTTTCCAAGAGTTTCATACTTCCAACGTAGATTAAGGTCAGAAGAGGTGATCGAGCAATCTTAGTCTGTTGCGGGTGCTTGCTTTGACCCCACTATGCATCTATTTCAGTTATCTCCGTACACGTTTTATTAAGAATTTTTCTACTCTATTTTTTTCCTGCCATGAAAATAGTAAAGCTTTTATGAAACGCGTGTGTTTTTTTCCCCCTCCATGAAGACAGGCGAATTAGGGAGCTATTCATCTCTTGCGTTTTCCTTTTGCCTTTTTCCTGCGACCTCTCTTCTTGGCACTGTTCGAGCCTGGTGGCACCTTTGGGTCAACCTTTTTGGGCACGGTGGTCCTGTCGAACGGGAAAATGTCATCAGTAACCGAAGTGCCAACAAAATCGATAGTGAACAATAGATAAAATGGACATAATCACATCGGGTGTTTCAGAAAATATTTTTGTTCAGTGTTTTTTTTATGGCCAAAGAAAGAAAATGGAAAAGTAGCAGTCCTTTTAGAATAGTTTCAAACAGGTTAAAAGTAAAACAGAACTTGTCTAATCCAACGGGGTATTGTCCATTAAACAGGGAAAAATGAGAGTTTAGTCGAGAAAAATAGAAAGGACATGGTGTATTGCAAGGAAATCGCCAATAAAAATGCTGTAGGAATGAAAAAACTTAAAATTCCTGATTAAGACTACAAGAAAACGAACTAAAACATACAAACCTAACCAATTAATGCACCCCATTTTTAAATTTATATTTAAAATAGAATAATTTAATGAAAAATGCATTAACATCTTTTACTGTCCTATTTATAGGAAAGGGGGAGTTAATGGGTTAATTAATCCTTGGTGGTTACAGGGACAAAAACAAATGTAATAAATTAATGGAATAATGAGAACAAATGAAATTTGGGGGCATGAGTGACAGGGACATAATGTAAGCAAGAATTCACAATGGACACGATTTGCAGCAGAGATGAACGGTTAACACTACCATGGTGTTAGCTGCGCGTCGTGACTAAATGTGATTGCACCAATGGAAGAAATAGGTAACACCGCTTATCGGCTAAAATGAAGTTAAGGAACATCAGATGTGGTAAGGCGCAGGATGGAATTTGAGTCTACGTTGTGACGGCGGCTGTCATACTCGGTGACAATGGGTAATTCTGATTCCATTTTAAAGTGTGTTTCCACTGAGAAATGCATAATACGGTGTAACGCATTAGTCAAAAAACCGTACCAAAACAACCATCCTATTATCACAACAACCAAGGAGCCCTCTTATCACCAGAACAAGCAACCCAATTACAACAAGCAACCATCTTATTATTAATATGGCTGGCCAACTAGGTAGAAAGGCCGATGTGTCCTTCACTCTTTCTACATGCATGACATGCCCACGCCCTTTCACCCCAGATCCACATATGCAGACAGCCATTCCTCTGCTCCAGCCATATCTCAACACACTAAACACCAGGTTCACCACAAAGACTAAAATAGACCAAACACAATCCACAGTTACCTTCCTCATCAGCGATAGGTGGGAACACCAATATATGCCTCAGCTAACAATAACCAACACCTTTGTACCACACTCAAAATATTTGATTTAATATACATCAATGACATTCAGAGAGCATGATTAAACCAGAAAAAAACATGGACACAAAGACTGCCCTCAAATGAATCACACATGATTCAAACAAAGAAACAACCACAATGGATAAACAATTCATACGCTCAGTAATTGATTGAATCTGTAAGCCCTATTTGGGTCCTTAAACTCTCTCAAAGATGCTCAGCAAACTTCCGTCTACACACACAAATACCATGCACACTCTCAAAACAAAGTCCTCAACATGGCCCAACACCCACTACCACAAAGAAACATTGAAGCAACACCTAATTTATACATTAGTCATAACTTGTCAACTTCCCCCCCCCACCCAAAATCAGCTTCAAGAAACATATCCGTTCCTTCAAAAAGTCCATAAGTCTGTGTACACGAACCCGTCTCGAGTATAAGGAACAAGTGGTAGCGAACCTGCTCATCCCGATACTGGAACAGGTAACATGCGCGAAGATCACCCAGACTGGAACATTAAGTAAGAATGTGCAGAACAGTTGCGGTGCGTCCGGCGAGTGTACCTAATTCGAAGACTAGAGAAAGCGACCTGAAGCCGTCGCGGCAATGGGAGGCCAGTCCATGGGAACAGTCGCGGCGCAATGTCCCTCAAACGTCTCCCATTTTCTTTGCCAAGCAGCCGGGAGGAATACATTAGTCATAACTTGTCAACTTTCCCACCCCCCCACCCAAAATCAGCTTCAAGAAACATATCCGTTCCTTCAAAAAGTCCATAAGTCTGTGTACACGAACCCGTCTCGAGTATAAGGAACAAGTGGTAGCGAACCTGCTCATCCCGATACTGGAACAGGTAACATGCGCGAAGATCACCCAGACTGGAACATTAAATAAGAATGTGCAGAACAGTTGCGGTGCGTCCGGCGAGTGTACCTAATTCGAAGACTAGAGAAAGCGACCTGAAGCCGTCGCGGCAATGGGAGGCCAGTCCATGGGAACAGTCGCGGCGCAATGTCCCTCAAACGTCTCCCATTTTCTTTGCCAAGCAGCCGGGAGGGATACCCTGATTCCTGCCATGTAATCCGTATAAGGAAGAGCCAAACGCATGTCTGGTCACCAGTCCCCGCGGACTCTTTGGCGTTCTCATTTTCTGCAATTCTTCCATGTCCAGGAATCCAACAGAAGATAATCTCAACATCCAACCGGCTCGCGGCAACCATGGCCTCAGGGATACCGCGAACCAGGAGATGTGGAGATTCCAATGCTCCGAGAGAACTCATGGCGCTTTGTAAGTCGCTAAAGATCACAATCCTGTCTCCGTACCTGGCACGAAGCGTTATCTCCCGTACCGAGTGGTGTATTGCAACAAGCTCGGCCGTGAAGAAAGACAAAGCACCTGGTAGAGCCCCGCCGAATTCAAATAGTGGGGATAGGGCGTGGAAACCGCTCCCCTCCTGAGACTTGGGGCCATCCGTATATACTGGCAAGAATCCAGCGTGGCTCGAAGTGTGAGCCAAAAGGCCGAATGCAATACTTCTAGCACTGTAGAAGCTTTGAATGCAGAAGCGTGGCGAAAAATAGGCAAAGATAATACCCTCCAGGGTGGTGTCCTGGGCAGAACCAGAAGCGCCACTGTCCCGAGGTCTACACCGAGCTCTCGGAGTTTCCTAGCCCTAAACTCAAATACTTAGGGTATGACTGGCGTCTCTCAGCGGCATCGGAACCGTCGAGATCGGTTGCGGATGCTGCGAGAGCTGGTGGCGACGGGTAGGCGCTGGGTTCGCGCGTACATGGGCATAATGCACTGTGAACTGGGCAAAGCAAGTAGCATCTCCCCAGCATCGATAAATAGACTTTCAATGGGAGACGTGCGGAGACCGGTGTGGTGGATCGAGTCCACCTTTCACAATACACGCTCGGCTGCGGATGCATAAAACTCGCATGTGTAGTCAAGCTTTGAACAAACAAAGGATGGATAGAAAAGCAGGGAAGAAGCCCTATCAGCACACCAGGTACTGAGCATCACGGAACGAAGAATGTCCATGGCATGGGTATAAGAATATGAGCCACCCAGGTGAGGCGTTGGACGAAAACAAGACCATGGAAGAGGTGCGAACCCAGCACTTCCAGGCGACCCACATTTAGGATCAAGTCGGGGTTAGGGTGGGGTCGTGGATGGCGGCAGAAGTGCACCACCTTAGTCTTGGCCAAGGAAAAGTGAAACCCGTGCGCCCTGGCATTGCGAGAGATGCGGTTCAATGTTTCTTGGAGTCGACGCTCCAGAGTCTGCATCCGGGCCGCTGAGATAAAGACTGGGAGGTACCCCCTGGCCCGATGATGTGGAGAGTCTTCACGATACCATATCGCCATGCGGTATCATAGTCCCTCTCCAGATCGGAAAAAAAAACACCGTGGCGTAGTGCTGTCTTCGAAGGATGGCATCGCAGACGGCATTTTTTCAGTTTGAACAGAACATCCGACGTGGAGTGGAACGTGCGGAAGCCGCACTGTGCAGAAGTCAGGTGGTCTCCGCTCATCAGGAAAAAGGGTAGTCTAACATTTACCAATTTCTCCATTAAATTACACATGAAGAAGGTTAGAGATATTGGGCGCAAAATGGCCGGAGTAGTGATTTCTCCCTGGTTTGCGAAAAGCGAGCACAGTAGCCACCGCCAGGAGTCTGGGAGGATACCCTCTTTCCAAATACTGTTGAACAAATCTAGAAACACCACCTAGCTGTCGAAGCATGACATAGGGGACATCATCCGGGACGGGTGGCAGGGTCCACGGAATAAGCGAGGGTGGAACGCAACTGACTCAATGTAAACCTTCGTTGAAGTCTAGTCGGCGGACTTCAGCGATATTACGACGTGCATTGAATGCGGAGAAACCGGTCGCGAAGGACTCCGCTACGGATATGGGGTCCGAGATTGCGGTCCCATTCTCTTAGAGAACGGCTGGCGGGTCATGCGAGAACGTGCCCCTAATCCTTGTGACTCGTTTCTTCACTCTTCTAGAGGGGTTTTCCCGTTAAGTGAAGACACGTTTGCCTGCCAAAACGAGAGGCGAGTGTGCTTTAAAACATACCAGAATCTAGCCGCAGGCTCGACGAAATTCACACACAGTGAAATCGTTCGGGATGCGCTTATAGCGCATATATGCATAACACTTGTTTTTGAGGGCCACCTCACACGGCTGACCACTATGGAGCTCTCGCAATAAATGAAAAGATAAGAGAGCTCTACTACTCCGCTATGTAAGTGATGTAGTCCTGTGCTTGCAAATTACGGGCAGGAAGCCCGCAGTGAAAGGCAAGGTTGCGGCTGCCAATGACTACGGCAAGATCGCAGGGAGTGGGTGTTTGCAGCGGGGGTTACGTGTACCGCAGGGGTTGCAGACTTAGAGGGGGAATGTAAAGAGAGGATAGTGAAGGCAGAGCTGGGGAATCTTGAGAATTTTAGTGGTAAGGCTCTCGCAATAAATAAAAAGATAAGAGCGCTCTACTACTCCGCTATGCAAGTAATGTAGGCCTGTGTTTGCAAATTACGGACAGGAAGCCCGCTGTGAACAGCAAGGTTGCGGCTGCCAATCATTATGGCAAGATCGCAGGGAGTGGGTGTTTGCAGGGGACGGGGGGGGACGTGTACCGCGGGGGTTGCAGACTTAGGCGGGGGGGGGGGGGGAAGAGAGGATAGTGAAGGCAGAGTTGCGGAATCTTGAGAATTTTAGTAGCAGGGCTGTAGGGGTGCGAAGATGTATAAGAGAAAAACTTCCTTCCAAAGAGAGAATATAAATAGCCCATTAAATTACCAAGTCACAACCGACTTCGCCGTATCGTAATGGTAGAGTGCGAGCCTCGAGATTCAAAAGACCCGCGATCGATCCCCAAAGTCCACAATTTTTACAAAGAAAATTCTCGAAGAAAACGGAGAATGCTTCAAGGACTAACTAATCCAGAAGGACCAGTTATGATGGGGGGGATAGCTCTTTCTTCTAACTTTAATTGTTTATCAATATCATTCATCTTGTTGATTTTCTGTATTCGTAATCTATTTATTTCTTCTTGACTGAAGATGCCCCTTCAAACATTGACTCTATTTATCTGACTCTTATTATTCTTATTGGCTGAGTTTAAGTCTTCTTTAAGTTGGCTGGGTTAGTTCTTGATCTTCTTTTTCTTGATGTATCTTCCTTTTTTAACGACAATGTGATGATTCCTTCCATTTCTGATGACGTGATGACTTCTTCTGCTTCATGATGACGTGATGATTTCTTGAGACGAGTTAGAGTTAGCCATTGAAGTCGTTTTCCTTGACAGCGGTTTTCCTTTGAGTTGATTTCTGGGTCCTTCTGGATTAGTTAGTCCTTGAAGCATTCTCCGTTCTCTTCGAGAATTTTCTTTGTAAAAATTGTGGACTTTGGGGTTCGATCTTGGGTCTTTTGAATCCCGAGGCTAGCAATCTACCATTAAGCTACGGCGAAGTCCGTGCTGACTTGGTAATTTAATGGGCTATTTATATTCTCTCTTTGGAAGGATGTTTTTCTCTTATACATCTTCGCACCCCTACAGGGCTCTCGCAATAAATAAAAAGATAAGAGTGTTCTACTACTCAGCTATGTAAGTGATGTAGGCCTGTGTTTGCAAATTACGGGCAAGAAGCCCGCTGTGAACAGCAAGGTTGCGGCTGCCAATGACTACGGCAAGATCGCAGGGAGTGGGGTGTGTTTTTGCAGGGGTTACTTGTACCGCAGGGGTTGCAGACTTAGAGGAGGGGGATGTAAAGAGGGGATATTGAAGGCAGAGCTGCGGAATCTTGAGAATTTTAGTAGTAGAGCTCTACGCAATACATCAAGGATAAGAGAGCTTTGCTACTCCGCCATGTAAGTGATGTAGGTCTGTGTTTGCAAATTACGGGCAGGAAGCCCGCTGTGAACAGCAAGGTTGCGGCTGCCAATGAATACTGCAAGATCGCAGGGAGTGGGGTGTTTGCAGGGTGGGGGGCGGTGCGTGTGCCGCAGGGGTTGCAGATTTAGAGGGGGGGAGTGTAAAGAGGGGATAGTGAAGGCAGAGTTGTGGAATCTTGAGAATTTTAGTAACTACGGTTGGAGTCAAAACGGCCCACAGTGATGAGATTGCAGGATAAGAACTCAACGGTCTCATCCGCAGGGACTACCACGAGGACCAGCGTGCCCGCCCCATGCACTACCGGGGGCAGCCACCCAGAAAATATTTGAATGGGAAAGTGACCTCGACTATGGATGCCATCGATTACCTCCCCGCCTCCAAAATCAGGCTGTGCATCCGAAGAGCACAATGATAGATCAAGACAGGTAAATGAAGCGGTTCTTGGGCAGTGATGCGTAAACTCATCCACATTTAGGACACCTATTTCCAGTTCGTTGATCAGGTCGGCAAGGAATTGATCGAGTAGTCTCCCCAGATGGGGGGGCCTACCGTTCAAATCCCTGAAAGGAAGAAATAGCCTACCGCAACCGTGTCACGGTGCGGCGGAAGTCCCCCCTAGTCTAAGTCAGCTGACGCTGGAATGTAAGCAGAAGTAACAGGTGGAGCTGCACTGTTACTGCCTGAAAGGAGGTATTTAAAGCAAAGAGAACAACGGAGAAGTCATGCCGGGTGTAGATACCGCATCCTCCTTCCGGCCCCTATCCAGTGGTGGTGGGGTCGCAAAACCTTTATACCCCGGAAGGCTGGGCAGGGGCTACGCGCCCCAAATGGTCTCCTGCAAAAAGATAGCTGACGATGAACGGGAGGAGACGATCATCAGCGGTTCCTCCATGTTGGCACGGAGTCCGCAGCAATTGCAATGAAGGAATATGCCCTCCAGGCCTAGCTTGGATGAAGTGCGGGGCCCTCCACAAAGAAAAGACCCTCAAGGGAAAGGAAGTACACTTCACTGAGGCACAACTCCGGGTGTTGTCGCCTTCGAGTTCTTATCGGGAGGTTGGGCGAGCCTTTTCCTCCTTCCGCCTCGAAACCTTCAGCAGGATTGGTGGCTTCATGCCACCTAGTCCAGCCTTGGGTTGAGGTGTAAGAGCCAAAGCTCCTTTGTTGTTGTCCTCCTTTCTAGGGAGAACTTTTAGGAATCCCGGAAGACGACCTCACGACCATTTTCAGGGGTGTTGCCTCCTGTGAATGTAACGACTCGGTGGATGCGCGCAGCCGTTTCGCCTTGCGGGAAAATGTCACACTGCAGGAGGGGATGGAGGCCTGGTTTTTGCCAAGCCTGAATGTGAACCTATTGTGCTGCCAGCTCTACCAGGGGAGCGCCCGCTGTAAGTAGAGCCCACAGAAGTGTCCCGAATGGACGCAGAAACGTCCGTGTTCGTAGGCCAGGAGGAGCCAAAAACAGAGGGCGTTTTTTTTTTTGTTAAATTGAGGCATACAACTCACAGGCAGCGCCTGGCGCGCCAGGACCAAGTCCTTAGCCTCGCGAAATAAGAGACGATCCGTATTCTCAACGGCCAGGATTTCCTTCAGAAAATACGCACCACATTAATTCGAAGAGCGGTGTGTAGCTCTCTGCAATTGAAAAACCCGACCATACACGATAGATACTTATCGTGTACTGCCTTGGAGCAAGTACACACACTTTGGGTAAACCTGACTATGCACGTCTACAGGAGCGATTCGTATGGTCGAAGCATTGGCAATGGTAGCATCTCGGCGACAGTGGCATGAATGTCTTCACGCGATAGCGATACAAACCAGCACGCACCGACTCAGGGAGCTTGTCACCGTCGAACGTGACTAAGATTTTAGGGTTGAGTCTCGAGTCCTTTCCCTGTTTTCTCATCACATATTAGACCTTCACCACTCCATAGTCGACCAGATCTAAGGTAATGTCTTCTATGGAGTATTCCACGAGTTCCCTCGCCTAGACCACTCCTTTCACGGAAGTTCAAGGTAGAGTGTGGCGTCACACTCGCTCGCGGGCTGTTAAGTGTCCGAAGGGCACCAATTATGACCGTCTTGAAGGGATCCGACGCATTTGCCAGAAGGCTCCCGTCCGAGAAACTGGTCACCTTAGGCCATCTACTATTTAAGCTAGCTAATGCTCTCTAAGAAAACGCTAGGTAGTCTCTAAATAAAGGATCCCGATGTAATCGAGGCTCCACTCAGCTCACTTACAACTTTGGTCTTAGCATGACCTCCCCCCCCCCCCCGAAGGCGCATCGAGACCGGACGTCCCGATTTTGGCCTGGTCGCTTGCTGAAACAAGGACCCGTCCCCACCGCCACGGGGCTCCACGGAGGGAAGAAGACCTCTTAGTCCTCTTTGTTCTGTTCTTTTTATTTTGGGGAGAGGAGGGTGGAGAATGAACCCACTTCTTTCCACAACCGGACGGACCGACATCTACAAGATCCTTCTCCATCTAATAGCTGTCAAAGGGGCACCAGCCGAGGAGGAGGTCTCTTTTGTCCTTGTGAGTCTTCGGGGGAGCCAAGTCAAAAGAAGAGAAGCTTGCAGAGGGGGAGGGGGTCTAAGTTCGGTGGTTGGCACCAAGCCCAGGTTCTCCCCCATAGAAGATCCTGCCATACGCAGCTGTGAGGTTGAGAAAAATCTCCATAGGATCAGAAATTCCAGAATGTGATCATTTACACATAATCGGTCCCGGTCCAGCGTTGATGGGCTTTCTCAACCCGGCTCACCATTCAGGCGAAATTTTCCTCGAGCATTAAGCATAAAGGATGGTGCCGGCGTATCCACCATACATGTGTACTGGAGGAAGGTGAGCAGAGTCGACAGCCCAACACACCCAGTACCAAATACTTGGCCTAGCCAACGAGCTTTCGACCCTCACAGCAAGTAGACACCTCACGGTCTACAATGACACTGGACTTAGGCTCATAAGAAGATGAATATGTGCCCTGCAACCACAACCACTGTGGATAGAAGAGGAAGTTTGGAAAGGGGTAGGAGAGTATGTAATAAAGAGAAGTAGAGATAGGTAGGTCCAGTAACGACTAGGATGGGTGATGACTTTTACATGAGGGTGTGTCATTCTTCCAGGTTTTAGATGGAGCAGGTACTTTACCCCTCGTATAACATCCATCCCTAAGTCAGCATAATACTACGGAGTGTGGTTAAGCTGAAGAACAAGCAAAAAAATAATTGCCATAATTTCAAGGAACAAAGTATGCGATATGCAAACTGCCCTGGGGCTAGAATAAGGAGTCCTTTTCATGTAAAATCATTTTAAAAAGACTAACATTAATGGTTAATCTGTATTTCATTGTAGAATGATTTATTTAAAAGATGGTCGATTTTATCAGTCTCTGTGGGGCACAAAGAACACCCATACTCTCTTCGGCGTGTATTGTAAAAAGGCAACTCAACCCGGATAGTAGTCTGCTGGCCTAGGATGCCACGCACCCATGTGTTTTGTTTATACAAACACGATATGCAATGTGTTGAGGCCCGTCAACTCAACATTGTGGATAAAGCGGTTGAAGATTGTTGATTTTATTTAAATAATTGTAGAAATGGCAAACAGAGGAGACTACTTTTGTCTCTTAAGTGATTATCTCCCCTTCCTTTCATCCTTATCTCTAGAAACACATCAAGACAGATGACAACACCGATTTTCATCTGACATATGGCGCATATGTGAGGGTGGAGGAGCCTCAGTTTGATGCGGATTCCAAACCACAGGTGGCCCCTTGCACTCACAGTCAATTCCGGGAGCATAGCAGTGTGAGGGTGGGAGCGCCTCCATTATAGAATGGACTCGCGAGGGAGAAAACAAACGACTGATAAAACTTGCCATGTTAATTTGAGGTGGGAGGGGAAAAATTAACTGCACCATGAACAAATGTGCACAATAACACCGGGATTCAATAATACGAGCAATGAAACCCCTAAAAATCTTTAACCTAGACAATTCCAAGACTCACTTGGCTCTGGCAGCGAGGGGCTGGGGAGCCGGCCTCTTTCTGCTTGGTTGTAGCTGCTCCTTGACAAGATCCCCCAATTTTCCTTGTTCAGCTAACATGGCGAGGAATGTGATGATGAACTGGTCATAATTGTGCGTCCGACGACAGTCATCGATCTGAAATGAGGAGTTTTTTTTTAATTTCCCCTTTGATTGGCGGAATGAGGCATTGGGAATCTTGCAATGTTAAATAGTTAACCCCGAACTTCATTGTAGGGCGATGCTTGGAGGTCGACAGGGATAATTGATTTAATATAGGTATCTTCTGGCTACTGCAAATAACAACAGCAGCCCAAAGATACTAATCAGCCTATCTTTAGACTAAATTAAGATACACACAAACAAAAACAACCCCCCAAACAATAACAAAAAAGAAAAGCAAAAACCAGAAAAAAATACACCCAGGCGCCGGTTGAGGGTCTGTCCCTCAGAGGCCTGAACTCAAATACAATGGAGAAGGCCCACCTCCTCGAAAAACGCAAGCAATCAACACTTGGAAGTCCACGAACCCATCGCGAGTACGAGGGATAGGTCGTAGCGGCCAGGTGCCGGTAACGATGGTGGAATGCAGCTCGTTTAGTGCAAACTGGTCTTGCAGGGTTTTCCGCGACTGGATGTGAAGTCCAGTCGGCGAGCTTCAGTAAGTCCACGGCATGCTTTAAGTTCTGCCTGAGCAGCATCCCATGTAGAGAATACGGTCGCCGAGCAGTCTGCCACATAAACTAAGTCCGAGCTTACGGTTCTGTCCTTCTAGAGGAGGAGAGGTGGGTCCTGTGAGAATTTGCCCAGAATCTTTTTGACATACTTCCACACCTGTGAAAGAGGGTGTGCTTCCGTTGAGTGAAGACATGTCCGCCAAGAAAAGCGGCGAGCGTGCTTCGAAACGTACTGGAAGCTGTTTCCCGCTTGACGAAATTCACACAGGGGGAAATTGTTCGGTTACCGCTTGTAGGTATCCCTTATCTTTGGGGGGCAGTCCCTCACTCGGCCGACCACCAAAAAATCGGACAGCATGCATAGCAGTCAGACGTTTGAGGAATGTTAGGCGGAATGTTAGGCAGGCCCGCGGTGATGAGGAAACCGGAGACGAACTGAATGGCGTTATCAACCGACTTAAACTTCTAGACAGATAGATTAGGGATTTCTTCGAATGCGGACCAGCTCGCCCGCTCCAAGCACCAACAAGGTTGTTTCTCAGACGGCAGCGGCCAGGCAAAAGATATTTGAACGGGAAAATGATGGCCACTGGTTGAACAAGATGAAGAGGGTAAGGGTGGGTCTCGAGGTCTCTGCCTGTTTCATCATCACACGTTCGACCTTGATCGCCCCCTGGTAGGCTAGCGCTTCTGTTATGTCTTCGAGGGACAAGTTAACGAGTTCCATCGCAGAGACTACTCCTTTTACGAAGTTCATGGTAGACTGCGAGCTCACCTGTATTGGTAAGTCATCGAGCGGCAGTAGAATATTCAAAATGGCTGGCTGGGTAGGGTCAACTGCATTTACTAAAAGGCTCCCGTCAGAGAAACGGGTAACCTTCTCTTCCTAACCTAGAATCCTAGCTAATGCCTGGCAGTGATGGAACGTGTCCTCTTCACATCATGCTACCTACAGTAGAGCGAATTATTAAAAATCGTTAAAGCTGGCGGGATCGAAGACGCCGGGCATTCTCTCGATGAGGGGGATCATCTGCCGAATCAGTAATGGACCCGTCCGTTGTTCCCCTTCCCCGGAAGGAGAAAAGGGCGGGGGCCTGTATCCTATTTTCTTCTCATGATGGAGGCTCCAAGTCCGGACAAGCCAGACTCAGCCTGATCCCACTCCAAGATGGAGAAAGATCAGACTGCATGAGCAGTCACACGGGAAGGAGTTGAGCCCCTCTATCCCTTCTAGTCCTTGGGGGGGCCTATACACCATTAGGAAGACCTTGTCCAGGAGTGGACTTAGGCTCTGTGAAAGCGCTAGGGTGGGGAGGGGCTTTTTTTGGCCATCCCTTCCTCTTGGCATCGGGGACCCGATAGGTTCAAGGTCTATTTTATATCTGCAAGTTCGAGGAGGGAGCCTCCAACGGGGAATTTCGGAGAACTGGCCACCAAGAAAGTCATCATTCGTGGATAGGTTGTTCTCTTTAGGGGTCCCCTGCGGATCTAGAGGGCTCCCTGCAAGCATGTTTTTTTCTGTCTAATCGTTGAGAGCGGGGGGGGGGGGACGGAGACACCGAAATCCCGGACAGAGGGGGAATAAGTAAGAAATTCCCTTACTCGCAGACATAGAGGAGGCACTCACTCTCTCTGCTACGAGAAATTTGGAGAGGCCTCTGTGGAAGTATAGGGGAGGGGGCTCTCTGTTTAGAGGTGGAGCTGTCCGAAGAGGGTTCAGAAGTTGATAAAGCTAAAACCTCTTTATCAGTTTAGAGTGGCTGGAGGTGAGCCCCTCCACCACAGAAGGGTGCTTTCAGGGTCCTCACCCCACTAACATGGGGTGAGGTTTTGCTCTCTTCTTGTGTGCTCTGTATTTTGGGGGGAACGCAGGCAAAATTCTGGAGATTGTGACCAGGAGATAAAAAAAAAAGTCGGTGAGCTAAATGTTGCATTTAATCGGTTTAGCCTATCCCGTCACTGATTTTTGGACCTTTCACGGGCTCCAACCCTGAGCACAAAGGGAGGTTTTCGCGCCTTGCGACACGCACACCGACCGTAGGATGACCAGCGGGCGGTCAGTCCCCAAAGGCTAGAGCTCCCAAGTAAGCAGCCAGGCAGGCAGGTGCAACAGAGTGGCACACTTACTAACTAGTACAAATCTGAAGATTTGTTATGTGACAGATCTAGAGACTTTCGTTGGCCTGGCAGTCAATAAGGAGGCCAAGACCGCCCCCAAGAGGCATTATAGCTTTATGCACCCTAGAACGACGGATGGGGTGGGAGGGGTCAGCCCATTACAAGAAGGGTAGGGATTATTGGGGCAAAACTTCACATCACATTAATCCCGTCCCAACTCCCAGGATTCCACAAGTCTGATCTATTGTAACCTGCCGGCGTTGTTTATAGAGGTTCCAAAGCCTCTCCTCTAACAGGGTGTGCGGTAGCTGATCAGGCCCTTAAATAAGGAAGGAGTAGTGTTAGAAAAAGAGGGCGCATAAAGGGACTGGGGGAACGCACCACCTTTCCCAGGCCTGGTCAGAGTCGAAATCAACTCAGTGGAGCAGTCTACACCCCTGCGGGTCAGAAAGGAAGGAGAGATTCGTATAGAAAGTAGTGAAGGTAAACAGAGTGAAAATAGTGGAAGATATAAAGGCCGCGGGCCCTGCAGACACTGTGTGGAAGAGAGGGTGCGCAACTGTACGCCGGGAGGCTGAGCCAGAAGGTGCGTAATTGCGGCTACTGTGTAACAGTCTAACACAGGGTACCTTCCTTCCCGTGGTGCTAATCTAGGAATCATCGATCCCATACAGGGTTCGCCCCCCTTAATCTACCCCCCCCAATATATATATATATATATATATATATATAATATAACCCTTACCGAGATAGCCACAGTACAAAAGTGAATTGAGAGACCCTCCCCCCACGAGACAAAAAATGTGTTCAGTTTAATTCAGCACTAGTTACAAAACTAAATTTGCTAAAAAAAGAAGTCATCATTAACCACTTTCCCACACCTTGGGGTTGCCACGCATCTACGATGATACCGAAAAAAAGTTAACACGAGAATGTAGTGAAGATAATGGACTTTTTAAAATAATTGACCAGAGCTGACCGAAATCATCGATCCCATACAGGGTTCGCCCCCCTTAATCTACCCCCCCCAATATATATATATATATATAATATAACCCTTACCGAGATAGCCACAGTACAAAAGTGAATTGAGAGACCCTCCCCCCACGAGACAAAAAATGTGTTCAGTTTAATTCAGCACTAGTTACAAAACTAAATTTGCTAAAAAAAGAAGTCATCATTAACCACTTTCCCACACCTTGGGGTTGCCACGCATCTACGATGATACCGAAAAAAAGTTAACACGAGAATGTAGTGAAGATAATGGACTTTTTAAAATAATTGACCAGAGCTGACCGAAATCATCGATCCCATACAGGGTTCGCCCCCCTTAATCTACCCCCCCCAATATATATATATATATATATATATATATATATATATATATATAATATAACCCTTACCGAGATAGCCACAGTACAAAAGTGAATTGAGAGACCCTCCCCCCACGAGACAAAAAATGTGTTCAGTTTAATTCAGCACTAGTTACAAAACTAAATTTGCTAAAAAAAGAAGTCATCATTAACCACTTTCCCACACCTTGGGGTTGCCACGCATCTACGATGATACCGAAAAAAAGTTAACACGAGAATGTAGTGAAGATAATGGACTTTTTAAAATAATTGACCAGAGCTGACCGAAAGCAGCAGGAAAAATGACGAACCTTGTAACGCTTCCGTTTTTCTAGTTCGTCCTTGAGTAGAGCTTCACACTGGTCAATTTCCGTGGTCAAAATATTGACCAGACGAAGGAGATCTGTGGGCACAAATGTCCCATTTTCGAGAGATTCCACGGAATCACACACTTCCAAATCCTTCACTGCAAAACATGAAAATCGGAGTATTCTTTCAATTCAGTTATGGAGTCATTGAAACTTGCGTAAAAAAAACAATGAGCACACGAGAAACTTGCAAAGAAGTTCAGGAAAATTGAGGAAATATAAATGTTTTTATATCACAAGATATACAAATGAGAGACAGAGAGGTATAAAAGTGAATAGTGCAGATACTGAAATCAATAATATATAAAAGTGGATAACTGGATGCGTAGATGAATTTCGCTTTGTACGAGGCGTGGTGAATTACATGGAAACAAAAAACTTAGTGTTGGAATCGAAAGTATAAGTTAGTAAGGACATAGCAAAGTCTATCAGAGCACCTGTGACGGGACAAGGTCCGAGTGATGTGTTCGGTAGAAGTCTATACAAGAGATGTTGATAGGTATTTCAAAAGAGGCCCTAAAGCAGGGCTGCCACAAGACTTTTTGTGTAACTTTTTTTCCTAAAATAATTTTTTTAATATCCTTTTTTAATTATACGAAACTTTGAAAAGGTATCAATTTAAAAATTTCACAGCTTCAGAACCGTAGAAAAGTAACAAAAGTGGTAGCCTCGCTGTAAAGCCAGGAGTGGGGGGGGGGGGCTTACCGGTAACCTTCACATCGGAGAAGGAAACTAAATTTATTGGTTTTACATCAACCCCAAACTGCCTTAAAGAGTAGGATTTTAAAAGGTGTGTGTGACCTGTAAAAATGAGAAAAATGGGTCGAGTTTAAAAATAAACCCTTTTAAATACCATTCTACCGCACGGCCCAGAACAAACATACCACTCACGTCACACATGGATCGCCCTGGCAAGGGCCCGATGATGCAGTATCATACCAAACTTTACACCTATAAACACTGCATCCGCATCTGCACTCATTGCTACTGGGAACCAATAAGGACATGCCGGGGTGGTCAGGAGAAGCCCGCCTATCCTAGGGATTCTGATAATCGCACAACTAAAATATCCCCTTCCCTGACTAGGGATGGGTGAACGAAAGCTGGCCAGCGACTAGCCTGCAAAACTAGCCGCCACCCAAGAAAAGTGTAGGAGTGGGTCTCGAGGTCCCTCCCTGTTTTCTTATCACACGTTCGACCTTGACCGCTCCTTGGTCGGTCAGCTCTAAGGTGATGTCATCTATGGAGTAGATCACGAGTTCCCTCGCGTAAACCACTCCTTTCACGAAGTTGTTTGTAGAGTGAGGCGTCACACTCACCGACGAGCCATTTAGTTTCCGATGGGCACTAATCATGGTCACCTCAGAGGGATCCGACGCATTCGCCAGAAGGCTCCCACCCGAGAAATGGGTCACTTTTGGCTCTACCGATGACGCTAGCTAGAGCTCTCCTCTGATGAATCATGTTGCCTTTGGCCAACATGCTGTAGATCTTGGCTTGGTCGCTTGTGCAAGCGGCAACGGACGTGCTCACTTCAAGTACCACCGAGGTGATCTCTCGAGCCTGGGAAGCTGATCAAAAGATATCTAAATGGGAAAGTGATCACTACCATGGAGGTCATCGACCACCTCCAACCGTAAATCAGGCTGTGCATAGGGAAAGCAAATGACCAGATCACGATAGGAAAATGAAGCAGTTTTAGGACAGAGATGCGTGAACACTTGTCCATTAACGAGTCACAACTCCAGTTCTTTGAAAATGTCCGCTAGGGCTAGGACAGGGCCCATGGGATTGACCGCAGTTCCCCCATACGGGGTGTCTACAATTCAGGTCATCGAGCAGGAGATATGGACTCGGCAACCAAGTTATGACGCGACGAAACTCCACCTGGTCGAAGTCGGCTGACGGTGAAAGGTACATTGAGCAAAAAGAAAACTTCGCGTCTCGGTGTACCTGGACTACAACCACTTGGAGGGAGGTGTTTATAGACAAAGGAAAAACTGAAACAGTATCGGGTGTATAGTGTGCACTCGCCTGATACCCTGAGGGTTGGCAGGGGGCCGCACCCGACATGGTCTCTTGGAGACTAAAATTAGAGGGGAATGACGAATATACGAGCTTCCGCAACTACTCCCAATTAGCCCGGAGACCATGACAATTCCACTGAAGAAAAATGCCCTCCAGGCTTATTTGCGAGCTGTTGAGATCTTCTCGGAGAAGACCTTTACCGGAATGGATGTAGACTGCTTGGAGGAAGCTCTCGAATTTGCGGAGGCGCGTGGGTGATGGCAGAGTCATTTGTGCTGTCAATCATAACGGAGTGAAAGCACGATCACCCATGCAGCACAGCAAGGGACTGGATGGTGTAGAAGAGGTAATTCTCCTGTTACGCTGAAAGCTGGAACAGCACGCCCAACATGCCCCAAAACCAAGAGGAAGACCTGCAGCTATCTTCCACTATCTTTACTATCACATGCAGCATTGACGACTACGAAGAAGAATTAATACAAAAGCAGAGCTAGAAAGAGGTCAGTGAGAAGGACTGGTGGGATCCAATCCGGGGGTTGCTACAGGGTGTGGAAGCCGACCGTGAAGTCGATCCGAATCGGGAATACAACCGGTGATTTAACTTTACCGTAATAGGAAAACGGTGTTTCCCTTTGGCTATTTGAGGTGCGGATTATGGGGAGGAGAAGAACGAGGAGGAGGCTGACAAGTTCAGAGGTAGACGTAGTCATTTGCAAAAGAGCGAAAAGGAAAACCAAATAAAGAACAGAAATACCCTAAATACTCGGGAAGGTGGTAATTAGAGACAAGGGTGATCAAAAGTAATAAAACGAACCCCGTTACAAGATAAACATTTTTTAAATATAAAAGGCGTAAACCAACGGAGGAAAATCCGCCACAATATACTGGAGGTTCCTAAAAAGGGGGATTTATGAAAGCAAACAAGTGCAAATTGTGAATTTATGGAGGTGAACAAGTGTAAGAGATACATAGGTCGGGTAGCCAAAATAGCAAACTACTTGAGGGTGAAGTGTCGGAAGGACATGGAAATTATTCTGAAACTACCCTTATTCTCCTGCTGACCCTTCTTACCTTAAATTACCCCTTGCTAGAGTCCTGGAAGAAATCTGTCGACTGGACAGGATTGTTCCAAAGATCCAGGATTCCGTGGATTTTCAGATTTTGTTTCTTGTGTCGTCCCCGATTAGGGTTCTTCCCCTAGGACGGCAGTCACGATAAATTCTGCTGACTAGACAGGGTTTTCCCAGATTCCGCACCTAGTTGTGCTTGTGTTAAGCATGTTGTAAATATGTATTGGGACTGTGTCAGGTTCCGGCGGCAGTCGGGGGAGAAGTTTGTATCGGTTTGGCCGGTGCGGTATTCGTATGTGTTTAATTTTGGGTGGTGAGCGCCCAGGAGCATTGCCAGGGGAACCCATGTGTGAAATGGTAGGGATGTTTCATGAGTTAAAATCTGGTGTAATGACATTGAGGAAATTATTTGGACCCAGCGATTTGATGATAGCTGTTATGCGTGTGTGCATTGTTTTGTGTTGTGGGTAAAGGTGGTCTAGTTTGGGGGGTAGGGATACCTTGGAGACCATAACCCTTTGTATAAGGAATTGACCCCACACAGCATGATGTGAATCAAACAGGATACGTAGGGGACAGTGAAAACAACAGTCAATGGGTACTTACATGTGATTTTTTTCAAGTGTTCATCCTGGACTTTGTTGGGTGGTGCCTCTAAGTCATCCGCGAAGTCTTCGGTCGTATTTTCGTCGTCGCAAGATGGCGGCTGCTCATCAAGATCAGTCAAATCTCGCAGAGGAGCCAACGGGACAGAACGATTTTCCAAGTTCTCTATCAAAGCCAAGTTATGAATAAACCAATGGCATATTGCTCACTTAGGAAAAATATGGAGTGAAGGGGAGGAAGAAGAGAGAAAGAAATAAGTGAAGAGAAATGATGGTAGGACAAAAGACGGAAAATAACAAGCATATTTTGGGGCAGGGTGTTATCCTGGCGACTGCCAGCATGAGCCTAAGTCATCGTTAAAAACAGAGCTTAGTAGCTAAGCTACATTAAAAAAAAAAACAATAAAACAACTATATCCCGGAGATCTCGTAGTCTAGTGGAAAAAAATGAAATAAGAAATACCGCGGATGGTAGGGAATTCCAGCCAATCACGGCTAGTGATTGTCATTTTGATCTTGATTTCAGTTTCATTATCCAGTCAGGGGACCACGGGCCAAAAGAAATGGGACGGGTGGCGTTAATAAACAAATATCAATCACAGAGGCTTTACTAGGTGGGAGAGAGCAGGACCTCCAAAATGAGTGTGTATTAAGAACATACATCGAGTGCAAACTTCAACCCTGCTCTTAATGGAGGGGCAGTAATACCCTAAATACTAAGAAGCGACAAATACACATGACAAACCCTTTGGATGAAAAAAAAAAACTGTTCACCTGAATACACTCAAAGAACTCTTGTATAGCGAGACTCGAAGGCTGGCTGCAACAGAGCCTAATGACCATCTCACCTCTGTTACCTTCTTTATAACCCACAAACTGGAGCACACCAAACAACCCTGTATCATTCTATCAAACATCTGACTACCTTCTAATAGATACACCTAAAGTACGTTGTTGCACAATGCATATAGGAGTAATTTTCTGCCAACACATAAGAAATACAACAAACAAACTAATACAAAAATCAACACAGTCCGATCATACACAAGGACCACATTCTGAGAATCCAAGGGATCCATCCTCCAGACTTACAAGCAGTATATCAGTCCCTCACTCGCCGATAACTACATCGTAGGCAACCAATTTCACATCCACAGAAGAGACAAAACAAAGCACCCCACATTATCTAGACCGACGCGGCATGCAATTTTTTCATAGCTCACAAAACCCAAGCCACCCATGCCATTACATCCGAGAGACACGAAACGTGCGCAAAACTACCAGAAACATCTTACACAAAGATATTCAAAAGAATCCCACCACCCTGTAGCCAAACAACCATTCTGCCGCCAAAAGGCAGAACGCATTAACTCTAAAAATGCGATTTTTGCAAATTTGATATCTATGGAATCGGTAGAATGAGACGAACATGCCTATTGCGGCGGTTTACGTCTGTCTTGTTATCACATCATAGCGAGATTTCAAATGGTAAGTTATATTAACTGCAATGAAATCTTAAATATCGATTTTCTCAAAACAAGGATTTTTGAGTTAATGCGTTTTACCTTTTGGCAGCAGCATTGCCAACAGTCCAAATCACCTCATGTCCATTGAAGCGGATTTTTTTAGTGTCCATCTGGCGACTGCCACCAGAGGGCATTAAGTCACAATCATTAAAAAATCAGGCTACTAGTAGGTTACTTTAAAATTCACAAAAAAACAAACAACCGAAAAAAACAACAAAGAAGGAGGCATGGTAAAGTGCTGGAGCATGCGCCCAACACCAAAGAGTCCAATAATATGGAGGAGGCCGTCCTCCGCCAGAAAGTGAATGAGTGCACATCCAAAGCACAAGGGACAAGCGGTAGCGACCCTGCTCGTCACGATATGTGGACAGGTAAGGTGTACGAAGATCACTCGACTGGAACAATCACCAAGAATGTGTCGAACAGTGGGAGACAACGCAGTCATCGCAGTAAGGTGTAGGGGGAACGCCCAATCAAAAGGCGGTGTGGCCCCAATTCGAAACGACAGAAAGCCGTTAAGGCAGGGGGGCGGGGTAAGGTAGATCCACGGCAACAGTTGCAGCGCGTTGACACAGAACTTCAAGTTCCCATTGGCGGCGTCCCAGATTCCTGCGATGGAGTCAGTGTGAGGATAAGCGAGTCGATGGTCTAGTCGCCTAATTCTCGCTGATTCTTTGGGACCCTCAATCCTTATATGTCTAGGAACCCAGCAGAAAATAGTTTCGACATCCGCCCGGTTCACAGGAACAGTAGCGTCACGGAACACTCGAACCGGTGGGTGCGGAGATTCCAATACCGCTAGAGCACTCAGGGCACAGCCGCGTCCGTCGAAACGGACGAGGCTGCGATGAGAACCGCAGGGGAATGAGGGAGGCGCCGAGCCCGCGCGTACAAGCGAATAGTGCACTATGCATGGTACAGAACAAGTGACATCTCCCAGTATCGGCGAGGTGGCTCTCGATAAGGGACGTGCGGAAGGCATTGGTCGCGAAATGGCTCCAAGACCGGTGTGGTGGATCGAAGTCCACTTCTGCAATTCATACTCGACTACGGATGCATAAACTTACATCCGGAGTCAAGCTTTGATAGGACTGTAGGGGAATGGTCCCCCCCCCCGTTCACTCGCGGGGCAGTTCCAAGGCGGTTACCGCAAAGACATCCGTTGAAGGCATCGGCGGGTTCAGTGCTTAACCGCAGTGGGGCACAACTCGGTGCCATGAAAGACCCTAAAGGTCAAAATGTAAGATCTCCCCCAGGAGAGTGAGATCCAGTTTCACGTCAAATAAGAAATTGGAGACGTGTTTCTCCCAATCTCGAAGGCTAACGAGGAGCCGATGTTTGACTTCGTGTGAAAAACCGTTGGCCAAAAGAACTCTCTTGGGGCCGTCCTCAAGCCCTTCTCCCCCTTACCCCTCCCCCAGTGGGGGTGCGAGGTATAAATGAGGAACTTTGAGGAAAATCGTGGTATATACGTCAGTCTCTAGGTGACGAAGTCTTCGGATCAAACTGAACTACCGAGACTGGAGAGGTAGTGTACTTGACTCGCCAGACCAAGAAGTACCCTGCAAGAGAGGCAGGGCTACCTACCTTAAGGGGCTAAGAAGAAGCTCATCCTCGAGCTAAGTCCCTGGTTATCAAACCAGACGATAAGTTAACTTTGGTAAGTTCAACTTTCTCTCGCCAGAGAGACTCCTCATATCCTGTTGCACCTTAAACACCAGGGGTATTCCTCGTCCTTGAGGAATTAAGAATAGAAGAGAAAACGTTAACCAAATTTTGGAGGGTAAACTAATTTCATTAATTTTTGTTTAGGATAATATTCAGAGTATTGCTGTAGTTAATGTATAAATGTTACTATTCAATTGATAAAGGTAAAATATAAGTTTATCTTGGGATTAATGTTCGTTTCTCTTATATATATCCTTACGTGCTACAGAACGGCTCTGTTCTTTAAGATATTCTTATAATATCAATATATTAGACACCCTTAGCACTCTTAGAATAGAACAAAAAGGGGGGGAATTTTACGACATAAATAAGAGAACAAGTGACATCTCCCAGTATCGGCGAGGTGGCTCTCGATAAGGGACGTGCGGAAGGCATTGGTCGCGAAATGGCTCCAAGACCGGTGTGGTGGATCGAAGTCCCCTTCTGCAATTCATACTCGACTGCGGATGCATAAACTTACATCCGGAGTCAAGCTTTGATAGGACAAATGAACTATAAAACAACAAAGTGGTACCCTATACGCTGAAAGGCATAGAACGAAGAATATCCATGGTGGCGGTACAAGAGATCGTAAGGCTGCGAACATGGGCCTCCCAGTTTATGAGTCCGTCGAAAACAACATCAAGGAAACGGTGCGAAAACACTACTTCCAGGCGTACCGTTTAGGACCCCATCCGATTAGGGGTGGCGACAGGAGTCGTGGCCAAGAAAAAGCGCACACCCGGGGAAGCCTCGGGGCCGGACGTGCCGATCTTGGCCTGGTCGCTTGGCGAAACGACAGCGGACCCGTCCGTGATAGGAACCTTTACTCCTCTTTTTGCTTCTTTTCTTTTTGGGGGAGGACAGTGGGGAATGAACCCGCTTCTCTCAACTGCCGGACGGAGACCCTAGGCCGCATGAACCGGCCTCAGCAAGATCCTTTTCCAAGATAGAGAAGGTCTCAGCTGTCAGCGGGGCACCAGCCGGGGGAGGAGTTCCCTCCTCTCCTTTCGAGTCCTCGGGGGCCCCAGCCGTCTGAGGAGAAGCTTGCACAGGGGCGGACTCGGTTTCGTTGTTTGTCACCGAGCCCGGGTTCGACCCCATGTAATATCGTGACGTCTGAGTTTGGGTCACCTCCGGGACTAAGTCCATCTCAGCGGGGACCTCCATGTGGCCATCCCCGCTCAAGGAATCAGAGATTCCAATCGAGGTCCTCTTCGTCAGTCAAGTCTCTGGTCAAAGGGTGCCTCCATTTTCCGCATCTTCCTCGACACTTCGGCAGGAGGATGCCGCGCTTGGAGCCGGATCTCCATGCGCCTGCGGTCACCCACTATTGCTTTCTATTTTCACCGTGATCAAAGAAAAAAAAGGGGACCTCATGGAAAGTAGGTACTATGACCTCACTATGAGTGGGGAGGTTAAGAGAAAAGTCTCCATAGGATGAGAAATTCGAGAATATGATTGATTATTTACACATAATCGGTCCCGGTCCAACTTTGACTCTCTTTGCCAACTCGGCCCGCCATTTAGGTGAAATTTTTCTGGAATTTTGACCAAAAGGACGGTGCCGGTGTAGCCACCTTATATGTGTACTAGAGGAAGGTGAGCAGAGTCGACGGTCCAGTACACCCCATACCTAATACTTGCCCTAGCCAACGGGCTTTCGGCCCTCGCAGCAAGCAGGGACCTCATGGTATACACTGCCACTTGACTAAGGCTCATAAGAGGACGAAAGCGCGCCGGGCCGCCAGAATATGTGTGGATAGGAGAGCAATTTTTTTTTAAGAGCTCATCTGGCGACTGCCTACTTGGGCATTAGTCACCGTTTTAAAAACTGCCTTGTACTAGGCTACTTTAAAATAAGATTCAAAAGCACAAAAAAACAAACAAACCCAACACTAAAAATAAAAAAAAGGCAACGAGCAGTAAGCAAGCTCCTGGTCGGGAGGAGGTCCTTCCGGCGCAGGAACGTGCGACCTATAAAAAAAAGTTAAATAAAAGGGAGAAGGCTGGCCTCCCCCCAAAAGTCTACAAGTCCACCAGTCAATGTGCATGCACTCGTCCCGAGTACAAGGGACAGGCGGTAGCGACCCCACCCATCCCGGTACCGGTAGAGATAACGTGCGCGAAGATCGTCCAAACTGGGACATTCAACAAGAATGTGCCGAACAGTCTGGGGGACAACGCAGTCTTCACAGTAGGGCGCTGGCGAGCGCTCCATCAAATGGCGGTGCGTCCCGCGAGTGTGCCCAATTCGGAGATGACAGAAAGCAACCTGAAGCCTTCGCGGCATTGGGGGGTAGGTCCATGGGAACAGTCGCGGCGCAATGGCACGCAACTTTAAGTTCCCTTCGACCGTCTCCCATCTTCTTTGCCAAGCAGCCCGAAGAACTGCCCGTATTCCTGCCATGTAGTCGGTGTGAGGAAGAGCGAAGCGTTGGTGATAGGAGAGCAAATGTGGAAAAGGTTAGGAGGGTATGTGATAAAGAGAAGTAGAGATTGGCATGGGTCCACTAACGAGTAGGGTGGGTGACCACCTATTATTATCGTACCCCGGTGCTAGGTGATTCCAGGATGGCATGCAGTTTACCATAGAACCATGACTACCAGACCAAACTCTGTATACGTGGAAACATTCTTCCTGGTGCAAAGTGCGGCGAGAAAACGTCGAGTAGAGTGCCATAATACTTTTAATAAATAATATTAATGTACTAATAATAATGAATACTAATCATAATAAATAATTATAATGAATAATTTATATAAAAAAATTAACATATAATCATCATACTAAATAATAATAATAAATCAAATAAAAAGGTAAAGTATAGTGCGGAGTGTGGCCCTTATCAGAGTCAATCCAGTGACAAAGACCCTAATTTGCACTCACACCGGGAGGACGTGCAACTGCTCTCGAAATCACATGTAACAGGCTACACAGAGTACCCCTCTGCGGGGGCCAATCTCGTCTCGGGTGTTCGCACATGTGCAGCGACACATATTGACCAGAAGCTGCCCAGTGGGCCGGTCACTTCCCAATTGAGTAGCCAGAAAGGCAGGGAGAGAGAGAGGGTAGATTTCCTTACTGGGTCGTACTAATCATAGACAGTGGTGCCAGGATCATCTGGATCTGTTTGGCAGACCCCCCCAGAGACCTTGCGTTGGTCTGGGGGGCGGTAAACTCCGCCCGCCATAAGCGCCCGAGAACGGCCAAAGGAAGGTGGTCAGCCCATTACACGCAGTGAAGGGTTATTGGGACAACTCTGATCTTCTTAGTAATGGCACCGCAATGCCAGGGACCCCTAAAGTCCTGGTTTCTTGCAACCTGCGGGCGTTGTTAATAGAGGTTTTGGGAGAGAACAACCCCTTCCGATACCAAGTGTAAGTAGACAAGAGGTTGAGGAGAATCGTAGGGTAAAATAATAAATAAAGCTAAAGTAGTGCTGAGAGGAAGCGAGGGGGGAAAACGCACAAACAACTTTCCCAGGCCTCATCATAGCGTTCAAATCCACCCAGTGACGGGGCTTCCCTAATTTGCACCCAGGAGGGGAGGATGTGCTGCTCCTCCAGATACCCAGTGTAGCAGGCTACACTGGATACCCCTTTGCAGGCTACAACTATATATCAACCCATAAGAAACATCCCCCATGTCACACGCGGTTCGCCCTGACAAGGCTCCGGTGCGCTCTCACAAAACTAAACACATACAAATATCGTACAGGTCTGACGGATGCGAACATCTGCTCAGTCTACCACTACAAATAAGACAGTTCAACACATACAACATGCCCGGCACAAACACAAGATGCGCATAACTCCTTGGGGTCATCGGAATACTTCGAGGCAACAGACCGGAGGGATAGACCTTGCAAAATGAGAACTAACCTTTGTCAGCCAGCCACTCCCT
Organism: Ceratothoa steindachneri; assembly: GCA_963969495.1. Taxonomy (NCBI): domain Eukaryota; kingdom Metazoa; phylum Arthropoda; class Malacostraca; order Isopoda; family Cymothoidae; genus Ceratothoa; species Ceratothoa steindachneri. Next base: position 41,027,711 of record OZ018320.1, read on the forward strand.
CTGGATCTGTTGATTCACCTCGGCCCCTTCTTCAGGGGGTGGTTGGCGCCGCCTATCCTGCGCCTGGGCGAGGCCCCGGAGGTTCGATAATGACACTGTGGTCACGGTATCCTCGGAGCTCAACGGGACGGAGGTGACCTTTGGCTGTGAAGGTGGAGGCGCATACGACGGGGCGATTCGCGCCACCACCAGGCGTTGGTACTGACCTCCGACGGAGGGGCTACTCTGGCTCGATCCTCCGCTACCCAACTGCAAGAGACGAGGCTCAAATTCACAGACTCTGTTTCATTTAATTTGACAAAGGGTAGAAACTGATGTAACCAACGAAGGCATTTGCAGAAGGGAAAGATAGGACGACGTTGATAGCATTAAATTAAATTGAAAACCAACGAGGAATCTGAAGTTAGGGGAAGAGAATGGGGGGAGCTACATAGCCCAAGGAACTAAAGTAATTGGGGCCGCGCAACTCTCATACATTTGTATACCTTTCTACAACTGAGGGTCACTTGCGGGGTTCGCGACACTCCCGCCCATTACCACCATTGCGTAGCCCGCTCACAAGTAAAAAAAAATTCGGATGAGCTATTTCCCGTGCCAGCAACTCCATATCCGGGTTTAGTCGTCTTTTACTACATGATCCGGAAGGCGGTGTGGGTACTCTTCTTGCCCCACATAGAGGCACCTCCCTCCAGGTAGAGAAATAGGTTAAAGATAAAGTATGAAGAATCCTGTAAAGGGGTCAACCGGTCAATCTAAAAGTGGGATAGGTGCGCATCAACGCCATCTCCTTTACGCCCTATTAAGTACCCCCCCCCCACTAACCCACCCTATGCACTACTATCATACACTATTATCCACTTGCTCCTCAGTCAGCAATTTCTCACACACTCACTTACATAACCTACCTTTCACGCGGTGTTTTAACCCTTTACACGTCCTGAGATTCACTTGACAGCAAAAAGGATGCACAAATGCTTAGTAGTGCAAATGAGTATGAGAGGAAAGTGTGGGTGAATGCCTACAGGATGAAAAAGAAATTGAAACAAGTGAATAAAGAGAGGAAGAAAGGATAAAATTAAGCATTTGGACGGAAGATGAATGAGGATCCAAAGGGAAACGGGAAACCATTCTAGAAGGGAGTGAGAAGGGCGAGGAATGAGCAGAAGAATGGTTGTGTGAATAGCAAGGTACTTGTGAGCAATGAGAGGTCAAACGTAGATAGCGAGAATACTCCTATGCGTTGTATAATGTATGAAAGATGCAAATGTATATATGATTGCCTTCGTGGGCGTAAATAGAGTGTTGTATCGGAGTATAGAAGAGATAATAAGCATGAAAGAAGTTGTTAGTGCTGTGAGAGGTCTCTGAAAATGGGAATGTGCCTGGAATAAATGATATCTTGGCTGAGATGAGATAAAGTGGTGGTGATCATGTTATGGAATAGGTATGTTGGTTGTGTTGTATGACACTTGAAAGTGGAAGAGTGCTGTAATAGTTTAGCTGTAGAAGGGTAAAGCAATAAATACAGGGGGATAAGACAGAGTTGTAGGTAGTGTATTAAAAAATTCTGATTGGGTGTATAAGACGGATAACGGGGACCGATATGCGATAAGCGAGGGGGTTTAGAGCGAGTATGGATGAATTATTTGCACTAAACTGACTAAAAACAATGGATAAGAGATTTAATGTGAATTATCGGTTCATGAATCTGTAGAAAGAGTATGATTGTGTAGATAAAGAAGCATTATGGCAGGTGCTAATAATGTATGGAGTGAGTGTAAAACTATTGGATGGTGTGAAGAGTATTTATGTTGGGAGTAAAGCATGAATTTGTAGGAAAGATAGCCGGAGTGACTTGTTTCCTATAGGTTAAGAGCTAAGACAAGGTTGTGTGATGTCTCTATGATTGATTTTTTTATCCTTATGGATGGGGTACTGAGAAGAGAACGAATGGGAATGAGGAAAAGGGGCGTTAGATCGATAAGGAATGCGTTTGATCCAAATTGGTATATGCTGATCACCTGTTGTTGATGGCTGAGAGTGAAAAAGACTTGGAAATATTGATCGGAGCTTTAACAGTTGTTGTGGGAGGAGGGAGCTCCAAATGAAAGGGGAGGGGTGTGATATTTGAGTTTGTGTTGTCACATGGTTTTAAATCAGGGGTCCCCAACCTGCAGACCCTTAGGCCCATCTGTCTGGGTCTCATCCCTTCGCCCGCTTGTATAGAGATGTGGCCAGCCAAATATTTACATGCAGGCCTGTGGTGCCCTTAGTCTACGTTTGTTCTTTTTGACAGATTTCTTTTTTGTTGCAGAACCATCGGTGGCTTCTAAGAATAAAGGTAGGGAAAAAAGAGGCATATAATCACTTTTGGAATGAGGCGTGGACGGCTTAGTACTGATTTGTTAAGCGAAAGGGAAAGCCAGTGTGCCCCATCTGCCTTGAATCTTGTGTCTTCAAGGTGAGTTCAACGTGAAAAAGCACTTCAACGCACTACATGCAAAGTACATCAACATGAGCACAGAGAGCCAGTCTCGAGAGAAAACTACCTTGTTCATAAGATTTGAAGTACAAGTTCCTTGCTTGCTACATCCTCGATTTCTATTAAAACCACATGCAACCCTCTGGAGACTTCCTAGGCCTAATCACTTACGCCAAGCAAGTAGTGAGCGTGTTTGACACCACATACCCGCTATGAAGTCATCCTTCAGGATGAAACACTTCAAGAGTAATTGTTCGAAACTGTTAGACCATCCCTTGCCTGACGTGTTCCTTCTGACACCTTCATTTAACTCTGATATTACATCTGTGGTTGCAAACAGGACCAGATGTCTCATTAATAATAAATTATGATTGTTTTCTTGTTAAGTTCAGCTTGTTTTTCCAGTTCTTCCGATAATGCGACGACCTAAGTTAAGGGATTGAGTGCGGAATGCGCCAGGAAGCTGTATGGGAGTATGCTGGAGCCAACGTTGGTGTATGGGAGTGAGACCACGGTATGGAAGGAAAGATCTAGTGAGAGTAGTATAAATGGATAATTTGAGAGGGATGCTTGGTGTGTGACACGTAGAGTGAGGAACAACTGTGTAAAAGATAATGGTGTGAAAGAGGTTGTGACTAAAAGTGTTGTGTTATGGACATGTAAGAATAAATGGAAATAAACTTGTGAATGGACTATACGATATTACGAGAGTATCAGGGTGTGAGAAGAGTTGGAAGATAGCGCAAGAGGTGGTTTGATTATGTGTTTGAGAGAGAATTTGCTCACAGAGGAAGGGGATGATCTTGGGTATGGCAGGTGTGGATGAAGAGGGGTTGTGAGGGACCTACTTGGTGGCCTATGTACCTTGACTGGACTATATGCTATACTAGCTAGCACCCCATCGCTATGAAGGGCCTTCGGAGCGGATAAAATAATGGGTGGCCTTGTGCTTAATAATGTATAGAGGGGATGGGGGGAGGGACTAGTAGTTTTAGTGAAATTAAGTGCACTGATGCCACTTTGTGGAAAACTGGTAGATGTTGAAAAAAAAAACCCACATCGAAATCAACTGTGCGATGTCAGAAAGTGGTTAAAGAGAGGCCCATAAAGAAAGTGATATTTAGAGGATGGGAAAACGTGTAAAAGGTACAAAGCACTTTAGGTTTTCCTCCTCTTTTTTACAAGGAAATTGCCACCATTTTAGAACCCAAATTGGGTATTCTTTTTAGAATTCTTTTATGCCGGCGAGATTCATTTAAAAAATGATAGCGTATTGTAAATGTAACTCCAATTCCTTATAGTCACCCTGACGATTATAGACACATCTATGATTAATTAGACCCAGCTCGCCTAAGGGGGTCTTCGCTTTCCATTCACCTTGATGATTACAGACCCATCTCTCCCAGGGGGTCTTCACCTTCCATTCAAACTGATGATTACAGATCCATCTCTTCTAAGACTCTTCACCTTTCATTCACCCTGATGATTACAGACCCACCTCTCCTAACGGGTCTTTACTTTACATTCCCCCTGATGATTACAAACCTATCTCTCCTATTGGGTATTCATCTTCCATTCCCCCTGATGATTACAAAACCCATCTCTCCTAAGGGGCTTCACCTTCTATTCACCTTTATGATTACAGACCCCTCTCTATAACCATCGAAGATCTTTGAGCGCTTGCTAGCCGAGCGTCTCACTCGTTCGTCGTTTTTACCAAAGAGCTCAATTTTTTTTTATCATTTGACCATAGTAATTGATCTTAGCTATCTCCCAGATGCTCTTTAGTTAACATCAAACGGGTCTCTTTAGTAGCTCTCTTCAACAGAGGCTGCCTTCTAAGGACGCGCCCATGAATCCTTCCAGGTGTAAACTACATGCTGCAAGATTTGCTTGTAACTCATTTGAAGAATTCTTAGGATTGTTTTCGTTTTTATCATAGACTGAACATTTATAGGGCTTAATTTCTTTGGTTGAACTTTACGCGGACGATCTACTGTGATGCCATTAGATTTATACTTCATAATAATGATCTTTACAGAAGAAATTGTGTTCACAATGGAGGAAACTTTTCTATATCCACGACCATCTTTTTTGAAATTTGACTAGGTATGGTTTCTTGCAAATTCAGAATGTTCAGGGGTCTTCAGTAATGCTTTCTTCGAAATGCTTCGTAGGCGAAATCATGGCAACGAATAACAAATTTCGCTCTTAAATTAGCAGCTAACCTATCCTTCTCGAACGCTCTAGTATATTCTAAAATCGTTTCGAAAACATCTAAACAAATTCTGGTGTCGATTAATATAAAAAAATGTCTATGTAATCATTAAAACACAAAAGCTATTCATGTTGCCTATACTTTTGCACTGCATAATATTGACTTATATATAAACCCAACATTTATTCAATATAATCTGTTCTAAATTATATAAAAATACCATTCCCAAAACAATGTTACTGCTACAATATAAGCACTAAAAACGAATTCAAACTTAACGAATATATAAATAGGGCCTTACATTAGACTTTGTGTCTGACGTTGCCTATACTTATGTACATAACTGCAAATTCACTGCACACCATAGCTAATAACTAGCCACTTGCATGCAAAAAAAAAAGTATAAGAATTTTCACAAAACCTCAACCGTTTTCTCACAATGCGAAATCGACATGCAAAAACGCCACTAAAAATAAACTCTTCCATTTATGCCCTCTCGAATACGCCAGAGAACGGAACTAAAAATCAAAAAGAGTTTTACGAAGCTAAGCAAACGAGGTCCTACGCCCTCTTATTCTTCCTGCATGGTGTACAAGTCGTACTTTTTAGGGTTGGTGGTTTATTTTTGCCGGGTGGAAACGCATTTTTTCTCAGATGTGAGCTGCAGCATGGTTTTTATGATACAGCTGACATTCCCTTGCGGAGGATAATAAGAGAAGATATGAGGGGAATAGAAGGAAAAACGGGTGAGAAACCGCGTGTTAAATACCCCCCCCCATCCCAGGGTTTAGTGGGCGAAAGTTGGCCGATGACTAGCGTGCAAAATCAACTCCCGTTCAATAAAAAAATAGGCTTTTTAAGAAAGTAGCGCAAAAAGGAAGCTAAAATGGAAATATAGCCCCAGTAGACTCGATATGGTTTCAGACATCTGGGGCATTGGAGAGCAATTGACAATAACATTGGGGCCGGGAGGACGTGTCATTCCACCATGTATCTGGTGTATTATAACCAACGCTCTCGTTGGTTATGTCAATTCCATTCTATTTTCAAAAGAAACCCCGCGTTACCCGCGCCTCGATCAGTGAGAACGGGGCCACGAAGAGCGGAGTTGGGGAGGACATGACCCACCTGCGGGGAATTAAAGGCACTGCCAGCCTCCGAGGCAGTGTCGGTGCTTGGCGTGGCTGGGAGCGCAGGGGACGTCTCGATTGTGAGCGGCGTGGTGTAATCCTGGGCATGACAGGCAGCCATACGCCCCCCACCAATCTGAAGTCGTACGGGCATATCCAAGCCGGAGGAAGAGGCGGTGGTCGTGGGCGGTTCCTGCAACAAAGATAATTAGACAGAGGTACGCCCATTACCGACCCTCAAGACCCACAGCTTAGTCAGAGCTGCTCCGAATCATCGTTTCAATATCCCCTTATAACCGAGCGTCAGCATAAAGTCTTTGACAAGAAGAAAAACAAATGGAGAAACTAACATGTATTCTTCTATACCCCAGGGGATAGCAATTGATGTGTAGCATCCGACGACTAACCATACCCGATGTGGCTTAACTTCGCTGAAATCGGAAACTGTGTTTCTACTCCGCTAAGGCATAGCCCATTTCTCATTGTGTTAGGGGGTTTACTACTAGGGAGGGGGTAAGTAATCGAACCCTATTTCAATTATTATTTAATCTAAGGATCCCCCTTAACTTCATTCAATAAAGGAACCGACGGTAACAAGCGGGGACACGAACCTCAGGGGTGGGTAGGGAGAATTTACACCCACTAGCAACAAAGACTATTTCTTTACCAAATTTGGGGAGTCTCTATATTTTGTTCCTGCCTTGCTTTCGAGAGGGACTGAAGAGGTGTAACCGTGATATTCGAGTTTCTGCGACGCGGCCACAGCCAACAGAGACAGATTGTTGCTCGTTTCTGAAACATCACAATCATCATTACTTGCCATCCTTCTCGAAGTGTAATGGCGTTTGCAAAAAGGGAGAACAAACGGGAGAAAACAGAGGAGAACAGGAGCATTAAATACCGGGTACGAAAAGAAACCTCCTAAACCTGGAAACCAGGATAAAAAACTTTCTACTATGGGTGCTTGACACCAGGAAGAGGCGCAATTCTCACGCACTTCCTTCCACAACGAAGAACTACTTATAGGTGATGGGGAAGAGGACCTCCTCCTGCAGAGAGCTTATCCGGACATTCGGAAGAGACGGGCAGAGCCACGGGGTGGTTCAGCTCATCGTGATGGTCGCTGGTTAACGTCGTAAAGAGGGACGTAAAAACCTTGTTTTGGCGCCCCTCTTTCCGGAGGGTTACAACAAACCTTCTCAACCCTTGAATTCAGGGTTGGCGCAACTAGATATGGTCTTTGTCACTCTTTTTGTTTATTTATCCGTTATATTTACCCATCTCTCCTATTCATCTGTGCTTTTACTGCCTCAACTTTCTCCACTCCTTTTTGTTTAAGAAACTCTACAATGATGACTCCACTCCATGTTTTTATTAATTAGTAACACGAGACACAGTACAACCTCCCACTCTGACATTATCCCTTAAAAAAAATATCAATAAACAGACCTTTCGTACACTACATTCATAATCTCCAACAGACCAAAAATACACCCACCAATGGGGTCCGAACCTGCGAGTATTAAATTAAATCGATCATCCATGAACCACTCCCTTTACTCTAATGGTAGGTGAAAACTGCTAAAACCCGACCCAAACCAAAATCTTCCCTCTCCAAAACCAGGAAACCTAAATACCATATTCTTGTTGTCCTCGATCTCCTTCCTTCTTCTCTCTGCCAATGTATTGGGGGTACTTGGTCTGGATATACAGGTGAAGGGCCTCCAGTATTGTATTCCTGTCAGGATTAATCAAGAAGTTTAAACACCAACTGAATTTCAAAAAGGTGTGGTTGATGCGCATCAACGCTGCCCATTACCGCCATTGCATATAGCGCTCGCAGGGTCGAAAAAAAATCTGAGCCAATCTAGCGGCCACCAACAAAGGCATAGTCATCAAAATTATTTAAAAAAGCCTATTTCTAGGGTACCTTAAAAATATTAAAATTAGAAACAAACATGAAAAACAACAAACCAATACCACTAATGGGCCCAAACATGAATCTAACCCCCCAAAACTAGATACTATGGAGGAGGACTGCCTAAGTCCACAGTGCAGGAGCCAATCACAAGTAGCGATCCAGCTTATCCCGATACCGAGACAGGTAACATGCGCAAAGTTTCCCCAGAGTGAAGCATTCGAGTCTGGAGGTACCAAGCAGTCGCCAGTGCAGTATAAAGTTCAGGGGAGCTCTCCATCAAATGGCGCTGCGTCCCGCAAGTGTGCCCGATTCGGAGGCGACAGAAAACGACCTGATTCCGTCGAAATATTGGGTAGTAGACCGGCGAGAAAAGTCGCGGCGAAAGAGTTAGAGTTCCGTCGGCCGTCTCGTCTTTTCATGCAGACCGAAGGACTGGCCTTTCCTACCAGGTACTAGGAGTGTGGAATAGCCAAACGCTTGTGCAATAGACCAGTCCGTGCAGGGTGTTTAGCGCCCTCATTTCCTGCAATACATACATGCGAAGGAATATAGCAGAAGATAGTCTCGACATCCTTCTGGCTGCGGCAGCCGTGGCGTCACGGATACTGCGAACTAAGGGTGCGGGGATTCCAATGCCTCGAGGATACTCAGTTCGCTTTGTCAGTCGCTATAAATCACAATCTGGTCTCCGAACGGGGTAGGGTGCATAATCTCCCGTACCAATGGGTATATTGCAACCAGCTCGGCCGTGAAGACAGACGCAGTGGCCGGAAGAGACCCGCCGATTTCAAAAAGAGGTGAGAAAGCGAGGAAGCCGACTCCTTCTTCGGAGTTGAAGCTTTCTGTATACACTGGGACATCTCCAGCAACAACGAGAGCTTCAAAAAATAGGAAAGAAATACTCCCGGTGTTGCAGAATCTTTGGGAACAGAGAAGCTATTATGGAGAGAACCAGCGGCGCCACCGGCTTGATAGCTACGCCAATCTCTCAAAGTAGTTGCCTTGCCTTAAACACCAAAGGCTTAGGATATGATTGGTGTCTCACATCAGCATAGGCCCCGGCAAGATCAGCCGCGGACGAAATGAGAGACGTTGACAAGGAAGAAGGAGGCTCTCTACAGGGGACGTGCGGAAGGTAGCGGTTGCTAAAGAGAGGCCCAAGTGGGGGCTAAATCCACTTTCCGCAATATACACTCGGCTGCGAATGTATAAAACTCGCAACCGTAGTCGTTTGGAACGATCAAATGAACAGTAAAAAATAAGGAAGGCCTATAGTTAACCCAAGTGTTGAACGCGACGTCACGAAGAATGTCCATGGCGCAACGATGAGACTCTGAGGGTGTGAATGTGCGCCTCCCAGGTGAGGTGTCGGTCAAAAACAAGACCAACGTAACGTTGCGACTCTACCACATCAGGGTCGTCTCATTTATGAACAAGTCCTGGTCGGGGTGAAGCCGTGGCTCAAGCAGAAGTGCATCACCTTAATCTTGACGAGAGAAGACGGAAACCGGTGTACTTTGGCATAGCAAGAAATGTACTTGAGATTGTTGGAGTCGACGCTACAGGGTAGGAATCTGGACAGCACCAAAAGAGATCGAGAGATCGTCTAAGTATAATGTAGCGAGAACATCTTCTGCATTCTTCCTGCATTATTAGACCAGAGAGATCCCCCACCCGTACGCGGAATCGACGATCTCGTAGAAACTAACACCAGAAAATTGGGAGGCACCACCTCGACTCATTATTGTGGAGGGTCTCTATAATACTGTATCACCATGAGGTATCAATCATAGGCCTTCTCCATAAAAAAAACCCTGTGGCGAAGTGCTGAGCACGAAGAAAAGCCTCGAACATGGGCTTTTTCCAGCCGGAGCAAAGCATTCGACGTGGAGTGGAAATTGCGAAAGCTACACTGTTCAGGAGACAGGTGACTTCTGCTGTCCAGGAAATAAGCTTACTTAACACTAACCAATTTACCAACTTGCACAAGTAGGATTGCCAAAAGCAAGAAGGGTAGACATAAGACAGGAATCTGAGAAGATACCCTCAGTCCAGATCTTGTTAAACAATGCTAATAAAGAGGCCATGCCTCGTTCACGCAGTTGTCGAAGCATGCAGTACAGGAAATCGTCAGGACAAAAAGCGGTATCTGTGCACAAAGCGAGGGTGGAACACTGCTAAAGTGTAAACAGCTCGGTGAAAGGGCTTCCCTCCCCCCTTTGACGGTGAAACTCAGTTAGCAAACCAACGACGTGCTTAAAATGCAGGCAGAGCAGATTCCCGGCAAGAGAATGAGAAGAATACGGTCGCAAAGGAATCCACCACGGAGGCGGGTTCTGAGATTGAGATCCCATTTTCATGGAGAAAGGGAAGGTTGTCCTGCGACAATTTGCCCTGAACCCTTTTGACGCGCTTACACGCCTCTGCTAGGAGTAGTCTTCTCGCTAAATGAAAACATGTATGCCCGCTAAGAAGAGAGGCGAGCGTGCTTCGAAACATAGTGGAACCTGCCCCCTCCCCCTCCCCTCGACTAAGTTCACACAGTGAAATCACTCGGGCGGCGCTTGTAGCGCATAGAAGCATATCGCGAAATTTGGATGGGAAAGTGATCACAAACATGAAGATCATCGACCACCCACTCAAAATCAGGCTGTGCGTACGGAGAGCACAATGATTGATCGAGGCAAGAAAATCAAGCAGTTTTCGGAGAGAGATAAGTGAATTCATCCACATTTAGGACACCGGTCTCCAGATCTTCGATCAGGTACACTACAACCTAGCATTTGTGATTACTCGTGTCGTCACTCCAGAAGGGGTGTCTACCCTTCAAAGTCCCGTCGGAGAAAGGACCTCGGCAACCGCATCACGACGCGACGTAAGTGGTAAAATTAGATCAGCTGACCGTAGAATACACACTGAAACGAAGGTATAGCTCCTATCTAGGTCTATCTGCACTGCTACTGCCTGAAAGGAGGTATTTCTCACCGGAACCCCACCGGTGAGAAAGCTCCCCTCTCTTTTGAGTCCTTGGAGGCCTGTGACCCTTTTACGAGGATCTCGCTGGGGAGCGGATTAGGCTCGGTGATATTTTCCATAGAGTCATTGTCCTCCCTCAGGTCATCTGGGGCGAGGGCACCTTCACCTCAGGAAGGGCCTCCATTTGGCTATCCCTTCTCAAGGCTGACTAGTGTTGATATACAAGTCTAGGAGTACAACGTGTCCAGCCAAATGTGAAAAGCGGAGGACCATAACCCTAAAAAGTCACAATTCTTTGGTAAAAAGAAAGGACGGGAGATGGAGGGCAGAACCCACTGGCTTCCGCCGCCTGTTCCTTTGAAGGGATCAGCTCTGGCTACCCGCTCCAGCTAGGAATGGGCGAGCCGCTTTCTTGCACTTCTGCTTTATTTACTGGGTCCTGAAAAAACAAAACAAAGGAGGAGGGGGCACAACCACTTCGAAGAGACTTACCCGAGGAAAACTCGGGGGCCATAAAAAAAGGAATCAAGGATCGGTGAGGTCATTCCAGCGTCAAGTTGTTCCCACCTATCCCCACGCAAAATTTCTGACCTTTCAGGGTTTCCAACTCTGGGTACTTTAAAGATGGTCCTAGAAACCTCTGCGGCACTCATACCGAGAGCGTTTCCCAGTGGCCAGTCATTGCCCAAAGACCGCAGTTCCCAAATGAGCAGGCAGAGAAGCAAGTGCGACAGTAGAATCTAAGTCGTACTAGCTGTCGACAATACGGCCAAGATCTCAAGAACAATCACGTGACAGACCAAGAGACGGGACACGAGACTTTCAGTTGGCCTGGAAACCAACAAGGTAATAAAACACGCATACCATAAGTCGTACAGCCTTATGCACCGGAGAACGGCGGCAGGGAGATGGTCAGCCCATTAGGCGCAAGGAAGGGGTTCATGGGGCAAAACCGATCTTGCCAGTATTCGTGCCCCAACGCCCAGGACCATTTCAAACCTGGTGGCTTGCAACCGACGGCCGTTGTTTATAGAGGTCCCAAAGCCTATTTTCTCACATGGCATGAGGAAGCTGGCCAGGTCCTTAAACCTAGATATAAGTAGAAATAAGGAAGGGCAAAGGAGATAGACTTAGTTAACTGTAAGTCATCCCTTCCTGTAGGAGAATAGCATAATGCTCCGAAGTTTTTCCCACCTTCCTTCCGGGCGGGCCGGGTTATCAAACCTTCCCCTTCCGGCCCGATATCTGATGGTCTCCCGCCGGAAGAAACCGCCGGCCATTTCAGCTAACCACCGAGTTCCTTCCTCGACTGGTTATCGATAGATGGGAGCCAACCTTGGCTTCCGGTGATTCCCAGAAGTTTGCAAAGGACGAAATGGAGGAGCTTGATATCAAATCTATTTTCGGAGCCATGTGAACCTCTCCCGAGTTCCGAGTATAAAAGAATTCTTTTAACCCTCAGTAGTAGAGTTGCACAGCGTCTGGCGGGGCAGGAATTGCCATCTATCTCGGTGCAGTGGTAAATCTTCGAAGCACCAAGTCTTCAGAGAGGAGATCGGTCCCAGTTAGGGAGGCTCCTTATCCCGTTGGTCTGCAAGTCAGTGCGGACCCAAGCTCGTACTCACGTGTCAGAGCCGAAGCTACAAACAGCCTCACTCTGGTTCCCTAAGCGAGAAAACTACATCTCGGCTTTTCTCCGTGACCCTACGCGTCGATAGGTCACTTCGCGTCCCCCCCTCCCTCACAGAGGCACCCAAGACTCCTCTGAGTTCACGAGCGTGGGGCCCTCTTTAACAAGAAGCTGCCGTCACCGTCTTCTTCCAGCAGAATCGTGACAGAATTGTGGGATCAGGTCGGCGGTCCCTGGAGAACCTACCTCATCGTCTCCACCCCTTATCTCATCACCTTCACTCACCAGCGCCACTCGAACATCAGGTTCCAAGGTAACACGTCCCTTTCACATTCCCCAACTTTACCGCGAAGCTTACCAACATTACAAGTGTATAGGGATTTACATAGTGAATAGTTATTTACAATTCAAGTGAGATATCCAAGATTCACTTATTGATTTATCTCTCACAGCACATTATTTGTATATATATATATATATATATATATATATATATATATATATATATTTTTTTTTCTTGTTTAGTGTTCATTAAAACTATATTTTCATATTGTTGTGTATTTAACTTCCTTTGGGTCACTTGCTGGCAAAGTTCATTCCAATCCCTCAGCACTCTGAGTCAATAAACCCATTCAGGGCATTCGGGATAATAGGATATATATATATATATATATATATATAAGAGTCGGGGAAGACTCCAACCACCCCTCAGCCTATTCCTCGACACTTCCTTACAGCCAACTGGCCTGAAGGATATCCCGCTTCTACAGGTACCAGGTATAAGTGCTAGCAGGAACAGAACTTCAGGGTTTGCGGCTTCTTTAGCATACAGCCATTATCCAGGCCTAGTTGCCTTTTGCGGTACTCAATGGAAGACGAAATGGGAATAATTCCTGAGCCACATACAATGAAGTTCCAAGAAGAGTGCTTTTACCTCGGATCGCTTTACTCTTGATATTACGACTTTCATAACTAGTATTAGTAATATCATTACTATCATTAATAATATCATTGCTAGTATTAGCACTATCATTACTAGATTAGTATTAATACTAATATTAGTACTATTATTACTAGTATTAGTACTAATATTACTAGCATAAGAAATAGTATCATTATTAGTATCGATACTATCATTACTGCTGGCTTTAGTATGAGAGCTTATGGTTGTAACTTTTCCCTTTGATAAATCAAATTGGGAAAGAAATAGATAATCTCATTAAATGAATGCATTTACTCAGTGAAAAAACAAACAAAAACAGAATAAAGGTTTTCGCAGAGCAAAGAAGTAAACTCTAACGCGGGCCTCTCCGTCAGAAAGCTTGTGAGAAGATGCTTGCTAAAAAATGGTGAAGTTAGGGGAAGTGAAATGTAAAGATGAAATAAAGCCAGATAATAGAAGACAATAGCAAACAGAGTATCACTGAGTGCATAAATTCATAAGACCCCAGACACTAAAAAAAGGGAACCATGACTACCTTGGAGAGGGGTGGGAGTCTCCTTAAATAGAGACAAAACAAATTTTGGATTCTGATTAAAAAGTAACAGTAATAACCAAAACCACATAACAGTTGGGAAAGATGAAGAACAGAAGATGAAAAAAAGCAAATTGAGATAACAAGAAAAACAGCAACACTGTACAATCACAACAGAAAGCATACCCTAAAACAAACAAGCAAATATTGCCTTCCTCAGATGGTACCATCACTCTCCTATATCCCCTCCAAAGTTATAGAGTGCCTCATCCTAAACCAGATCACTCTAGAGTCTACACATTCTCTTAGCACCTACACACAATGTATTTAAGATATTACACTCTGCAATCACTCTTCTTACAAACCTCACACGAAGAATCTTTGATGGCATCAACCAAGCACAATCATACAGACACTGCTTGTAAAAGTAAACATCAGTAATTCTTTTGAAGCCATCCCTAGACACAAACTCACTAACAAAATATACAAAACTAACACGGTCAACACAAAAACATGGGTGGCCTACAAATAGGTGGGTAGACACACTCATGTGACATTCGCAAGGCAGACAAACATCAAAAACTTCAGTGTCCCCTCAAGGGGTCCGTACTGTCCCCCACCCTCTTTAACCTCTACATCCATGAAATATCCACACACGACTCACCACATACGCAGATGACATAATTCTAATATGCATGCACTGAAGCAAAGACACAGTTACTTATCACCTCCAATCCTACATCAACCGACTACACACCACAAACAGGCTCAAAGTAGCCCCACCAAATCCACAGTTACCCTCCTTACCAGCGAAACATGGTAACGCCAATACAGACCTCATCTAACCATACACAAAACCCACATATCACCCACCCCTAATATTTGGCATAACATATAATACATCAATGACATTCAAACATAAAAAAACAAATGTATACCAAGACTTAATGACCTAAAATCACTTGCAAAAAACAAAGAAACCAGAACTACAGTTTTATAAACAATTTATACGATCAATAAAGGACTATGTAAGCTCAGTTTGGGTCCCTAACGTCTAACAAAGATTTCTCAACACTCTGCAGATCATAAAAATCACAGTCAGCATAACTACTACCCCTACTGATTACTTACACTCAAACCAAAATCCTCAAGGTCAAGGATCACCTTGACATGAGGCACACAAATATTAATAGCAGCATCCACAAACCCAGAACACCCATTAAACTACATGGCAAAAACACACTCCCGCAGAGATATTAAACACTTTATTTATATTACATTAGAGATAAACTGGCAACCCTCCCACTTAGGACACCCCAGACCAGCTTCCAGAAACATATTCCCACCAACTTCACTCAATATTCTATCCAGTCACTCACACAACTACCTGAGATATCCTCTTATGAATCCTCCCTCTCTCATGAGGACAGATCCACCTACCCAGGTTGTATTGCAGACATCGTCCAACCATCCTGAGCTAGGAGAAGAGGTTGGGTTTGCAGGTGACCCATCACAGAGACCTGTCTAGGATGCAAAACCGCCCCCCACACAAACACATTATGGAAGACTGCATTGTAAAGGCCATATCCTTCCTCATGGTCTCGGGAAATGCTCGACCAGACAGCATGAGGAACATTAACAAAAAGAACAATGGCCTCAACCTGTTCCTCTTGAGGGAGGCGAGTTTGAGCCTATGTGCGGTGATCTTGTCCGGAACGACGGCCATCAGGTTGAAGCGGATGTCGTGGTAAGGCTCACCCCCAGTGGCCATCCCCAGTCGCTCCGTAATCACGCGCCGAAACTTCTCAGTCCAATCCTCACCCTCGACCCAAGGACCTGAAACGGTTTTAAGATAGCGTTTTTATCATTTCATTGCTACCAAGGGCATAGTCACAAAATTACTTATGCATGCTAGCCATTCTTAAGCCAAATAATATTATCAATCGAACAAAGAGAAAAAAGCCAATACCCGCCCAAGAAAAACAAACAAAAAATACAAAAAGAAACACAAAAGATTAAAATAAAAAATGCATGGTCAAGTGTGGGAGGGAGACCCGCTCCCTTAGGCGCACAAGCATGCAGCCAACACCAAAAACTGGAGGGTGTGGTGGGTAATTTGTCGCCTAACTTCAATATGAAAGAAAAAAACAGAGTTCATTTATAAAAATATATTTACCAAAGTTACTTGTTAACCTAGGTCTCCAGGCGGCGTCGGAACATGCAAGTTTCGCACCCTGTCCTTCCGCTTTTTCTTCATCCTCTGCGATAGCAACTTACATTTCTCATGTTGTATGAGTAGTAGAGGGTGTTCTCATGCACTAACTGTCTGATGAGAGACTTTGACACTCCCTTGTCCCTAGCTATGGACCTCATTGACTTCTGGGATCGTTGTCAATGATGACCTGGATCTGAGGTTCTCTTCGTATCAGAACGCTTAGAGTGAGGTTTGCGAGTCACCATACACCCTCGTAATCACAACCTGATCATCTGCACCATCCTCAAATTGACACACAAGCACTTTGAGATCTTTGCATTGGAGCCCCAGTGTGTGAGTACCAAGCAGCACAGCTTGCCTTTTCCAAATTTGGGGACTATTGAACTCTGCCATGGTATTTCTTCCTTCACAGAGGATGCACGACTGAGTCTACTATAATAGGGAGAAGAGAGCACCAACGCCAGACAACGTGCATGCACAGAATTCAGAATTGCCAACGGTAACAAATTGCCCACCGCCGCCTGGAGGAGACCTTGCTTATAACTAGGAAAACCAACATCAACCTCTTTGCCCCAATTTTTGAAAAGATAGGAAACTAGGTATTAAACACTACTAGGAATGAGTTGGTATAAAGAGGTCATTAAAGAGAATGAACGACCACCACTACCATTTTGTATGAATGTAGTGGGGCGAGGTGAGGTTTTTTTTTCAAGAGCCCATCTGGCAACTGCCACTAGGGTTAAAGTCGCCGTAATCACATTACAGCCTAATACTAGGATAGATCAAAAGAAAGCAAAAAATGAAAAAACTAAATAACAAAAATACAAAAGAAGAAGTAAATAAGCAACATGCAACCTACCACAAAGAGAGTAAAATAAAATGGAAGAGGCCAGCCTCCTCCAAAAAGTCAGATAGTCCACAACTCTTGTGTGCACGAAACAGTCCCGAATACAAGGGACAATCGGTAGTGAGCCCACTCTTCCCGATACCAGGACAAGTAACATGCACAAAGATCACCCAGACTGGGACATTTAACAAGAACGTGACGAACAGTCTGGGGGGCAATCGGTGAGGACTGGATCAACTCAGAGAGGTTAGTTAGTTAATTACATCACCCGCACCTTTTCAATAGTTATCCTAGTGGATAAAATGGACTTCCAACATGTAGGTACAGGGTTCAATCCCAGCAAGAGCACAAAAAATATTTCACTGTACATAGAGTGAGCAACATATTGGGATGCATTGAGCATGCATGCAGGCTCAGGAAGCTCCACCCAACATACGTTAACACATACATAGCTAATCAAACCAAGTGTCTCTTCATCTCAACTCATCACACACACATCACTTCCGACCTAGAACCTACTAAAGGGGTTTCCATCCCCACACACCTTTGATCTGCAACAGATGGCCCTACCCTGTGTCCTGAAAGTTTCTCTATTCATTAGTTAGTGTCAAAACACTACTACCCATACACCTTCCCCACTGAGAACTGCCCCCTGATGCCCTTGGGCTTGCCTGAGATTATCATTCTGATCTTTATCTGAATTTCAATATCCGGCTAGAATGGGAGAGAACCATAATAAATTAAAAAGACTAATAAAAACTAATTGTGAAAAATAAGAATCCCGTAAAACCCCAAATCTTCAAACCCATTCGAATTTCTCGAGGGGCAGAGCATATATGAAAGCTGATAAAAAGACCCAATAAAGCCCACAGAGGGGGGTTCAAACTACATTTTTATTCCGTTTGAGAGGGGGCATTTTCCTTACCATGATCGAGTGGGTGGGGTTTCAACCCATCCAGTTCAAAGAGGTGGCCATTGATGGGGACGTAAGAGACAAAGTGAAAAGTCTCAGCATTGCACACTCGACTACTGGTGGGCACTCCGGGAGTTTTATCCTGTCTCCGGCGGGCTTGTGGGGCGGCGTGTGAATTGTGAGCATTGGCCAGTTCTGGTGTATTGCCGATCGCCCACCCCTGAATAGAGGGATCAAGAAGACAAATGTAATTAAGGAGACAACAAAAATGAGTTCCTGGTGGGGAAGACAAAGAGAGGAGGCAAATATTTAGAAAGAGAGAATGAAAAAGAAACTTGTGTAATTTAATGAGAGTAAAAATGATGAACTACGAAAAAGACTGCCTGGAAGCTGCATTTAATGACTCCAGGAATGAATTTATACACAGAGCACATGAATGAAGAGTGCCGAAAATAAATGCTGCAAAGTCCAAACAGACTAGCCCGCAGCCAAATTCAAGGACGGGTAATTTGCATGAAAATTCTCAATAAAGATATAGACATCTAGAGAATATACAAAAATATAGCTATAAAATTAAAATCAATAGAATGGAAGTACAGGAATTTAAAACCATCAAAAGGTGTAAAAGGATATCAAAAATAAACTATTGAGAATTCAACAAAGGATAAAAACACAGACTATAGATGGATCAACAATAGATACAAGAACAGAGAATATAAAATCATGAAAAAATATATATATTAAATTTTAGCTAAAAGATTAGATTCTTTTAAAAATTCTATTCACACTAAAAGAGAGTCTCAGACAAGATACCCCGCAAAACCTGATGGTAGGCCATCTGCCCAGTAATGAAAGGGAAGACCCTTCCTCCTAAGATTTCTCAAAAGAGGACACTTGGCAAAGATGTGAAGGATGGACAGTTGCACCCCGCACAGGATGTACAAAGGTGTGGGATGCCCATTCATCAAGTACCCATGAGTAAGGCAGCAATGGCCTATCCTCAGTCGGCACAAAATAACCTCCAGTCTACGTGGAATAGAGCTTGGTGGGAGGAAGCTCATCCCACATCTTCTGCTATAAGCCGACTACATATTCGGTGATGAGAGGATAGACATCACAAAGTGGGACTGGGGCTGATGGGGGTGTCCCCAGTGATGCCGCTTCATTGGCCGCAGCATCCACCCTTTCATTACCTGGGATGCCCACGTGACTAGGCACCCAGCAAAAAATCTTGTGAATAGAAGAAAGATAAAAAAGCCACCGCTGGATCTTGAAAAAGAGCGGATGGCTAGAACCAAAAGCACCCAGTGACTCCAGAGAACTAAGGGAGTCAGAGAAAATCGTAAGACAACCAGATGGCATAGGAGCAATAACAAAGAGTGCAGCAGGGATGGCAACAAGTTCTGCTGTGAAAACAGAAGCTGCACTTGGTAGGCGAACCAATGCTGTCTGAGATGGGTAGATAGCAGCAGCTCCAACTCCGTCCGATGACTTGGACGCATCGGTGAAAACAAAGGTGCTAGACCGATGGTGGGAGGAGTGTTGATCATACATGGTTCTCAAGGCTACAGGCAAGAACTGATCCTTAGGCCTACCAGTAAGCCCCTTGTATACCACTACAGGTGCTATGAGCCATGGGAGAATCTTTGGTAATGAAAACGGAATAACAGAAAACTCCCTTAGACGTCCTGTGTGCTCGGCCATGCGCAGAGCAAAGGGGCGATTTTTTTTTTTTAATTAAGGGGCTATCTGGCGACTGCCGACTTAGGCATAAGTTGCCGTAAACAAAAAGCCTAGTTCTGGGCTACTTTAAAAAATTAAACAGGAAACAACAATAAAAAGAAATAACAATAACAATAACAAAGCAATAACAAAAACAATAACAAAAACAACAACAACAATTAAACCGAGTTAAATGAAAGGGAGAAGGCCGGCCTCCCCCAAAAAGTCAATAAGTCCACCAGTCAAAGTACACGCACTCGTCCCGAGTACAAGGGACAGGCGGTAGCAACCCCGCCCATCCCGGTACCGGGACAGGTGTCGTGCGCGAAGATCACCCAGACTGGGACATTCGACAAGAATGTGCCGAACAGTCTGGGGGAGGACGCAGTCGATGCAATAGGGCGCAGGCGAGCGCTCCATCAAATAGCGATGCGTCACACAAGTGTGCCCGATTCGGAGACGACAGAAAGCAACCTGAAGCCGCCGCGGCATTGGGGGATAGGTCCATGGGAGCAGTCGCAGCGCAATGGCACGCAACTTTAAGTTCCCTTCGACCGTCTCCCATCTTCTTTGCCAAGCAGTCCGAAGAGCTGCCCGTATTCCTGCAATGTAGTCAGTGTGAGGAAGAGAGAAACGCTGGTCCGGTCGCAGAGTCCTCGCGGACTCTTTGGTGCCCTCATCGGCGCGCTCATTCCCCGCAATTCCTACATGTCCAGGAACCCAGCAGAAGATAATCTCGACATCTGCTCGGCTCGCCAAAACCGTGGCGTCACGGATTTCACGAACCAGGGGATGCGGAGATTACAATGCCCCGAGTGCACTCAGGGCGCTTTGTGAGTCGCTATAGATCACAATCCGGTCTCCGAACCGGGCACGTCGCGTAATCTCCCGTACCGAGTGGTGTATTGCCACCAGCTCGGCCGTGAAGACAGACGCAGCGCCTGGTAGAGCCCCGCTGACTTCAAACAGAGGGGATACGGCGTGGAAGCCGACCCCCTCTTGGGACTTGGAGCCATCCATATACACTGGCACGGTACCAGCGTGACACGATGTGTGCTCCAAAAAGGTCGAACGCAATACTCCCGGCGCAGTACAAGCTTTGGGAGCAGAGGCGTGGCGACAAATAGCCAAATGTGGTACCCTCCAGGGTGGCGTCCTGGGCCCTAAACCCAGAGGGGCTTAGGGTATGACTGGCGTCTCTCGGCGGCATAGGCACCATCGAGATCAGCTGCGGATGCAGTGAGAGCTGTTGGCGACTAAGGGAGGCGCCGGGCTCGCGCGCACAGGCGAGTGATGCACTGCACGCGGCGCAGAGCGAGTGGCATCTCCCCAGCATCGACCAACAGGCTCTCAATGGGGAAAGTGCGGAAGGCACCGTTCGTAAGGCGAAGGCCGGTGTGGTGGATCGAATCCACCTTCCGCAATAAACGCTCGGCTGCGGATGCATAAAACTCGCATCCGTAGTCGAGCTTCGAGCGAACAAAGGATCGATAAAAAAGTAGGGCAGTAGCCCTATCAGCGCCCCAAGCGCTGAACGTCAAGGAACGGAGAATGTCCATGGCGCGGGTACAAGAGACCCTAAGGCTGCGAATATGATCCTCCCAGGTGAGGCGTCGGTCGAATACAAGATCAAGGAAACGGTGCGACTCAACCACATCTAGGCGCACCCCATTAAGAAACAAATCTAGGTCGGGGTGAAGCCGTGGATGGCGGCACAAGTGCACCACCTTAGTCTTGGCCAAAGAAAACCGAAACCTGTGCGCTTCGGCATAGCGAGAGACGCGGTTCAATGCCTGTTGGAGTCGACGCTCCAGAGTTGGCATCTGGGCCGCGCCAAAAGAGATCGAAAGGTAGTCCACGTAGAGCGTAGCGAGAACATCTTCCGGCAGAACCGAGGTGATGCCGTTGATGCTCAGGGCAAAGAGTGTGACACTGAGGACACTTCCCTGCGGGACACCCTCTTCCTGCTCCTTTGGGCCGGAGAGGGCTCCCCCCAACCGTACGCGGAATCGACGATCTCGTAAAAATTCAGATATAAACATTGGGAGACATCCCGTCGCCCCCATCGTGTGGAGAGTCTCCATGATACCGTATCGCCATGCGGTATCATAGGCCTTCTCCAGATCAAAAAACACCGTGGCGTAGTGCTGTCTACGAAGGAAAGCCTCGGCGACGGCATTTTCCAGTCGGAGCAGAGCATCCGACGTGGAGTGGAATTTACGGAAGCCGCACTGTGCAGAAGACAGATGGCCTCCGCTGTGCAGGAAAAAGACTAATCTAACATTTACCAATTTCTCCATCAACTTTCACACGCAAGAGGTTAGAGAGATTGGGCGGAAACCAGTCGGAGTAGAGTGATCTCTCCCCGGCTTGCGAAAGGCGAGCACAGTAGCGATTCGCCAGGAGTCTGGGAGAAGACTTTCCACCCAGATCCTGTTGAACAAATCTAACACAAAGGCCATGCCTCGCTCACCCAGGTGTGGAAGCATGGCGTACGGAACATCGTCCGGACCATGGGCGGTGTCCGCGCACGAAGCGAGAGCGGAACGCAACTCACTCACAGTAAACTTGTCGTTGAAGGGTTCTCCGCCTCTGGAGGTAAAGTCCAGCCGGCGGCCTTCCGCGACATCACGACGTGCATTGAATGCTGGCGGAGCGGCATCACGGCTAGAGAATGCGGAGAAAGCGGTCGCTAAGGATTCCGCCACGGAAGCGGGGTCCGAGATTGCGGTCCCATTCTCCTGGAGAATGGGAGGGGGGTCCTGCGAGAACTTGCCCCGAATCCTTTTGACTCGCTTCCACACCTCAGCTAAAGGGGTCTTCCCGTAAAGTGAAGACACGTATGCCCGCCAAGAAGAGCGGCGGGCGTGCTTCGAAATATACCGGAACCTAGCCCTAGCCCAACGAAATTCAGCAACAGTGAAATCGTTCGGGCGGCGCTTATAGCGCATGTAGGCATAACGCTTCTGTTTGAGGGCCGTCTCACACTGGGCCGACCACCATGGGAGTGGTCGGCGTGCAAAACGGCCAGACGTCATAGGAATAGTAGTCAGGCCCACGGCGATGAGGTTGCCGGAGAAGAACTCAACGGCCTCATCTACCGACCTAAACTCCTCGACTGAGATAGAGAATTAAATCATTTCCTGAAATGCACGCCACCGCGCCCGCGCCAAGGACGACTGAGGTGGTCTCTCAGGCGGCAGTTGCCCTGAAAATGATATTTGAATGGGAAAGTGATCACTACCATGGAGGTCATCGACTACCTCCCAATCAAAATCAGGCTGTGCATCTGAAGAGCACAAAGATAGGTCGAGGCAAGAAAATGAAGCGGTTCTCGGACAGTGATGCGTAAACTCATCCACGTTTAGGACACCCATCTCAAGCTCTTCGATCAGATCGGCAAGGACTTTTCCCATGGGATTTATGGAGTAATCTCCCCAGAGAGGATGCCTGCCGTTCAGATCTCCAAGCAAGAGATAGGGCCTCGGCAACCGTGCCACGACGCGGCGGAAGTCCCCCGCGTCGAAGTCAGCTGACGGTGGAATGTACGCAGAAATCAGAGTATACCTCCTATCCATGTGCAGCTGCACAGCCACTGCCTGAAAGGAGGTATCTAAAGAGAAAGGAAGAACGGAGACATCATGCCGGGTGTAAACCGCGCATCCCCCAGCCCGGCCATCCCGCGGTGATGGGGTCGCAAGACCCTTATACCCCGGAAGGGCGGGCAGGGAGCACGCGCCTAGCATGGTCTCCTGCAAACGATAGCTAACGGGGAACGAGATGAAACGAGCCTCCGCAACTCCTCCCAGTTGGCCCGGATTCCACGGCAATTCCATTGAAGGAATATGCCCTCCAGGCCTAGCTCGGAGGAGACGCGAGGGCCCTCCTCGAACTGAAAACCCTCACGGGAATGGCCGTACGCTTCCCGGGGGCAGAACCCCGGGCGCTGTTGGCCGGACAAAGCGCTGAAGGCGCTGTCGCCTTCGAGGACTTATTGGGGGAGGTTGGGCTCACCATGCGAGTCTTTTCCTCCCTCCGCCTCGAAACCTTAGGCGGGCGTTGCGGCTTTGGAGGCGGGGGGGCCCTCTTTTCGAGGAACCACCGTCTCCGAGCCACTCGCTCCACCTCGGGGCATGGGCGAAGGGGCCGAAGCTCCTTTGTTGCTGTCCTCCTTTCGGGGAACAGCTTTAGAACCCCGGAAGATGGCCTAGCGACCATCTCTAGGGGTGTTGCCTCCTGTGAGTCTAACGACTCGGTGGAGGCGCGTGGCCGTTTCGCCTTACGGGAAACGGTCACGCTGGGGGAAGAAGGGGGAGCCCTGGTTTTAGCCAAGGCAGGGTATGAACCCTTTTTGCCGCCAGCTTTACCAGGCGAGCGCCCGGGTTGGGTAGAGCCCGCAGAAGGGCACGAATAGGCGCGGAAACAACCATGCTCGTTGGCCTGGATGGGCCACGAGCAGAGGGTGCCTTTCTAACTATTGAGGCATATGACGTCCCAGGCAGAGCCGGGCGCGCCAGGACCAAGTCCTTTGCCTTGCGGAATGAGAGTCAATCCTGGGCCTGAACGGCCAGGATTTCTTTCTCAAGGAGATATGCACCACATTGCTTCGAAGAAGCAGGGTGCGGCTCTCCGCAATTGACACACTTGGCCACACACGATTTGGACTTATCGTGTGCGACCTTGGAGCAATTTATACAGACTTCGGGTGACCGCGACTTTGCACGTCTACATGAGCGATTCGTATGGCCGAAGCGGTGACAGTAATAGCACCGCCGCGGCAGTGGCACGAATGCCTTCACGCGGTAGCGGTACCAACCGGCACGCACCTACTCAGGGAGCTTGTCACAGTCGAACGTGACGAAGAGTGTAGGGGTGAGGCTCGAGGCCCCTCCCTGTTTTCTCATCACACGTTCGACCTTGACCGCCCCATGGTCGGCCAGCTCTAGGGTGATGTCCTCAATGGAGTAGTCAACGAGTTCCCTCGCATAAACTACTCCTTTCACAAAGTTCATGGTAGAGTGCGGCTTCACACTCACCGGGGTGCCATGAAGTGTCCGAAGAGCACGTATCTTGGCCACCTCGGCGGGATTCGCCAGAGGGCTCCGTCCGAGAAACGGGTCACCTTCGGCTCTCTACCAATTGCACTAGCTAATCCTCTCCTCTGATGAATCATGTTGCCCTTGGACAACATGGTACCATCAGTGGAGTGAATAACGAGGAAGCGTTTGAAGTCAGCGGGTTCGAAAACGCCAGGTAACCTCTGAATCCGGGGCCCTGATGTCATCGAGGCTCCGCCCTGTGCACTTTTCGTCTTTGTCATAGTCAGGAGCTCCGTACCCGGGGAAGCAGAGGGACCGGATGTGCCGGTCTTGGCCTGGTCGCTTGCCAAAGTGGCAGCAGACCCATCCGTCCCCACAGCCCCCGCGGATGGAGAGGAGCCCCGAGTCTTCTTAGTCTTTCTTGTCTTTTTCTTCTTTTTAGGAGAGGAGGGCGGGGAATGAACCCGCTTCTCTCCTCCGCCGACAGAAGCCCCTAGGCCAGATGGACCGGCCTCAGCCAGGTCCTTCTCCGAAATGGAAAAGGTCCTGGTGGTTGCAGGGGCACTGGTCAGAGGAGATCCCTCCCCTCCTTGTGCTGCCTCGGAGGCCCCAGCCGTTTGAGGAGGACCTTGCATAGGGGCGGATTCAGGTTCGGTGCTTGGCGCCGAGCCCGGATTTTTCCCCATGGAAGGCCCTACCCTCTGAGGCTGGGTTTCGTCAAGGACCATGTCTATCACAGGAGGGGCCTCCAGTTGGCCATCCCCTCCCAGGACATCGCAGGTCCCCTTGGCAGCTTCACCAGTCTTTTGTGGGGAGGCACAGGCCTTGACCCCGGAGGGTGAAGATTCTTGCCAGCAGGTCTTTTGAGGGAAGCGACCGAAGGGGCCTGGCTTCCCTCTCTCCCCTAAGGGGGTTTGCCCTACCGAGCCGCTTGCACGAGGGGCGGTCGGCAATGGGCTGCCTGCTGGCTTTCTTGGCAGTCCCCTTAGAAAGCAAAGGAGGGACTGCCGCTGGAGATAGGGAGGTGCCCGAAAGCACCTCCAGAGAAGGGGGGGGGAGGGGGAGTCCCCTACACCCGTAGGCGTAGGAGAGGAGTAAGCTTCCTCTCCGGTTAAAGAGGTATGGAGGGTCCCCTGCGCAAGCACAGGGGGGGGGGTTGGGGGCCCAATCTTTTCTGTGGAGCTGCACGAGGGAGGCTCCGTTGTTTTAGAGGGAATTAAGGGGAGATGTATTTGTTTTGCATCATTGGGCATGGTGACCCTCTTTGTTTTACGGGAGGCAATCGCTCACCACCTCTTGCAGTAGCCCGCACTGCAAGAGGTGCTTACAGGCCCGGCAGAGCCAGGCGCCGCCATTCGGGAACACCCCACCCGCCTGGTGGCCTGGCAGTCCATCGGCATGGCGGCTCCACCTTGGACACGGCGCAAAAATTGATAGAATGTGAAGAGGAGAGGGAAAGGGATGTGAGGAAGGTATGGGTGGGGATGAAGCAGGTTGTTAAAAAAAAAACAATCCAGAACCGGAGCTCAGGGGTTAGGAAACATTGTCCCCTCCCCGCTCAGCCCCGATCCGGGATGGTTGGCTTGAGAAGAAGGTCAGCATCTACCCTGTGAAATTAGAGGCTGACCAGAGAAAGTTGTGGGAGAGGTTGTATGAAAAGCGACGAGGTAGGGGAGAAATCGGGCTATCTGAAGGAAGGAAGAGAGGCTAAGCTGGGGCCGGACGGAGCGCTGGATCCCGTCAGCATGGCGGCCAGGATGGCAAATCGCCGCGCCCCTTACGGGGGGCAGCAAAGGGGCGAGCCAGAGATGGAAATCTATCATATGAGGCCACTGTTCGCAAATCGAACGTGCACTCATATACTGGAGACCATGGTAATTGGTCAAGTCTAAAAAGATATTTGAGGTTAGACTTGAGCCTGTGAAAAGGAAGATCCCCGTTCTCTGCATAGAGACTCCACACAGGAAAGGACTTGAAGGTTCCAGAAGCCAGGCGCACACCCTGGTTACGCATAGTATTTAATTTTTAAAGAATGGACGGCGAGGCAGAGGAGTACACCCGTGACCCATAGTCACAGGGTGCGTCGATCACTTTCCCAAGAAGTGTGTGCCAGTAATTTCATTATGTCCATTCTCTTCAGACAAGACCTTTTCAAGGCGTCCAAATGAGGCCACCAAGAAAGCCTCGAATCAAAGATCACCCCTAGAAATCTGAAATGGGGCTCAAAGGTGATAGGGACACCATAGAGTGACAAATGGGGAGGGTCCCATGTCACCGATCTATGATTGTAAAAGTGGACAGCCTTGGTCTTTACTGCGGAAAAGCGCGAGCCCTTGGAAGAAGCATTATCAGCTACGGTATTTATAACCCGCTGTAACTTACGGATGACAAATGGAAGTCTAGGTGATGAACAGATAAGCACTAAGTCATCCACATATAGAGTTGAGGAAATCTCAGCTGGGAGATTTGCGATAATGCTATTGATGGCCACAGAGAAGCAAGTGACACTGAGGACACTTCCCTGTTGCACACCCTCAACTTGCTCTACGGGCTCTGATAGGGCATTTCCAACTTTTACACGTAGTGCGCGCCGCATGAGGAATTGCTCAACAAACCTGGGAAGAAAGCCCCGCAGGCCCCAATCAATCATGGAGTTGCTTAAGGATACCAAGCCTCCAAGTGGTGTCATATGCTTTTTCAATATCGAAGAAAACAGCAACAGAATGCTGCCTCTTTGAAAAAGCATCTCTTATATAAGACTCCATTCTAACAAGCAGGTCGATGGTACTCTGTTTTTTTTCTGAACCCTGATTGAGAGGAAGATATAAGATGGTTTGTCTCCAAAACCAGACGAGTCTTGTATTTATCATCCTCTCAAACAATTTACATGGACAACTAGTAAGGGCAATGGGGTGGTAATGGGTGGGTTCCGTCCCATCCTTTCCTTGTTTTCGGAAAGGTAAAACCACAGCCTCCCTCCACATAGAAGGGAAGCAGCCCCTAATCCAGATGAAGTTATAGATGTCCAGCAAATGTGAGAGGAAGGATGGATGCATATTCCTAATCATATCATAGGAAATGCCATCCGATCCGGGTGCAGTGGATCCACAGTGCTTCAGTGCATTATGGAGCTCATGGATAGAAAAGAGCCGATTATAATGCTCATTATCCATGTTAGGCTCCATAAAGTTGATAGGATGCTGCTCCTGTTGGAGACTAAAGCGCTGGAATTATTTGGAATAGTTGTCTGGGCTTGAAATATTAGCAAGCGATCTGGCCAAGACATCGGAAATATGGGGCAAGTCTCCCAACAGTTCTCCGGCCCGAACAATGTTGGGAGCTGTAGCCATTGGATTTCTTCAATAGCTTTTTGACCCTCTTCCAGATTTTGTCTACAGCGGTCTGCCAACATATCGACGCGAGGTAACCATCCAACGAGGTTTTTCGAGCTCGTCGAAGGATGCGTCGCCGTGCTGCCCTTGCTCGGTTACGAGCAAGTTTCTTTATCATCGAGGGGCACCGATGGTAACGTCGGCAAGCCTGTTTACATTCAGTGACAACTCTTGAGCATTCACCAGACAACCAGGGCTATTGTGGTCCATGAGCAGTTGAGCCGGATAGCGGGATGGAGGAATTAGCTGCATGATTGACGTGGGCTAGAAGATCATCAATAGCCACTTCAATATCTTCATGAGAGAAGGACCCATCATGGCTCGAGAGGTGCCTGAACTTAGGCCAGTTTGCTTTTTTAGTATTCCATCTTTTGCTAGGTGGTGGAGGAGGACCACCTGTACATGGTGTTATTACAATGGGGAAGTGATCACTGCCTCGGAAGTCAGGATCCACTGCCCAGTCAAAATCAGCTCTACAACTTGGTGAACAGAGAGACAAGTCCACACATGTAAAGCTGTTCGTCTGGATGTGAAATGATGTGTGGCTGCCATCGTTAAGAAAGCAGACATTATTAGTATCCAGAAATCTCTCAATCATATTTCCTCTAGGGTTGTTATCATGGTTCCTCCAAAGGGGGTGTTGAGCATTTAAAGTCGCCAATCAATAAAAAGGGAGGAGGGAGTTGAGAAATTAAATTAGCTAACTTTGTAGCTAAAACGGCTGTATCTCTTTCCTCGCTAGGAGGAAGATACAGCGAACAGACCGAATATAATGGCGACTGGAAAACAGGCAGACAGCAACCGCCTGCAGGTCTGTGTTAAGAGAGAGCTGGTTGTGGGAAACCCTGTTAACAAAAACAGCAGAAGCATGAATTGGTTCTCCGGGGTTCTTATCTCGCAAACCCGAAATGTCTCCTGCAAAGCAATACAATCGGGATTGTAATCCTTAAGCAGGAGCTTGAACTCTTCCCATTTGGGAAAGAGACCTTGGAGGTTCCAATGAATAATTGGAAACATTGTTACCGTTTAAGCATAACGGTAGATTTTGGATTTGAACTACCAGCGGAAGTAGTTCATGTTATACTAGCCTTAGGCTTGGAGTATGACAAAAGAGGCATCGGAAGCTTGAGTTTTGCCTTTGGTTTTTCTTTAAGAGGTGGCGTATCAGATTTTGATAAGTGGCTCTAAGAGAGAACTGTCTTCACTGGAGAAGCAGAGATGAAAGCAACTTCAGGAGTCAGTTCAGGTATCGAGGGATCAGACGATGTTGACACAGTTGGTGGTATTGGTTGGGATGGTAGAGGCGATGGTGGTGGCGAGGACATCGGCAAAAGTTGTGAATTCGATGCTGATAGAGAAGGATGTGGAGTCAGTTTTGAGAGTCCTCCTCAGATCAGGGGAAAACCTCCACAACAGCTGGCTCCTGGGAAGAAGCAAAGGATGGTTCCTTCTCATTCAGGGATTGAAGGAATTCCAAAGCAGTATCAACAAGGAGGGTGTGGAGTGATAACTTGCTTTGGAGCTGAAGAAGAGCTTGGTCCTTTAGGGGCAGGGTGAATATCCAGAGGTGGAATGGATACTACCTGAGGACCAACATGATCAACATCCACATGTTCTGGAGCGGTAGCAAGGTGCTTAACCACCCTTGGGAACCAGGAGAGGATGGAAGGTTACTCTTCTTGTTGGCAACCTCAGAAGCACTGTTAGGTGCTGACCAAGTGTGTTCATCACGAGGAGATGTACGTTTAGGACGGGGAGGACTTTTTACCTGGTCAGGCACAGGAGAACCAGTAGGAGGTCTCTGGCTTCTCCCTTTCTTTGGCCTGGCAGAAGGCAGAGCATCGGAAAAGCTAACACCAGCTTTGACATACATCTCCTTTACTCTTCTTTTGGCCTCTTTAAAACTGACCCTGTTCTTGTTTCTAATGGCAATGACTTCTCTCTCATAAAGAAAGAAAGTGCATTGCTGTGATGTTGCAGGGTGTTCTCCATCACAGTTAAGGCAGCACGGCTGTTGAAAACAGGGCGTCCCGTGATAATCCGATCCAAAATTCACAAACAACCTTGCCTGTTTACAAAACTTGCTTACATGGCCAAAGCGTTGGCAATGGAAGCATCGCCGTGGGCTTTCAACGTAAGGCTTGACTGGGATGTTAAGATAGCCAGCCTTAACGTACTTGGCGGTTCCAATCTGTTGAAGGTCAGGATTATGGTGGCGGTAGGTAACTTAGCGCCATTCACAAACCTGGAAATGCGGTGGGCACTTACAACCTTCTGACTGATAAGTTTTTATACCAGCCTGTCAACATCGTAATCTATTAACTCTCCCAATCGGATAACACCTTTACAGGTGTTAAATGTCGGGTGCGAAGCAGAGGACATGTCTACAGAAGCTAAAAACAGTAGGGTCATAATCCGCTGATGCTGCTCGCTTGATTTCGCTTCGACTATCAATGCACCATCATTACGTGGCCACATTTGGGCAGGTTCGCCACATTTCTCAACAAAATCCTCGCAGACGTCGAAGATGTCAGCCTTACTAAGAGGACTACTATTCGCTTTCAAGACTAAAAATCGGTCGTAATCCAACTCAGGATCGACTTCTGACCCAAAAGGATCAAAGCGTCTACCGTCAGGTTCCAAGGCACGATGACTAGAGACCTGCTGGGAGTTATTTTTGTTAAATTTACCCATATAAGTAAATATTTTATTTTAGGCTGCCCCTGGAGCCGAGGGCATGCACCAAATCGTCATCGTGAATCCAAAGAGCGCCCATACAGCCCAGACGGGGTAACTCGGCCCCGGGCTCCCACTGTCGTTTTAAAAACAGCGGAGCCGCATAACGGAGATTCTTTGGACTGCGGTGCAAAGACCTCCCAGAAATAAAATGACAACCCGGGCAACCAAACCTCCTCTAGGGCACGGTCCTGCAGACGATGCCCCCCAGTGGGCGCATCCGTCGACCCGTACAGAGGCAGAAGTAAGAAAGGATCAGTCCAAAAACGTAGCCTGGTCGAGCACTAAGCGACTATGGGGCCCATAAAGCCATAGTGGCAACTTCTGTCGAAACAGAAAAAGAAAAGAAGGAAGTGAAAAAAAAGAAAAAAAGGACAAAAATTTAAAAGAGGATACCTAAGGTACTAAATAACTAAACTAACCTGTTAAAAATAAAAACCTAAAGCTAACGAACTACTCAAACAATGAGTATTTTGGAGAAGCAGAAGGGAAATAATAGCAAGAGGATTGGAAAGAAAGATAGAAATAATTGAAAGGAAAATTGAAGCAAGAAGAGGCTAAGCTGGGGTCGAACGGGGCGCTGAGTCCCGTCAGCACGGCGGCCAGGATGGCAAATCGCCGCGCCCCTTACGGGCACAAAGCACATGCAAGAACAAAAGAAAAATAAAGAGAATGGCAGTAGTAAATAATCATGGGGGTTGGATTGCTACAAGATCATAAATTCAAACTCTTCTCCTGGGATGTACAAAATGGCACAGGAACTTCCAAAGTACAAAGTTGAACCTTGCATTGTAAGGGACACAAGTTTTCAATGTAAGTACCGCTACTCTTACACAAAACAAAATTAACCAAACCTAACCTTATTTTCTGGACTCATGCCCAAGGTATGAGCTCTCAGCCGCGAGAGGGTGGGTCCCAAATCTAAATTTGAGCAATTCAGAAGAACAGACACTAATGAATGTGTGGCGCAACTGTTTGGTACCATCTGTAAGAGAAGACTAATTCGATATAAAGGTAAAAAAAACATAATACACTAGTATTATACTTTGAAACATGTATCAATACACACAAAATTTGAGTCAATTGCAGAAGTCATCCATTTTTATATTTCTTTTGGGAGGGTCATTAAACCTAACCTAACAAGGGGCCATTAAATATATGAAACTCATATCATTTTGATTGTCCTGTAAAATGCCCAAAGAAATAGCGTTATCTGAAGCAAGAAAGCATAGGTTCCAAGAGATTTGCCTGTCAAAACTTTTGGACATAACTAAATAGTGGGCCAAGGAGGGCATAATATAAACTCCAAAGAACAAGCCCCCAAACAAAAAATACAGGTAATTTCACTCAAAAGTATAAATTCAAATCCCATATGAGAAGAATAAATGAATTAAGGAGAGGAAAGGGAATGCAAATAAGGGAGGGAGAGAAAGAAAGGCATACTCAATGCTATGAGTATTGGACCTGGAAGGACAGCAAAGCATCAAACTGAAGTCTGCTACCAATTGATCTGCACCATTTTTTTGCAATGATTTGCAGAAGCTGGTCTAATCTAATGAAGGTCTCCTCGGTAAAGAAATAGGGAGCTCCAAATTCAGCAATGCTTGGGTAGGGAAAGCACATGTATAGGAATATGTTTGTACAAAGAGCAGGTAAAAAATATTGTATCAAATTAAAATTCTTTTATCTTTTGTGGGAATAATTTGAAATGAAAAATAAACTTCAGTTGTCTTATATAAATCTCCTACATAATGAAAAATCTTGTCTTTTCGAGCAATATAGTTCCAAATCCAAAACTAGTACTACAAATATCCATAGTGTAACTTAATGGAATAATGAGGAAGGTAAACTTACCTGCTGTGCAAAAAACATGTTATTGACAATATTATCGTCCCTGACATAATTGTCATAGTTTTCAACAATCTTTCTTCTAGATCTTCTCTCTTCAATCCACCTGAAAAGTAAGTCTAATTAGGTCAAATTTTGTACATAAAATGAATACATATAAAAAAATGTTTTTATTACTTTAATTAATTGAGCTATTAACTTAATAAATTGGCACAGTATTAAGACTTATACCTCTCACATCAAAGGTTTTGGGTGACAATTGTGCCGACCTAACCTGCCCAGGGGTCTGGAGTTGCAATAGCAATTCTAACATGTAAATGTTTCCACAACCGGAGCTAGAAGCTTAGTTGCATTTTCAGTGGCTGGTGGGAAAGTAGTTCCAAGTGGAGCATTAGGAGCAGGAAGTCATGCAATCCTCCAGATGTAGATTGCAGCATGGTTGTCTATGTTACACCCCTGACATCCCCTTGTAAGGAAGTGAATCCCAAGAATTTGGAGTATTTATGAGATCAGCAACTGGGAAAGTTGATCCTTTGGGGGTATAAATTGGAAATAATGGGTCATTTTTAAGCAAATATGGATGATTTTATAGAGAAGGATCAACAACCCCAGTCACTCCCTTCATAAATTAAAACATTTCTACAAGATACGATTTTGGAAGGAAATTTGAAAAGGAAATGGAGGAATTGGGAGAAGTAAGAATTTGTAAAAGAAGAATAGTTCAAATAGACCTCTAGACATTAGGGACAGATGAGGGGCAACTCTTCCAAAGCTGCTTTAATTTTTCAAGAAGGTTAGGCCCCTCTGTGAGGCACTGATGACGTAAATTAAGACATAAAAATTCAAATCGGGAATAGAACAAAAAATATACAATATTAACAAGAAATAACTTAAAAGCAAATAAATTTATGATTATATCAAATACTAAGTCTCAAGAAAGTATAAAGAATCAATCAAAGATTAGAAGTGGAAAATTTCATTAAAATATAAAAGAAATTGGAAAAGTAACTAAAAATATATCCATTTGCCAGGAGCTGCAAAGACATTAAGAGTAAACTTACTTAAATAGAAATATAAATCCAAAAACTTTCCCTTCAAAGCTTTTCTGTAAATCATAAATTTCTTCAACTTGAACTCCCTTTACACCCATATTTTCCAATAGAAGGGTAAATAAACCTGAAATTAATAATTAAAATTATACAATTTTAAAGGAAAAAAATAATATACAGAATTTCATTATCATTCAAATATCAAATATATTTATTTAATATCAAAAGTTTTATGAAATTTGAAACCATCCAATGTAGCAAACTGCAAAATTTAGAGATTTGTGTTGCTTGGAAGGTAATTTTTTTCAATATTGTATAATTTTTTTATATATAATACAAACAAGCCTACAAAATAAATGACCACATTTATAATTTAGCAAAGGTATGCAGATGATCGCGGGTATTCATAGAATTTTGAGCCTTGAAGATTTCTATCCAGAAAAATATGATAGCTATGGACACCTAGACTAGAAAACTTCTTGATAAATGAGAGGAAGTTCCACCAATAAAGGACAAATATTTTGCACACACTTAAGAGCATTAAAAATGGTAAAGTGCATGGGGGGATGGGGCAACAATAAATCTTATGAAAGCTGGGAATGAATGTTGAGCTGATATTCTAGTTAATCAGTTTACAAAATGTTTAAGCTAAAGTAGGATTCCAATAACATTGCTCAATGCTTACAATATACTTATTTTAAAAAGGTGGTAATGAAGACTTAAAGAACTCCAGGCTAATCAGTCTCTTATCAACAACACAAATTACTGGCAAAAGTCATAACCAAGCCTAACACAAACACTCTACTGCAATCAACAACCAGAACAAGCAGGTCTTATAAGTACAGCAGAGATTTAGAATTATCTGTAGACTATCAAGAAAAATATTGCAGTGAACAATGAATACAAAATATCTCTATTGTATTTGTAGACTATGAAAAATCCTTGGTGAGTCAGGAAATACAGATTCAGTTCTAAGAGCACTACAGAAACAGAATTAAAAAAAAATTCACACTGACATACTCTTTTACATAAAGCTGTTTAAAGCAGTACTTAAGAAAATTTTAATGTCTTTGAAAGATGAACAAAAAGGAATCAGGTTTAATACAAGATATTTAAGTTATCTTTGCTTTGTTAATGATAGTATTATTTGCCTCAAATGGAAGAGAATTACAGTCATGGCAGTGTTAGAAATGGACTGAAAATGAACTTTTCAAAGATGAAAATAAAGATCAAAAGTTTTGCCAAAGAGAGCAATTTTTTATTTTTTTAAAATTTAGGCATAAGTCACCATGCAAGTCTTTTACTCCCTGGGCCTCGAAACCTTAGGCAGGGGGGAGGGCTTCGGAGGCGGGGGTCCCTCTTTTGGAGGATCCACCGTCTCCGAGCCATATAGCGCACTACTGGGTGTGGACAAAGGAGCCGAAGCTCCTTTAGTGCTGTCCTTCTTTCGGGGGACAGCTTTAGGAGCCCCAGAAGATAGCTCACAAGCAACTTCAGGGGTGTTGCCTCCTGTGATTCTACGACTCCGTGGAGGCGCGCGGCCGTTTCGCCTTACGGGGAAACGGTCACGCTGGGGGAAGGGAGGGGAACCCTGTCTTAGCCGGGGCTGGTTGTGAACCCTTTGTGCAGCCAGCTTTACCAGAGGAGCCTTCGGGGTAGGTAGAACCCGCAGAAGGGTTCCGACTGGGCGCGGAAACGAACGACCGTGCTCGTTGGCATGGAGGGGCCAGGGGCATGGGGTGTCTTTCTCAACGTTGAGACATAGGACGTCCCAGGCAGCGCCGGGCGCGCCAGGACCAAGTCCTTTGCCTCGTGAAATGAGAGATGATTTCCTTCTCAAGGAGATATACACCACATTGCTTCGAAGAGGCGGAGCGCGTCTCTCCGCAATTGACACACTTGGCCACACACAATTTGGACTTATCGTTATCGGCCTTGGAGCAACTTACACAGCGACCTTGGAGCAACTTACACAGTCTTTGGGCAACCCCGCCTTTGCACATCTACATGAACGATTCGTATGGCCGAAGCGGTTACAGTAGTAGCACCTCCGCGGTAGTAGCACGAATGCTTTCACGCGGTAGTGATACCAACCGGCACGCACCCACTCAGGGAGCTTGTCACAGTCAAACGTGACGAAGAGTGTAGGGGTGGGTCTCGAGGCCCCTCCCTGTTTTATCACACGTTCGACCTTGACCGCTCCATGGTCAGCCAGCTCTAATGTGATGTCTTCTATGGAGTAGTTTACGAGTTCCCTCGCATAAACTATTCCTTTCACGAAGTTCATGGTAGAGTGCAGCGTCACACTCATCGGCGTGCCATCAAGTGTCCGAAGGGCACCAATCATTGCTGCGTCGGAGGTATTCGCCAGAAGGCTACCGTCCGAGAAACGGGTCACCTTTGGCTCTCTCCCAATCGCGCTAGCTAGAGCTCTCCTCTGATGGATCAGGTTGTCATCAGTGGAGCGAATAACAAGGAAGCGTTTGAAGCCAGCGGGCTCGAAAACACCAGGTAATCTATGAATGAGGGGCTCCGACATAACCGAGGCTCCGCTCTGCGCATTGGCACTTTTGGTCTCGCTCAGGGACTCACCACCCGGGGGAGCACCGGGGCATGACATGCCGATCTTCTCTTGGTTGCTTGCCGAAACGGCATCGGACCTGTCCGTTACTGCGGAGGGAGAGGAACCCATAGTCTTTTTAGTCTTGTTCTTCTGTCTTTTCTTTTTAGGAGATGAGGGCGGGGAGTGAACCCGCTTCTCTCCTCTGCTGACAGGAGCCCCTAGGCCAGATGGACCGGCCCCATCAAGATCCTTATCTGAAATGTAGAAGATCTTGGCTGTCACAGGGGTACCAGCCTGGGGAGGAGATCCCTCCTGTCCTTGTAAGGCCTCAGGGGCCCCAAGCCGTCTGAAAAGGACCTTGCACAGGCGCGGACTTGGGTTCAGTGCTTGACACACACTGAACCCAGGTTAGACCCCATGGAAGATCCTGCTATCTGAGGCTGGGTCACTTCAGGGACTAAGTCCATCTTAGGGGGGGACTCTAGAGAACCGGGTGAGGGGGAGTCCCCTATACCTGTAGGCCTAGGGAAGAAGTAAGCCTCCTCTCCAGTTAAAGAGTTTTGGAGGGTCCCCTCTGAAAGCACAGGGGGGAAAGGCTCCATTTTTTTCGTGGAGCTGCCCGAAGGTGGCTCCGTTGATGGTACAGGGAAAGGTAAAGGGGAAGTATTAGATTGAGAATTTTCATATATGGGCATGGTGACCCTATTATTACAACGGGAAGCAAATGCTCATAACCCCAGGCAGGAGCCCGCTCTGTGATGGGTGAACACAGGGCTGGGAGAACTGGCTTCCACCATTTGAACCCACGCCTCCCACCTAGGGACCTGGCAGCCCATCGGCATGGAGCTCCACCTTAGGCACGGGGTAAAAATGGGATAGGCAGTGAAAGGAGGAAAAAAGGGTATGCGAGGAAGGTGTGGGTGGGTATAAAGCAAGTTGTTAGCCCCCTCACCCCCGTCAGCATGGCAGCCAGGAAGGCAAATCGCCGCGCCCCTTACGGGGGGCATACTGTATTTTACAATAGTAAGGGAAACTGCAATGATAGTATGCGGTTAGTATAGCTATTGAATTGGTCTATTAGATACAGTTACTTGCTTGCCGTGGATGAGGAGTGTTCCCCAGGCATACTTGATACAGTGTGAGGGTGCCTTACTCATTGCTCTACTAAACACATACCATTCCTTCTTAAAATGCCGTTTACTTTAGTATTATGTTAAATATCTTTAACAACAGATTGAGAGGGGATGATAGGAAAAAAAAAACATTTTTTAAAAAAATTTTAGGACCCTATCTAGCGACTACCCACTCGGGCACAAGTCGCCGCACTCAAGACAGTCTAGCACTAGGCTACTTTAAAATATGAATATGAAAAACAACAACAATAAAAAGGGAAAATTGCAACAAGGAGGAAGCAAGCTCCGGCGTCGGGGAAACGTGCGACCTAAAAGAAAAACAAAAAAAACCTAGTTAAATAAAGGGGAGAAGGCAGGCCTCCCCCCAAAAGTCTTAAGTCCACCAGTCAATACACACAAACTAGTCCCGAGTACAAGGGACGGGCGAGAGCGACCCCGCCCATCCCGATACCGGGACAGGTAACGAGCGCGGAGATCACCCAGACTGGGGCATTCAACAAGAATGTGCCGAACAGTCTGGGGGACAACGCAGTCTTCACAGTAGAGCGCTGGCAAGCGCTCCATCAAATTTCAGTGCGTCCCGCGAGTGTGTCCAATTGGGAGACGACAGAAAGCAACCTGAAGCCTTCGCGGCATTGGGGGATAGGTCCATGGGAATA
The DNA here is from genome assembly GCA_963969495.1 of Ceratothoa steindachneri. Taxonomy (NCBI): domain Eukaryota; kingdom Metazoa; phylum Arthropoda; class Malacostraca; order Isopoda; family Cymothoidae; genus Ceratothoa; species Ceratothoa steindachneri. The sequence goes on from OZ018320.1 coordinate 41,065,659, forward strand.
GTCGTGGCGCAATGGCATGCAACTTTAAGTTCCCTTCGATCGTCTCCCATCTTTTTTGCCAAGCAGCACGAAGAGCTACCTGTATTCCTGCCATGTAGTCGGTTTGAGGAAGAGTGAAACGCTGGTCCGGTCGCCGAGTCCTCGCGGACTCTTTGGCACCCTCATCAGCGCGCTCATTCCCCGCAATTCCTACATGCCCAGGAACCCAGCAGAAGATAATCTCGACATCTGCCCGGCTCACCAAAACCGTGGCGTCACGGATATTGCGAACCAGGGGATGCGGAGATTCCAATGCCCCGATAGAACTCAGGGGGCTTTGTGAGTCGCTAGGGATCACAATCCGGTCTCCGAACCGGGCACGTCGCGTAATCTCCCGTACCGAGTGTGTATTGCCACCAGTTCGGCCGTGAAGACAGAAGCAGAGACTAGCAGAGCTCCGCTGACTTCAAACAGAGGGAATACGGCGTGGAAGCCGACCCCATCTTAGGACTTGCAGCCATCCGTATACACTGGCACGGTTCCAGCGTGACACGAGGTGTGCTCCAAAAAGAAAGAAGGCAATACTCCCGGCGCTGTAGAAGCTTTGGGAGCAGAGGCGTGGCGATAAATAGTCAAAGATGGTACCCTCCATACCTTCCAGGGTGGAGTCCTGGGCAGAACCAGGGGCACACCGGCCCGAGAGCTATACCTAGCTCTCGAAGGAGTTTCTTAGCCCTAAATCCAAAGGGCTTAGGGTATGACTGGCGTCTCTTGGCGGCATAGGCACCGTCAAGATCAGCTGCGGATGCAGTGAGAGCTGTTGGCGACTGAGGGAGAGCCGGGCTCGCGCGTGATGCACTGTACGCGGCGCAGAGCGAGTGGCATCTCCCCAGACTCGACCAACAGTCTCTCAATGGGGGAAGTGCGGAAGGCACCGGTCGCAAGGCGAAGGCCGGTGTGGTGGAACGAATCAACCTTCCGCAATAAACACTCGGCTGTGGATGCATAAAACTCGCATCCGTAGTCGAGCTTCGAACGAACAAAGGATCGATAAAAAAGTAGGGCAGTAGCCCTATCAGCGCCCCAAGCGCTGAACGTCACAGACCGGAGAATATCCAGGGCGCGGGCAGAAGATACCCTAAGGCTGAGAATATGAGCCTCCCAGGTGAGGCATCGGTCAAATACAAGACCAAGGAAACGGTCCGATTCAACCATTTTATGGCGTACCCCATTAAGAAACAAGTCTGGTTCAGGGTGGAGCGGTGGATAGCGGCAGAAGTGCACCAAGGAAAACCGAAACCTGTGCGCTTCGGCATAGCGAGAGACGCGGTTCAATGCCTGTTGGAGTCGACGATCCAGAGTTGGCATCTGGGCCGCGCCAAAAGAGATCGAAAGGTCGTCCACGTAGAGTGAAGCGAGAACATCTCCCGGCAGCACCGAGGTGATGCCGTTGATGCTTAGGGCAAAGAGTGTGACACTGAGGACACTTCCCTGCGGGACATCCTCTTCCTGCTTCATTGGGCCGGAGAGGGCTCCTCCCCCCCACCCGTACGCCGATCTCGCAAAAATTCAGATATAAAGATTGAGAGGCGTCCCCTCGCCCCCATCGTGTGGAGAGTCTCCATGATACCGTATCGCCATACGGTTTTATAGGCCTTCTCCAGATCGAAAAACACCGTGGCGTAGTGCTGTCTACGAAGGAAGGCCTCGCAGATGGCATTTTTCAGTCGAAGCAGAGCATCTGACGTGTAGTGGAACTTGTGGAAGCCGCACTGTGTAGAAGACAGATGGCCTCTACCGTCCAGAAAAGGCTAATCTAACACTTAAAATTTCTCCATCAACTTGCACATGCAAGAGGTTAGAGAGATTGGGGGAAAACCGGCCGGAGTAGAGTGATCACTCCCCGGTTTGTGAAAGGCAAGCACAGTAGCGATTCGCCAGGAATCCCGGAGGAAACTCTCCACCCAGATCCTGTTGAACAAATCTAATAGAAAGGCCATGCCTCGCTCCCCCAGGTGTCGAAACATCGTCCGGACCATAGGCGGCGTCCGCGCACGAAGCAAGAGCGGAACGCAACTCACTCAGAGTAAACCTGTCGTTGAAGGGTTCTCCGCTTCTGAAGGCAAAGTCCAGCCAGCAGCCTTCCGCGACATCACGACGTGCAAGGAATGCTGCTCCGCCAGCATTCAATGCACGTCGTGATGTGGCGGAAGGCTAGAGAATGCGGAGAAAACTGTCGCGAAGGATTCCGCCACGGCTACGGGGTCCGAGATTGCGATCTCATTCTCCTGAAGAACGGGAGAGGGGTCCTGCGAGAACTTGCCCCGAATCCTTTTGACACGCTTCTACACCTCTTCTAGAGGGGCCTTCCCGTTAAGTGAAGACACGTATGCCCGACAAGAAGAGCGGCGGGCGTGCTTCGAAATATACCGGAACCTAGCCCTACCCTAACGAACTTCACCGACAGTGAAATCGTTCGGGCGGTGCTTATAGCGCTTCTGCTTGAGAGCCGTCTCACACTCAGCTGACAACCACGGGAGTGGTCGGCGTGCAAAACGGCCAGACCTTCTAGGAATAGTAGCTAGGCCCGCGGCGATGAGGTTGACGGAGAAGAACTCAACGGCCTCATCTACCAACCTAAACTACTCAACTGAGATAGAGAATTCAGTCATTTCCTGAAATGAATGCAGACCACGCTGTCTGCGCCAAGCACCACCGGGGCGGGCTCTCGGGTGGCAGCGGCCCAAAAAATTATATTTGAATGGGAAAGTGATCACTACCATGGAGGTCATCGACCACTCCCTAATCAAAATCGGGCTGTGCATCCAGAGAGCACAAAGATAGATCGAGGCAGGAAAATGAAACGTTCTCAGGCTGATGCGTGAACTTATCCACATTTAGGACACCCATCTTAAGCTCGTCGAACAGGTCAGCAACGATTGACCCCGAGGAATGATAAAGTAGTCTCCCCAGAGGGGGTGTCTACCGTTTAGATCTCCAAGCAATAGAAAGGGCCTCGGCAACGGTGTCACGAAGCGGTGGAAGTCCCCCGCATCGAAGTCGGCTGAGGGTGGAATGTACGCGGAAATAAGCGTATACCTCCTATCAAGGTACAGCTGCACAGCTACTGCCTGAAAGGAGGTATCTAAAGCGAAGAGAAGAACGGACGGAGACATCATGCCGGGTGTAAATCGCACATCTTCCCGCCCGGCCCCCATCCCGTGGTCGTGGGGTTGCAAAACCCTTATACCACGGGATGGTGGGTAGGAGGCATGCGCCCAGCATGGTCTCCTGCAAAAAGACCCTCACGAGAATTGCCGTACGCTTCCCGGAGGCAGAACCACAGGCGCTGTTGGCTGGACAATGCACTGAAGACGCTGTCGCCGCCTTCGAGGACTTATTGGGGGAGGTTTGGCTCACCATATGAGTCTTTTCCTCCCTCTGCCTCGAAACCTTAGACGGGCGTTGCGGCTTCGGATGGCGGAGTGCCATCTTTTCGAGGATCCACCGTCTCCGAGACACCCAGCCCACCACTAGGCGTGGGCGAAGGAGCCGAAGCCCCTTTGTTGCTGTCCTCCTTTCGGGGGCATCTTTAGGAACCCCCGAAGATGGCCTAGCGACCATCTTCAGGGGTGTTGCCTCCTGTGAGTCTAACGACGCGGTGGAGATGCGTGGCCGTTTCACCTTACGGGAAACGGTCACCAGAGGGAAGGGGGAAGCCCTGGTTTTAGCCAGGGCTGGATGTGAACTCTTTGTGCAGCCAGCTTTACCAGGGAGCGCCCAGGTTGAGTAGAACCCGCAGAAGGGCTCCAAATGGGCGCGGAAACAACTGTGCCTGTTGGGCAGGATGGGCTAAGAGCAGAGGATGTCTTTCTTAGCATTGAGGCGTAAGATGTCCCAGGCAGAGTCAGGCGCGCCAGGACCAAGTCCTTAGACTCGCGGAACGATAGACGAACCTGGGCCTGAACAGTCAGGATTTCTTTCTCAAGGAGATATGAACCACATTGATTCGAAGAAGCAGGGTGCGGCTCTCCGCAATTGACACACTTGGCCACACACGATTTGGACTTATCGTGTGCGGCCTTGCACGTCTACATGAGCGATTCGTATGGCCGAAGAGTCGACAGTAATAGCACCTCCGCGGCAGTGGCACGAATGGCTTCACGCCGTAGCGATACTAACCAACATGCACCGACTCAGGGAGCTTATCACAGTCAAACGTGATGAAGAGTGTAGGGGTGGGTCTCGAGGCCCCTCCCTGTTTTCTCATCACATGCTTGACCTTGACCGCCCGTGGTCAGCCCGCTCTAGAGTGATATCTTCTATGGAGTAGTCCACAAGTTCCCTCGCATAAACTACTCCTTTCACAAAGTTCATGGTAGAGTACGGCATCTCACTCACCGGGGTGCCATTAAGTGTCCGAAGAGCACTTATCTTGGCTGCCTCAGAGGGTTCCACCACATTTGCCAGAAGGCTCCCATCTGAGAACGGCTCGCTACCAATCATACCAGCTAAAGCTCTCCTCTGATGGATCATGTTGCCCTTGACCAACATGCTGCCATCAGTGGAGTGAATAACTAAGAAGCGTTTGAAGCCAGCGGGCTCAAAAATGCTGGGTAATCTCTGAATGAGGGGCCCAGATGTAATTGGGGCTCTGCTCTGCTCTGCGCACTAGCAGTTTTAGTCTTGGTCAGGGGCTGGTCAGAGGAGGAGATCCCTCCCCTCCTTGTACTGCCTTGGAAACCCTAGTCATTTGAGGAGGACCTTGCATAGGGGTGGACCCGAGTTCGGTGTTTGGCGCCGAGCCTGGATTCGCTCCATGGAAGGCCCTACCAACTGAGGCTGGGTTGCCTCAAGAACCATGTCTATCTCTGGGGGGCCCTCCAGTTGGCCATCCCCCCCCGCGACATCACAGGTCCCATTGACTGTGGTGTCACAAGTTGAGTCTAGGGAGGCACAGGCCTTGACCCCCGCTATGTTTAATATTCTAGCCAGTAGGTCTTTTGAGGGAAGCGACCGAAGGGGCCTGGCTTCCCTCTCCCCCCTAAGGGGATTTGCCCTACCGAGCCATTTCAATGGGGAGCAGTTGGCTATGGGCTGCCTGCTGGCTTTCTTGCCACTCCCCTTGGAAAGTAAAGGGGGACTGACGCTGAAAAAAAGGGAGGTGCCTGAAGGCACCTCCAGACAAGGGGGTGTCCTCTACACCCATAGGTGAAGGAAAGGAGTAAGCATCCTCTCCGGTTAGAGATTTGGAGGGTCCCCTGTGAGAGCACATGGGGGGAGGCTCCATTTTTTCTGTGGAGCTGCCCGAGAGCAGCTCCGACAATGGACAAGGGGAAATTGAGGAGAGATTCTTAGTTTTCTCATCATTGGGCATGGTGACCCTATTCGTTTTGTGGGAAGCAAACGCTTATCACCCCTCACAGTAGCCTGCTCTGCAAGGGGTGCGTGCGGGGCTGGCAGAGCCGGGTGCAGCCATTCAAGGCCACCCCTCCCACCTGGTGACCCGGCAGCCCTTCGGCATGGTGGCTCCAACTTAGGCATGGGTAAAATTGATAGAGTGTGAATAGAGAAAGAAAAGGGATGTGAGGAAGGTATGGGTGGGGATGAAGCAGGTTGTTAAAAGGCCGGACGGGGTGCTGAGTCCCATCAGCATGGCAGCCAGGAAGGCAAATCACCGTGCCCCTTACGGGGGAGAAAAACACAAGCTGGTATGAGCTCCATTCATTGTTTTGATCCTCCCAAGCATCTTGAAGACCACAAGAAATTAGCAAAACCACTTGGTTTAACTACCCTTCAAAGTGGACATAAACTGACAAATCTGAGCATCTCACTGATTGTTGGAATTTGTGTTGCTAATGTTCAGACTGGTGAAATATTGCTTGGTGTTAATTCAGGTAAAGGAAGGGAGAAAAGGTGGAAGAGTACCTGCAGGGCCACTTTCGGATCTACATTGTAGAAGCCAGAGTTGGTGTTCAGGCAGCATTTTGATGTGGTTATAAAGACTGCTTCCAATGCCTTTCTCATCCTCCTGGTGGTTACCACTCCCCAGTTGATGTGATTTACATGTTGCTTGTGATCCATGAGCCATTTCCCAGTGCCTCATTTACCCTGAATAAATGCAGTGGAAATATTCCAACAATATGAGGATTAACAACATGAAATGGGCCAAAAAGCAAGAAGCACAGATTTAGCAGCTTATGTCCACTATGAGGGGATTGAAACAGCAGTTTTGCTCATTTCTTGTCATTCTTAAGAAGTTCAGGATGAGTGAAACATCCATCAAAGGAACTAATACCAGCTCAACTTTTTCTCCTATTAATATAAGTTCTAAAATGGAAATGGCTGTTGACACATTACCAGAAGAAATCCAAAATTTGATATCTTATACATATCTTTTTATCTTAAATTTAAAGCTCAATAGCGATGAGGCTGCAGGATGCAGAAGGTTTATAAGGAGCCATCTGTAAGAAAGTAGTGAGCTAGAAAAAGTGAAAATATATGGAAGATATATAACAGCAAATCCTCCTGCAGGGATTGGGGTTGAGAGGCGACACTAGCCTCCAGATGACTTGACCCCCTTGCAGGTGTACAAAAGGAAAAGAAAGATAGGAAAATTAAAAAGATATTTTTACTGGGGGTTTTTATGACATTATAAGGCAAATTTTCTTTTCATAATACCATGTCATATAAATGACATCTAAATATGAGTAACATGTATGGAAGATTTTTGTTCAGGCTCTAAAAGTGAGAAAGCAAATGTCTTGTTCATAGAGTCTAGCTACTCTTATGTGAGGAGCCTAATTAAGTTTTACTGAATTATTATACAGAATTGTAGTCTTAGTATACTCATTTCTCAAATCTTTATTCAAATCATAAGGTACGAGTATATTCACAAGTCTTATTTTCTATCTTTTTTTTAAGCCAAGATGGCTTACAATAAATGTATACAGAATAAAGATCAGCACGATATAGCTCCTACAGACAATGATATTTCATCTGATGGTGATTCTGTAGTAGATCCTATCTACAGCTAAAATGAAAATTAAAGTAAGAGCATGGATGACTTACAAAGTGTGTATGATAACCTTGAGAATAGAAGATAAAGAAGACAATTTGCATGCTAATAACAAAAGTCAAGTTTGATAGACAGAATATGAAAAGCAAATGCAATTATTTCCTTATATTGGAAATCCAAAATTGGGGAAAAAAAAACATTAGCAAGGGATATTAATCCACTACAAGCTTTTGATAATTTTAATTGACAGAGAGGAACTTTCATATATTGTAAAGAAACACACACATGCTCAGCAATCTAAGTTGCAGCCTGTTACCTGTGTCTCATTCAGAACTGTATGGAAACAAAAAAATGAAGATGAAATCAAGCATTTTTTAGCGTTAAATATATAGATGTATTTACTAAACCTAGGAAAGATTGTGCCTTACTGATCAACACAACCTCTTTACAAGAACTCAGTTGCATCAAAAACTATGTGGTGAAACAAGTTTCAAAAGATCCTAAAGTATATGCATTTTGCTAACAATGAGACTACTGAACAATCCAACATAACACGAAATATTCACTTTCTAATTGATTGACAGCCTAGAAAGTTTTAGCAACTTTATACACCTGATGAAAATATAGCTATCGGTGAAAGCCTTGTTCCATGGAGAGACTGCCTGGTTTGCCATCAATATATTTCTTCTAAGGTGCACCAGTAAGGAATAAAGCTGTTTAAACTTCATTCTGAGACATGGTATTGCTGGTCATTACAAGTCTATAGTATAGAGGAAAGCAAGGTAAAGGAGGAGGGAAAGTTAGATAAATGCAAAGAATAAGTTAAGGCCTAACAAAGGGATGGAAAAATGAAAGAAGGCAATATGTGGATAATTTCTACACAAGTTATCAACTAGCTTGATTCTTTCTGTCAAAAAACCCCATGTTATTGGAACCCTATGAGCAACTAGGGCACAACTACAAAATGAGGAAGACGATTGCACGAGAAGTAAACAATAGTATTGTTGTTCTAAAGTAGTGTAACACAAGGGATGTAATGATGCTCTTTTACCCAGAAATTATGTAGACTCAAAAGTGTACACAAGGGCAAATCCTGATATCAATGCAGCTTTAATACCATCTTATGTAACAAAAAGAAAACCACAAGCTATTGTAGCTTATAATAACGTTAAAGCAAGGATAGATCTCTCAGATCAAATGGGTACAGATGCCACTGTACTACAGAAGAGTGTATGATGATATAGAAAATTTGATATGGAGATATTGCTGGGCATATCTCTTGCAAATTCTTCCAAAATTTACAAAAATGTTACTGTATCATCGACTGGAATAAGAGAATTCAGAGCGAAGCTTGCAACCTCTTTGCTAGAGTTGCAGCCTGAAAGACATCCTACACATCACTAAGTAGGCAACATAATATTGCAGGTTAGAAATAAATCAGCTAATACAAAGAGGTGCCTGCTCTGTTACAACCAAGTTCAAGAAAGCCAGGGCTGAGAAGTTGCTAGAAAAAACAACAAACTAGTCAACCCAGTATTCTCATGCAAGAGAAAATGATTTCTTTGCATATCATGCATCAGAGAATTTCATGAACCATAAATATGGATATGGTAATTAAAATTATTTTACAATTTTCTATTATATAAGTTATTAAACAATCTTATTTTAATCTTTGTCATATGTAAAAAGTTATTCTAGTGTCTGTACTTTCTAAGGCATCATAACACTTTCATCTGGTTGGTCACTATTGGTTTTGTTGTGGCTAACTAATCATTACATTATAGGTTTTATTCTGGCTAATGACATGAGTTTATTTATGTTAGGATTTAAAATGATGTATATAGGTAAAATTCCTACAAAGACTTGATAGTGAATTATTTTCCCAATTTAAAACAAGAATTGTTGGTACATTTTCCGCCACCACATGAAAATAAGAATACAAGGCATTTTATGTATAAGTTGTTGATTTCTTATGTTCCACTTCCAAATAAAGTGAGAATGTAGCACTTTGTTATGGTTGAAAAATTTGTGTTAAAAAATTATCTTTGAAAGCATGGGCGGGACACCATACTAGCTAGCCACAGTAACCTTAATTTATGGCCATTTGGATTTAATAAGGTGTGATTTACATCTAAGTGACACAGCCTAAAAGAAATCTGAAGTGTCACACATATGTGAGTGACATGGTACATTTATATAAAAAAGTGTCACACATATATACAGGGAGTCCCAGAAGTCGCACACTATCCTGTTTTCAAAAAACACCTTTATTGATTTCAAAAACACCATTAATGATAATAATCATAACAAATGTTCAAATTGAGCACCCTCTGCAATAAAACACACATCACTTCTCTTCATCAAACTGTCTTTCACACTCCTGAGGGTTTTAGGGGTGATCTTTTGGTACTCAGTTGTTATTGCATCCTTCAAATCATCAAGAGTGCGCCGAAAATTCTGGTACACAACAGATTTGAGATGTCTCCAAAGGATGATGATTTGCTAATGTTTAGCTCCTGGCTTACCCTTCTGACTGATTTCACAAGACTTTTAACAACATTCGCCAAAATCATAGTGGATGTTTCTTCATCAGTTGCACTCTTTGGTCACCCACATCTCTCACGGTCAGCAACTGAGCCAGTTTCTTGGAAGCGTTTGATTAAACCACAGACAGTGGTATGGCTCAATGGTTCTTGTTCAGGGTGATTGCAATTGAATTCTTCAGTTACTGAGCGGTGTGTTGCCCCGTGTCTTCCAAACAAGAAAACAAGTTGAATTTTTTCTTCTACTCTTAGTTTCTTAGCCATATATCAATCTGAAAGATAGAAAATAAATTGCATCAATTATTATCAATAAAGATGTTTTTGAAATCAATAAAGGTGTTTTTTTAAAAACCAGGATGGTGCGAGACTTCTGGGACACCCTGTATAAACACCATGAAGCCAAGAAGGAAGGGGCAAACTAGCTGGTTTGAGACTGCCATGGACACTTAAAAAAAAAAGTGACCACACTGATTCTAAGAATTGGGACAGATAGCATGCATGAAGATCTCCCAGACAGTTTGGGAAACAAAGCATTCATCACAGTAAGGTCCAGGCAAGTATTCCATCAGATTGCACCGCATCCCGCAAGTGTGATAACTCAGATGGAACAGAAAATGACTTGAATGTCCCTCCTTTCCTGGCTGGCCAATTTGGAATTTGTAATTCCAGATACCCATTCAGAGTATAATATACCAATGGGATCCTTTATTTTTTATAACTTGCATATCTGGCATCATAATGTCTCAATATTTTAGAATTTTTTCTTTCTAAATTTAACAACAAATCAAAGAGAGGAATAAGGACCAAATTTTATGAGCTTCAATTGTAAAAAAAGAATAGAAATTAAAAGAGAATCTCTGATAACATATTTTTTTTAAATTATCTCAAACCATATAATATTACTAAACAATAAATTGTAACATAACTCACTACACAATCCCAAACTCCACTTGTGATGCTTCATTCATAGAGTATAAAGGGAGAGTACAAAGGCAAAGTAAGGCAAAGTGGTGAAAATTCATAGAGAAAAATAGGGAGAATGGCTCTCTCATATAATCTTTATCATACAACCCCTACAGGATGCTGCATACCATGGCTAGATGATTGACTCAGATGAGCCTTGATGGGCCCTGGTGGCTTTTGTCATCTGTTAAATTAAGTTAAATAGTCTTCAGGAGGTTCTATTATAATTCAAAAGTACAAACTTGAGCCTCCTTGCAAGGGGTCCAAAATGAAAAAAATAGATAAAATTTAATATTAAAATTACCAATACCATCATTTGTATCAACATTTTTATAAAGTTAAATGAATTATAATAGAAAAAAAGAAGCATCTATCATTATTGTTAATGATCTCCCATCGTTTCCCTAAGCAGTGAATTCCTTTCTTGAATTTGTTTGGCTTTGATGAAATATATATGATATATCATCCTTTTCCACTTACTTCATATCAGTCAACTTTGCCATTTATGTGGTTACAATGACCTAAATAAATGGTAATCAGATGGTGCAAGTGCTGAGTATGGAGGGTGAGGAAGAACTTTCCAACTGAACACAATTTTTTCTTGCGTTAAATATGTCATGCATGGGCATATATTGTCATGGAGGAGGAGGAGGATACACATTTGGTTCACTAGTGATGACCACACTTTGTTCAAGAGCTTCATTTAAACATTACAATTATTGAACATAGAGGTTAGGTTAGAGATGAAGCAATATTCACATATTGCAAACATTGCCCTTCAGACAGTTCATGTGGCACCCAAACACCATTTTTGCAGCTTAGAAAATACCTAGACATTGCTAGTTTAAAAAGGTCTGAGCATGACTGCAGCTTTAAAAAAAGGCTAGGCATTACTAGCATTATCTTTAAAACAGTTTGCAGGAAATTTAGAACAATGGAAACAACTCTAAAAAGCATTTTTTTATGTCTTCAAAAACATTAATTCTTAACCTAAAAAAAATTGGGAGAGATTTTACCACCAATCCTCACTAATATAAGAAACCTTTTATTTCTCAGTGGTAACCTATTTTAATATGGGATCTGAACCATGGATATCTACAGCATATGACATTGACCATGAAGGTAACCCAACATGGGACTCCATCCAGCAACTGGCCACACTAGATGTGGCTTAACTTTGCAGTAGTAGCAGTTAGACAACCTGCCTTTATCCAGGTGGAACCTGACCAGATAATGAAAGTGACATATAGGTCAGTATGACAATCAGTGGTGAGCCTGAGGGCACCAGGGGCCGATCTTCTTTTGGGGGAGGTGTCAGGAAGTATTATGATTTTGATACCAAACAGTGTTCAGGTGGAATCTTCGTCATCCTGGAGCAGAGGGACCAGTTCTGCTTCAGAGGCATTTGGATATAGATACCCATTGGCAGAATTGCTCGGAACAGAGAGAGTGTGTGCATGTTGTGATGCGAATATGGGAGAGGAAAGAAAGCCGTGTTGCAATTGGCTATGTGTGTGATGAGAAGTGTAAGATCTACCCATCCCAGTAGAGGGCTGAGCACAGCATGTCCAACAAATGGTAGCCAGATCTCTACACGCACTAATGTTTGTGTCTGCTCTTGCTGTGATTGAACCCGGTACTGCAATGTTGGCAAACCAACGATGGATCCACTCAGCTAGCAAGAGCTAGTAGTGCTTCTACTCAGCTAAGCTGTAAGTAACCCCACCCTAATAGCACCAGTGAAAATTATGGGCAAGTACTAACTCTTACCACATGGTGAGGAAATTCATCTGCATACTCTTATAAATGATTTGAGCTATGCTTACCTGGGTCACTTTCTAATTCCAACCATCCATCAGTCAAATTATTAATATCAACTGGCATTTTGAATAATATAATTGGTCAAACTGAAATCTGAGGGTGTTTATTCCAGTCACTGATCTGTATTAAAATAAAATATACTTATTATTTAATAGTTTTACTAAATTATACTAAGTGTTACTAAATAATCTTAATGATTTTCTTATATGTAAGCAAATATTTTAATAACCCTATACCCACTTAAAACAGAAACTGAAAGCTTAAGTAGAATTATGTTTAGTGGCTACAAGCTATTTTGCTTGCCTCATCAAAAGACTCATTTGCAGCAATTCCTATATGGTTAGGTAAGTAGGTCTATGGATAAATTAAAAGGAATGCTCACACAGCACCATATCAATAATTTTTTAAGTCTTTCAGGCACACTGCATTGTACCTTTACATTTTTTAAGTCCTTTCCGCTGAAATTTTTTGGCATTATTTTAATAAATATCAGTGGTTTGTGTTAGATTGAGTGAGTGTAGGCTGCTAAAGATGAATTATTCAGAAATTGAAAATTTGTATAGAGTTTGCACAGCCAAAAAGGAATAACATGCATTTATTCTAACATGAAAACTTGTTTTGACCAAAGAATAGTACTGCAAGATTTTTTTTTTTTAAATTTAGGATCCTATCTGGCGACTACCCACTTGAGCACAAGTTGCCGCACTCAAGACAGCCTAGCACTAGGCTAGCTTAAAATAAGAATATGTAAAAAACAACAACAATAAAAGTGAAAATGGCAACAAGGAGGAAGCAAGCTCCAGTGTCGGGGGCATAGTGCAGCAAGAGCTTACAACTTTACCATCTTATGAATGGGGAGATAGTAGTCTTTCATTCCCATTGAGATTCTAGAAATAACTTGTGTAACTTTAATCTGTCTCTTGTGAAAAACACACAGTTTTCATGAGTATTTCACAAATAGTAAAACTGACTGACTTATTCATTCACCCATAATCTGGAACTTTCTATGTGCATAACCTTTTGGGGGGCAACAAAACAGACAGTTGTAGATTGGTATAGCTTCTGCTTGGAAGTGTGCAAACTAGTTTTCTTCTAGCATATCCATAAATTAAAGGGAGGGGCAAAGGAAAGTAGTTGAAATAGATTAATAATACTTCAGGAAAAAATACCAATGAGGTTGGGTTATCAAAGGGCAGTGGGTTTTCAGTGGTGAAATGTGATAGTAGTGGCAAGTGTTTCTTGTTCCCTGTTGGAAGATGTGATTTTGACACAATAGCATTATTTTAGATCAAATAGTGATTTTCAGGCCAAAGAAAGAAAGGCGATTGGTGCTAAATTGAAAGAGGAGATGAGGTATCCCATAGAAGAACAATGAGGGAACATATGGGATAACCTCATTTAAGAAATAAATGAAAAAAAGACACAGGAAAATGGAGGTTAATTAACAGAATGAAAGGCGGACCTGCACAGAGCAAAATAATATTAAAAAATGAGCAAGGGGAGAAATACAAGAGAAGAGAACCATCAGAGAAAAATTATGACAACAATCGAGAGTTAGTGTTTTCAATAACACCTGAAGAAAATCTAGACTTCAACCCAGTATCTGAAGAGATGGTTCATGATAACCTGAAAAACAACCTAGGGAAGAGAACATTGGATCAGGATCTACAACTGATTAATTAAAAAGCACTATCTATTCATTCCAACAAAAAGTGCCAGGAATTACCTGGCTCACACTTACCAATATAATCATAACCATCAAAAATAAATATAATGTTGCCTAAGCAATGGATACTTCCCAAATGAATATAAACTCGCTAATTATTTTTTATTTTAGGAGCCCATCTGGCCACTTATGCCTACTTGGGCATAAGTCGCCAAACTCACTACAGCCTACGGCTAGGCTATATTAAAAAACAAATAAGTAAATAGCAAGGATAAAAAGATCATAAGAATGAGCCGAACAGACGGGAACAACGCAGCTGTCGCAGCAAGGCACAGGCGAGCGCTCCATCAAATAGCGGTGCGTCCCGCAAGTGTGGCCAATTCGGAGATGAAAAAAAGCATCCTGAAGCCGTCGCAGCATTGGGGGGGGGGAGGGTAAATCAATAGGAACAGTCACAGCGCAATGGCACGTAACTTTAAAGTTCCCCTCGATCATATCCCATCTTCCTTGCCAAGCAACCCGGAGGGCAGCCAATATTCCTGCCATGTAGTCAGTGTGAGGAAGAGTGAAACGCTGGACTGGTCGCAGAGTCCTCGATGACTAGTTGGCATCCTCATCGGCATGCTCATTCCCCGCAATTCCTACATGTAAAGGAACCCAGCAGAAGATAATATCGACATCCGCCCAACTCGCCAAAACCGTGGCGTCACGGATATCACGAACCAGAGGATGCAGAGATTCCAATGCCCCGAGAGCATTCGGGCGCTTTGTGAGTCGATATAAATCACAATTCGGTCTAAGAACCAGGCACAGCATGGATACGGCGCGGAAACCGGGAAACCGACCCCTCTTGGGACCTAGAGCTACCCATATACACTGGCACGGTTCCTGCATGACACGAGGTGTGCTCCAAAAAGGACGAACGCAATACTCCCGGCGCTGTACAAGCTTTGGGAGCAGAGTCGTGGCGACAGTCAAAGGAGGTACCCTCCAGGGTGGTGTCCTGGGCAGAACCAGAGGCGCCGCCGGCCCGAGAGCTATACTTAGCTCTCGAAGGAGTTTCCTAGCCCAAAGGCTTAGGGCATGACTAGCGTCTCTCGGCGGAATAGGCACCGAACTCGAGCGTACAGGAGAATAATGCAAAGTGCGCGGCGCAGAGCCAGTGGCATATCCCCAGCATTGAAAAGTAGGCTCTCAATTGGGAAAGTGAGGAAGGCACGTCGCCAGGCAAAGGCATTTTTTATTTTTTTTAAGGGGCTATCTGGCGGCGCCCACTTAGGCATAAGTCGCCGTAAACAAACAGCCTAGTTCTAAGCTAATTTTAAAAAATTGAACAGGAAACAACAATAAAAAGAAATAACAATAAAAATAACAAAAACAACAACTAAACCTAGGCCAGCCTCCCCCAAATAGTCAACAAGTCCACCAGTCAATGTGCACGCACGCGTCCCGAGTACAAAGGACAGGCGGTAGCGACCCCGCTCATCCGGGACAGGTAATGTGCGCGAAGATCACCCAGACTGGGACATTCGACAAGAATGTGCCGAACAGTCTGGGGAACGACGCAGTCGTCGCAATAAGGCGCAGGCGAGCGCTCCATCAAATGGCGATGCATCACACAAGTGTGTCCGATTCGGAGACGACAGAAAGCGACCTGAAGCCGTCGCGGAATTGGGGAATAGGTCCATGGGAACAGTCGCGGCGCAATGGCACGCAACTTTAAGTTCAATTCGACCGACTCCCATCTTCTTTGCCAAGCAGTCCGAAGAGCTGCCCGTATTCCTGCCATGTAGTCAGTGTGAGGAAGAGCGAAACGCTAGTCCGGTCGCAGAGTCCTCGCGGACTCTTTGGCGCGCTCATTCCCCGCAATTCCTACATGTCCAGGAACCCAGCAGAAGATAATCTCGACATCTGCCCGGCTCGCCATAACCGTGACGTCACGGATATCGCGAACTAGGGGATGCGGAGATTCCAATGCCCCGAGAGCACTCAGGGCGCTTTGTGAGTTGCTATAGATCACAATCCGGTCTCCGAACCGGGCAAGTCGCGTAATCTCCCGTATCGAGTGGTGTATTGCCACCAGCTCGGCCGTGAAGACAGACGCAGCGCCCCGCTCACTTCAAACAGAGGGGATACGGCGTGGAAGCCGACCCCCTCTTGGGACTTGGAGCCATCCGTATACACTGGCACGGTTCCAGCGTGACACGAGGTGTGCTCCAAAAAGGTCGAACGCAATACTCCCGGCGCCGTACAAGCTTTGGGAGCAGAGGCGTGGCGACAAATAGCCAAATGTGGTACCCTCAAGGGTGGCGTCCTGGGCAGAACCAGGGGCGTCACCGGCCCGCTAAGTGAAGACACGTATGCCCGCCAAGAAGAGCGGCGGGCGTGCTTCGAAAAATACCGGAACCTAGCCCTAGCCTGACGAAATTCACCCACAGTGAAATCGTTCGGGCGGCGCTTATAGCGCATGAAGGCATAACGCTTCTGTTTGAGGGCCGTCTCACACTCGGCCGACCACCATGGGAGTGGTCGGCGTGCAAAACGGCCAGACCTTCTAGGAATAGTAGTCAGGACCGCGTCAATGAGATTGCCGGAGAAGAACTCAACGGCCTCATCTACCGACCTAAACTCCTGGACTGAAATAGAGAATTCAGTCATTTCCTGAAATGTAGGCCACCGTGCCCGCGCCAAGCATCACCGAGGTGGGCTCTCAGGCGGCAGTTGCCCTGAAAATGATAATTGAATGGGAAAGTGATCACTACCATGGAGGTCATCGACCACCCCCCAATCAAAATCAGGCTGTGCATCTCAAGAGCACAAAGATAGATCAAGGCAAGAAAATGAAGCGGTTCTCGGACAGTGATGCGTAAACTCATCCACGTTTAGGATACCCATCTCAAGCTCTTCGATCAGATGGGCAAGGACTTGTCCCCTGGATGCCTGCCATTCAGATCTTCAAATAAGAGAAAGGGCCTCGGCAACCGTGCCACGAGGCGGCGGAAGTCCCTAGGGTCGAAGTCAGCTGACGGTGGAATGTACGCAGAAATGATAGTATACCTCCTATCCAGGTGCACCTGCACAGCCACTGCCTGAAAGGAGGTATCTAAAGACAAAGGAAGAACGGAGACATCATACCAGGTCTAAACCGCGCATCCCCCAGCCCGGCCATCTCGAGGTGGTGGGGTGGCAAGACCCTTATACCCCGGGAGGGTGGGCAGGGAGCACGCGCCTAGCATGGTCTCATGTAGAAAGATAGCTAACGGGGAACGGGACGAGATGAGCCTCCGCAGCTCCTCCCAGTTGTCCCGGAGTCCACGGCAATTCCATTGAAGTAAAATGCCCTCCAGGCCTAGCTCGGAGGAGATGCGGGGGCCCTCCTCGAACTGAAGGCCCTCACGGGAATGGCCGTACGCTTCCCGGAGGAAGAACCCCGGGAGCTGTTGGTCGGACAAAGCACTGAAGGCGCTGTCGCCTTCGAGGACTTATTGGGGGAGGTTGGGCTCGCCATGCAAGTCTTTTCCTCCCCCCCGCCTCGAAACCTTAGGCGGGCGTTGCGGCTTCGGAGGCGGGGGGGGGCCCTCTTTTCGAGGAACCACCGTCTCCGAGCCACTCGATCCACCACTAGGCGTGGGCGAAGGAGCCGAAGCTCCTTTGTTGCTGTCCTCCTTTCGGGGGACAGCTTTAAGAACCCCGGAAGATGGCCTTGCGACTAACTTCAGGGGTGTTGCCTCTTGTGAGTCTAACGACTCGGTGGAGGCGCGTGGCCGTTTCGCCTTACGGGAAACGGTCACGCTGGGGGAAGAGGGGGGAGCCCTGATTTTAGCCGGGGCTGGGGATGAACCCTTTTTGCTGCCAGCTTTACCAGGGGAGCGCCCTGGTTGAGTAGAGCCGGCAGAAGGGCTCCGAATGGGGGCGGAAACAACCGTGCTCGTTGGCCTGGATGGGCCAGGAGCAGAGGGTGCCTTTCTAACTATTGAGGCATATGACGTCCCAGGCAGAGCCAGGCGTGCCAGGACCAAGTCATTAGCCTCGCGGAATGAGAGTCGATCCTGAGCCTGAACGACCAGGATTTCTTTCTCAAGGAGATATGCACCACATTGCTTCGAAGAAGCGGGGTGCGGCTCTCCACAATTGACACACTTGGCCACACACGATTTAGACTTATCGTGTGCGGCCTTGGAGCAATTTATACAGACTTCGGGTGACCCCGACTTTGCACGTCTACAAGAACGATTTGTATGACCGAAACGGTGACAGTAATAGCACCGCCGCGGCAGTGGCACGAATGCCTTCACGCGGTAGCGGTACCAACCGGCACGCACCGACTCAGGGAGCTTGTCACAGTCGAACGTGACGAAGAGCGTATGGGTGGGTCTCGAGGCCCCTCCCTGTTTTCTCATCACACTTTCGACCTTGACCGCCCAATGGTCGGCCAGCTCTAAGGTGATGTCCTCAATTGAGTATTCAACGAGTTCCCTCGCATAAACTACTCCTTTCACAAAGTTCATGGTAGAGTGCGGCGTCACACTCACCGGGGTGCCATGAAGTGTCCGAAGAGCACTTATCTTGGCCGCCTCGGCGGGATTCGCCGCATTCGCCAGAAGGCTCCCGTCCGAGAAACGGGTCAACTTAGACTCTCTAACAATTGCACTAGCTAATCCTCTCCTCTGATGGATCATGTTGCCCTTGGCCAACATGGTGCCATCAGTGGATCGAATAATGAAGAAGCGTTTAAGCCAGTGGGCTCGAAAACGCCCCTCTGCCCGGGAGCCTCGTTGACATCGGGGTCCCTCTGAATGAGGGGGCCCCAATATCAACGAGGCTCTGCCCTGTGCACTTTTCATCTTTGTCATAGTCAGGGGCTCTGCACCCGGGGGGGGGCAGAGGGGCCGGATGTGCCGATCTTGGCTTGCTCGCCTACCAAAGTGGCAGCAGACCCATCCGTGCCCGCAGCACCCGCGGATGGAGAGGAGCCCCGAGTCTTTTTAGTCTTTCTTGTCTTTTTCTTCTTCTTTTTAGGAGAGGAGGACGGGAAATGAACCCGCTTCTCACCTCCGCCGGCATTAGTCCCTAGGCCAGATGGACCAGCCTCAGCCAGGTCCTTCTCCGAAATGGAGAAGGTCCTGGTGGTCGCAGGGGCATCGGTCAGAGGAGATTCCTTCCCTCCTTGTATTGCCTCGGAGGCCACGGCCGTTTGAGGAGGACCTTTCATAGGGGCGGATTCAGGTTCGGTGCTTGGCGCCGAGCCTGGATCCCTCCCCATGGAAGGCCCTACCGTCTGAGGCTGGGTTTCCTCAAATACCATGTCTATCACAGGAGGGGCCTCCAGTTGGCCATCCCCTCCCAGGACATCGCAGGTCCCCTTGGCAGCGTCACCAGTCTTGTTTGGGGAGGCACAGGCCTTGACCCCGGCAAGGTTTAAAATTCTTGCCAGCAGGTCTTTTGAGGGAAGCGACCGAAGGGGCCTGGCTTCCCTCTTCCCCCTAAGGGGGTTTGCCCTACCGAGCCCCCTTGATGGGGAGCGGCTGGCTAAGAGCTGCCTGCTGGCTTTCTTGGCAGTCCCCTTGGAAAGAAAGGAGGGGACTGCCGCTGGAAAAAGGGAGGTGCCCGAAAGCACCTTAAGAGAAGGGGGTGAGGGGGAGTCCCCTGCACCCGTAGGCGAAGGAGAGGAGTAAGCCTCCTCTCCGGTTAAAGAAGTATGGAGGGTCCCCTGCCCAAGCACAAGGGGGGGGACCTCCATTTTTTCTGTGGAGCTGCCTGAGGGCGGCTCCATCGATGGAACAGGGGAAGTTGAGGGTTGGGTTTTTTTAGTTTTTCATCTATAGGCATGGTGACCCTATTTTTTCCACAGGATGCAATAGCACATCACCTCTCGCAGTAGCCCGCTCTGCAAGGGGTGCTTATGGGCCTGGCAGAGACAGGTGCCACCATTTAAGGCCACCCCTCCCGCCTGGTGGCCTGGCAGTCCATCGGCATGGCGGCTCTACCTTGGACACAGCATAAAACTGAGTGTGAAGAGGGAAGGAAAAGAGATGTGAGGAAGGTATAGGTGGGGATATAGCAGGTTGTTAAAAAAAACCCATCCCGAACTAGAGCTCAGGGGTTAGGGAACGTTGTCCCCTCCCCCTCAGCCCCGATCCGGGACGGTTGACTGAGCAGAAGGTCAGCATCTACCCTGTGAAATTAGAGGCTGGCCAGAGAAAGTTGTGGGAGAGGTTGTATGAAAAGCGAGGAAATAAGTGTTTTGAAGGAAGGAGAAGAAGCTAAGCTGGGGTCGGACGGGGTGCTGAGTCCCGTCAGCACGGCGGCCAGGATGGCAAATCGCCGTGCCCCTTACGGGGGGCTGACCAGAGAAAGTTGTGGGTGAGGTTGTATGAAAAGCGACGAAGTAGGGGAGAAATACAGGCTATCTGAAGCAAGGAAGAGAGGCTAAGCTGGGGCCGGACGGAGCGCTGGATCCCCTCAGCACGGCGGCCAGGATGGCAAATCACCGCGCCTCTTACGGGGCCGGGAGGGTGGATAGGGGGCATGCGCCCAGCATGGTCTGCTGCAAAAAGATAGCTAACGAGGAATGGAAGGAGACGAGCCTCCACAGCTCCTCTCTGGCCTTGAGTCTGCGGCAGTTCCATTTAAGGAATATGCCCTCCAGGCCTAGCTCGGAATAGATGCGGGGGCCCTCTTCGAAGAGAAGACCATCACGAGAATGACCGTATGCTTCCTAGAGGGAGAACTCCGGGCGCTGTCGCTTTCAAGGCCTTATCCCTCCGCCCTGAAACCTTACAGCAGGCGGGACGGCTTCGGAGGCGGGGGTCCCTCTTTTGGAGGATCCACCATCTCCAAGCCACCCAGCCTACCACTGGGTGTGGGCAAAGAGTGCTATCTTCCTCTCTGGAGGCATAAGACATACCAGGCAGAGCGGAGTGTGCCAGGACCAAGTCCTTAGCCTCCCGAAATGAGAGATGATCCTAGGCCTAAATGGCCAGCATTTCCTTCTCAAGAAGATATGCACCACATGGTTTTAAGAAGCGGCGTGCAGCTCTCCGCAATTGACAAACTTGGCCACACACGATTTGGACTTATCGTGCGTGGCCTTGGAACAACTTACATAGACTTCAGGTAACTCTTACCTTGTATAGCCGAAGCGGTGGCAGTAGCAGCACCTCCGCAACAGTAGCATGAATTCCTTCACGCAGTAGCGATACCAACCAGCACACACTGACTCAGGAAGCTTGTCACAGTCGAACGTAATGAAGAGTGTAGGGGTGGGTCTCGAGGCCCCTCCCTGTTTTCTCATCACACGTTGACCTTTACAACTACATGGTGATGTCATCTATGGAGTAGTCCACGAGTTCCCTCGCATAAACTACTCTTTTCACGAAGTTCATGGTAGAGTGCGGCGTTACACTCACCGGTGTGCCATCAAGTGTCCAACAGGCACACTAATCATGGCTGCCTCGGAAGGATTTGACACATTCGTCAGAAGGCTACCATCCAAGAAATGAGTCACCTTCGGCTCTCTACCAATCACACTAGCTAAAGCTCTCCTCTGATGGATCATATTGCCCTTAGCCCAACATGCTGCCATCAGTGGAGTGAATAACGAGGAACTGTTTGAAACCAGCAGGCTCAAAAATGTCAGGTAACCTCTGAATGAGGGGCCTTGATGTAATTGAGGTTCCACTCTGCACACTTTTGGTCTAAGTCTGGGACTCCCCAGCCGGGAGAGCAATGGGGCTGGACATGTTGATCTTGGCTTGGTCACTTACCAAAATGGCAGCAGACCCTTCCGTCCCTGCGCTCCTGCGGAAGGAGAGGATCTTTTTTGTCTTCTTTCAGTTTCTTTTCTTTTTGGGAAAGGAGGGTGAGGAATGAACCCACTTTTCCCCCCCGAAGGCCGGAGCCCCCAGGCCAGATGGACCAGCCTCAGCAAGATCCTTCTCTGAAATGTTGAAGGACTTAGCTGTCACAGGAGCACCAGCCGGGTGAGGAGATCCCTACTCTCCTCGTAAGGCCTTAGGCGCCTGCACTAATTGAGGAGATGCTTTCACAGGCACAGACTCGGGTTCTGTGCTTGGCATCGAGCCCTTGTTCAACCCCATGAATAATCCTACCATCTGGGCTGGGTCACCTCAAGGACCATGTTTATCTCAGGGGGGGGCTTCAATGTGCCCCCACCCCCTAAGAGATCACAGGTCCCATTTGAGGTACCTTTGGTCATCTCATCTTGGGCCAGCAAACCAGCATTTCTTGGGGAAGAGAGGGAGGCACGTACGGTAACACCCTTTAAACTGGATATGCTTGCCCGCAGGACTTTGGAAGGCACGAGATGATGGGCCCTGTCTTCTCTCCCCCCCCTAAGAGGGTTGGCCCTATCAAGCCACTCTCTGTGGGAACAGTCAATTATGGGCCGCTTGCCTGCTTTCTTAGTAGTCTCCTTGGAAAGCAAAAGGGGGGGAGGGCTGCCACTGTAAAGAGAAGGGGCGAGGGGGAGTCCCCTGCACCCATAGGCATAGGAGAAAAGTAAGCCTCCTCTCTGGTAGAAGTAGTTTGGAGGGTCCCCGGTGAAAGCACAAGTGGAGGGGACCTCCATTTTTTCTGTGGAGCTACCTGAAGTCGACTCCATCGCTGGTGAATGGGAAAGTTGTTTTTTTTTTATTCTCATCATCGAGCATGGTGACCCTATTAGTGATACTGGAAGCAAACGCTAATCACCCCACACAGTAGCCCGATCTGTGAGGGGTGAATACGGGGCCGGCAGAGCCAGCTGCGGCCATTTGAACCCACTCCTCCAGCCTAGTGGCCTGGCAGCCCATCGGCATGGTAGCTCCACCTTAGGCTCACTGTACAATCAATAGACATTGAAAGAAGAAAGAAAGGGGATGTGAGGAAGGTGTGGGTGGGGATGAAGCAGGTTGTTAAAAACCACCATCCAAGACTGGAGCTCAGGGGTAAGGGAATGTTGTCCTCTCCTCCTTCAGCCCCGATCCAGGATAGTTGGGTGAGAGGAAGCTGGTCGGTGTCTACCTTGTTAAATTAGAGACAGACCAGAGAAAGTTGTAGGGAAAGTGAGGAAGCAGGGTAAGAAGACAGGGTGTCAGAAAGAAGAAGCTAAGCTGGTGCCGGACGGGATGCTGAGTCCCGTCAGCAGGGCACCCATGAAAGCAAATCACCATGCCTCTTTCGGATAAACTCGCCAAAATAATTTTCATTGGTAATCAGGTAAACCACCAGATCTCCTCACCAGTTACTGACCTATATCACTTTTGAACTTCAGATTCTGTAAAGGTAGAGACCCCACAATGGCACTTGGCAGATGAACAACAAACTGGAGAGAATTCTCTGTGACTATTTGACATAAAAGAATATATGCAGTCATTAATGAATTAACTGGAAGCTTGACTTTCCTAGGGGGGGGGGGGGCTGCCTCAGCCACATGGTCTATTCAATCTATACAGTACCTAGAATGCCTGGATACCTAAATATACAATTTGTAGATGACATCAGTCAATTAGTTGTCAGTAAATACAGTTAACAGGAATTTCATGCAGGAATGACAGCCATTGAGATTGGCAACATCAACCAATTCAAGAGGGACTGGAAAATAAAAACAGACAAAAGTTCACCATAGTCCCAATCTCAAGAAATAAGGTAGCAGATATCAAAGTTGGACAACTCTCCCTATATCCTCCAGGAGACAAAGGACTGGGATTAAAGATAACCTCAACAGGTCACACAACCCTGCTGAAAGAATATCAAAAGATACACCAATGATAACTGATAAGCCTCCTATGATCGTTAAGTGCCTTATCAAGATCAAGGAAACACGAACCAATCAAGTCGCCAAGAAAGTGACCAAAATAGTGACTATTTAAACATGACTCATTGATGTGAATGACCAACCAAAAGTGAAATAATAATAGAACCCAATAGTCCAGTATAGGTAGTTAATTGGAAGAGTTTACAATTTAGTGAAAAGAGTAAAATCATGAAAATCAAAGAGTAAAGACAATCATAGTGAAATCAGTAAAACAGAGTGAAGTGGTGAAAACCAAAAATTGAAATCAGTGAATACAGTGAATACAGTAGAAGGAGTAAAGCCTTCAAACCTACACAAAACAGAAACAATACATGCAAACTACACAAACAATACAAGCATAAGATATACATAACAGTACACAGTTAGGCAGCAGCTCAACACAAATATTCATACAATGGCATGAATGCTACAATAAACACAAGAATGAGAGAACAAAAGTGGAGAAAGATCAGTCAGTTCATCTGACTACTATAAAGAAGTTTTGATTACACTCCATCAGAGCAACATAAAAAAATGGAGAAATCAATAGAACAGCATGGGTCAAAACTTGTGCTTCAGATGCCACATAAAACGCTAGGCCCCCCGAAACAATGTAAGTATTCCATTCTATCCTCCTCTAAGAAGAAGGAGGTCAATTAGATCAACTTATCTGCTACTATACTTTACTTTTTCAACCATCTTCTAGTCTCTTCTCTATATGGTCCCCACTGACTTTTCTCCCTCAGGATCACCTAAACCTGGGAGAGAAGGGTTGACTTGTGGTTGCCTCTCTTCCTCTGCTTGGGTTTGGATGGGGGACAGCAAGTGAATCATCTACTCCATCAATAAACACCTATGACTATGCAGTCAACTTGGAATGGTTGAATACTTAACACATACTCACCTCTGGAAAAGGAGATATGGAGAAGGGGAAGCCTCAACTTTGATTCTGCCAGTTTTACTTGAATTCCAAATGCATCTCTCCTATGGGCAATTAAAAAAAATTAACATATTCCAGCAACTCATCTCTATGGTGCATTCCATGACAAATCATAAAAAAAAAGAGATTTAACACTGCACCCACTCCAATTTTGCTATAATTTGGTCTATACCATTTTTTATGTCAATAAACCCCATATTTTAAGTTTTAGGTTGCTCCAACTAACATTTTGGGTGGTTTGATTGGAACTCTAAATTTAAAATTGTTATATCTCAGCTCCTAATTAAGCTAGATTAGTGATTTAAAAGACAATTTATCAAATGTTAAGTGGGTATAGATTAATAAAAATGGTTAAGTTAATGAATAAAAAGTTATGACCACTTAAATATTTAAGGGTGGGGTACCCCCCAAAATCAATTTTTGAATTTTTTTTATTAAATTAAAGTCCAACCTTATTTGCATAAATGACATCCAAGAAACTGGTGTGTATTTTGATTTAAATTGTGCATTTTGGGAATTGAATATAAGTCCACTGAAAAAATGTATTTTATACTAAAATATTATTATACACTTTTCTTATTCACCTATGCAGCAATGCATTTTATTTATACATTCTCCATTCTCTTTAATTTTGACCAATATGCACATGTGTCAGTGTATTGCCAATCATTTATGTCAGTCTGTTAAGTTTCTTTTCATCCTTTTCAGATATTCACAGTACCTACTATAATTAGATTTCTAATGTGACCCATTCAAAAAACAAAAAAAATAATTGTGAACAATTTGAGACCACTCCCAAATATTGTAATTGAAAAGTCATTCTAAATATGGCTTCAGTAAGTCATCACAAGGCTGTACAAACTGTTTAAAGAAAATAAATCAACTTAATAAAAGCCAATAGATATTCAGTAAAGAAAGTTCAGGAAGTGACACATCACCAGAAACAACCACTTCCAAGCAAATAGGCACTGAAGAACCATACAACATTCAAATTACATAAGTTCCTAAACTTTGTTTGTCTATGTATCTAGTATGTACTGAAAAACATTTTACATTGTTTGTATATTTGTATCATTAATTTACCTATTCAAAATAAAAGTGGCTGTAGAGCTTACAATATCTTTTTTAGATGGCCTCAGCAGTGACATTAATTAAATCAAGACTTGGCTCTGAAAAATACAAAAAAAGCTTCAAAATCTCTTAAAAGGAAACTTGAGGATTTCTTTTCCATATCATTGGCAAATGATGTTGGTCCATCCAATAAACAAATTCTTATGGAGAAAGAAATTACAAGGTGGAGGAAACTTAAAATTAGTAAACTATAATTATAATATACAAAATTCATAAGCACACAGCTTATTTCTTATGCAGCATTGCCAATATTTTTTTATTCTTATTTTATATATGAAACAAATTATCAATTTTTCTTCTTTCAAACAGGTATGAGATTGCAATGAATGATGTCAAAGAAGAATTCAACTAAACAACTTCAGATCTTTACTTTGTCTCCCTTTACAATTAGTAGAACCCAACAGTTCTTTTGCACTACCAGGTACTAGACAAAGCCAGCCATTTGAAAGCTCAATTTGGCATTCTTCCAGAAGTGCCCACATATACAAAAGGAAAAAACTGATTAAAGAAACAATCTCTGGAGTAGAGGCTTATTATGAAGATGATGAAGTAAGTCAAATGTATGAAGGTAAATCTGAGTGTGTCAGCATAAGAAATATAAATAGTGGTGAAAAGGAGTAGAAACAAAAACATCTCTTATTGTATAATTTGAAAAGATTTTCATCATTTGCAAGTTTAAAACCTAGATAATGTGTCATTGCTGCAAAGGAAAATAATGTCCGTTTTTACACTAATCAAAATCCTAAATTCCAAGCAATTGGTGGAAAAAAACTAACATACCATACTCTTATTGAACACAGTTTGCAATATCAATAATTCAAACTTCATATTGCATCATTGTCTAGAATGTCCTGTTAGCACTGGTGTAGCAAACTATTTGAAAACATTGTCAATATTAATGGATAGAGATAAAGTAGAATATGTTCAATAGACTACTACTATCATTCAACACTGCAAAACCAAAAACTATTGTAGAGGAATTTATAGAAATTCTTGCAGATGTAATTGTCTCCCTCAAACATCATCAGTATATAGCAAAATATCAGTCAGCACATTAAGAACATCGAAAAGAACCTACACAACAATGAAATGCTTGCACTTGGAGGTTTTGCTGAAAATTATTTCTTCATTTCTCAGGATGCTCCTGAGAGTTTTCATTGGATGAATGATCAAGCAAGTCTCCATCCATTCATAGTCTATTATAAGAATGATGATGAATTAAAGCACATTAGTTATTGCATTATTAGTAACTGTATCGAGTATTCAACTTCAGAAGTTTATAGTTTCCAACAGTTTTTGATTAAATATATTGGGGAAACATTGGGAAATAGTAATCATCAGATGGTTCATTTTAACATGGAAATAGTGAAAAGTAGAACATCAACAAACTCCACGAAAGCTCCAAATTTCTATATGGGCAATTACGATAAATTACACAACTTGCTAAATCCGATTAGGTGGGATATACAATTCAATGAAAAGAATACTTATGAGATGTGGGACACTTTAAGGACTATATTAAACATAGTCCAGGAGAAGTGTATTCCAATGAAGGCTATTAGGGAAAAATGTAGGAAGCCATTGTGGTGGAATCAGGAGATAGCTAGGAAAATTTCTGAGAAGATAAGGGCATCCCAATGATTACAAAGAGAAAGTACTATGACAACTTAAATCATTAGAGGTAGACCAGAAATGAGCTAAATAACATTATTAAGAGCAAAAGGGTGGCAAAAATTAATTTAGCTGAAAATAATAATAAAGATCCAAGAAAATTCTTTAGCTATTATAGAATTAATAACAAATTTAACAGTGATAAAATATGGCCTATGATATATGAAGAGGTTTTGAAAGAATCGGATGAGGAAATAGTAGAGGTTCTTAATGATAATTTTTCTTCAGTCTTTACAGAAGAGAATCAAGATAGATTAATTGATGATAATTCTAGGTCAAGGGAAGTAGTGTTGAATACTATTAATGTGAATGAAAATAATTAAAGGGCTTATATTGGAATTAAATACTAGTAAGGCATCTGGCCCAGACAACATTCATTCTAGGTTACTCAAAGAAGGTGTAGATAGTATTGCAGTAGCTCTTGAGAAGATATATACTAGATCACTAGAGTTTGGAGAAATACCTAATAATTGAAAATTAGCAAATGCAGTGCTCATTTTTAAAAAAAGGAAGTAAAGAGGACCTGAATAACTTTAGACCAGTAAGCTTAGCTTCTATAGTTTGTAAAACTCTTGAGAAGATAGTTAAGAAGGAAATTTCTGACCATCTAGAGAGTGGTATGTTAATAAATGATGCTCAGCATGGGTTTAGAAGAGGTAGATTGTGTTTAACAAATTTACTGGATTTTATGGATTAGATAGGGAGAGAATTTACTTAGATTAGGGGAAAGCTTTTGATAAGGTTCCACATAGGAGACTAGTTCACAAATTAAAAATGCATGGGATATGTGGGAAAGTTTTGAATTGGATACTGAATGGCTGAAAGACAAGAAACAGAGAGTTGTACTGAATAGGGTGAGGTCACAGTGGAGGGATGTTATCAGTGGCGTACCTCAGGGATCCGTTCTAGGCCCTTTATTATTCATAGTTTATATAAATGATTTTAGGGAGGCTGTAAATAGCAAAGTGTCAATTTTTGCTGATGACACTAAATTGGCAGCTGTAGTCAAAGAAGTTGAGGGTAGCTTTAAAGTGCAGAACAACTTAAATAAGTTATTAGCTTGGGCTCAGAAGTGGCAGATGACTTTTAACTTTAAAAAATGCAAAGTTATTAACAGGGGATGGGATAATAGGGAATTTAGCTATGAAATGGATGGGCATTGGCTAAATTCAGTTGAGGATCAGAAGGACTTAGGCATAGTAGTAGATAGGTCACTGAAGTTTTCAAAGCAGTGTATTGAGGCGGCGAAAAATAGAGCAAATAGAGTGTTGGGTACATTAAGAGGAATGTTAGCTACAAGAGTAAGGAGGTTATCCTTAAACTCTACAACTCATATGTCAGGCCATATTTAGAGTACTGTATAAAAGCATGGTTACCACATTTTAGGCATGATATCAACCTTCTAGAGTCAATATAAAGGAGGGCAACAAAAATAATACCTTCCCTGAAACACCTTGAATATGAAGATAGACTAAGGGTATTAACCCCTTAACCGGCAAATTATTTTGCCCAAGGCAATTCAAACCAGACCAATTTTTTTATTTCTTTTTTGTTAGCATTTTTCCTGCTATTTTAAAAGAAAAAATTCTCTTTTTAATTTTTAAATTTTTAGGCAAATTTTTGACCTTTAATTTTTCCTAAGCTGGCAAGGACGAGTATACTCGTCACCCTTTTAGACCATTATATAATACAAAAATTTTACCTATATAGCCAAAAAGATAAAAAAAAAATATCATTTTAGCAAACATTTTATTGTTTATAGATTAAAAAATTATTTTGTATGGAACTCTTTGAAGCAGGTTGCAACACACAATGGCACATTGCATGATTCACATGGGTTTGCCCCTGGAGTCACGCTTCTTTGCACAATTTGTGCATTTCCTAGTTGGGTTCTTCTTCTTTTCTGTTGCAGGGATTTCCATAGGGAAATGTCCAGTAGCTGATAACCTTGTTACTGTAAAGGTTGAAGGCCATCCAGCTTTTGCATGTGGAATATCTGGATGGTATTTTTCCAACATTGATCTCGCAATGACCAGTCTAAATTTGAGATATGAGAATTTTGGTCTGCTGAATTTGCCTTTCTTGCAAAGGCTCTCTATATAGGACATATATATATATATATATATATTTTTAAAGAGCTCATCTGGTGACTGCCTACATGGGCATTAGTCGCCGTATTAAAACTGGCCTAGTTCTAGGCTACTTTAAAATAAAATTAGAGAAACGAAAAAAAACACCCCAAATGGGGGAAAGGAAGCAAGCTCCTGCGTCGGGGGGGTGTCCCCCCGGCGCAGGAGCGTACAACCTAAAGGAAAAAAAAACAAATGCAAAAAACAAAACAAAACAAAAAACAAACAAACCCTGCTTAAATAATAGGGAGAAGGCCGGCCTCCCCCCAAAAGTCAACAAGTCCACCAGTCGATGTGCACAGACTCATTCTGAGTACAAGGGAAAGGCGGTAGCAACCGCGCTCATCCCAGGAGCGGGACAGGTGTCGTGCGCGAAGATCACCCAGACTGGGATATTTGACAAGAATGTGCCGAACAGTCTGGGGGACGAAGCAGTCGTTGCAATAGGGCGCAGGCGAGTGCTCCATCAAATAGCGATGCGTCACACGAGTGTGCCCGATTCGGAGACGACAGAAGGCAACCTGAAGCAGCCGCGGCATTGGGGGATAGGTCCATGGGAACAGTCGCGGCGCAATGGCATGCAACTTTAAGTTCCCTTCGACCGTCTCCCATCTTCTTTGCTAAGCAGTCCGAAGAGCTGCCCGTATTCCTGCCATGTAGTCGGTGTGAGGAAGAGCGAAACGCTGGTCCGGTCGCAGAGTCCTCGCGGACTCTTTGGCGCCGTCATCGGCGCGCTAATTCCCCGCAATTCCTACATGTCCAGGAACCTAGCCAGAAGATAATCTCGACATCTGCCCGGCTCGCCAAAACCGTGACGTCACGGATATCGCGAACTAGGGGATCCGGAGATTCCAATGCCCCAAAAGAACTCAGGGCGCTTTGTGAGTCGCTATAGATCACAATCCGGTCTCCAAACCGGGCACGTCGCGTAATCTCCCGTACCGAGTGGTGTATTGCCACCATCTCGGCCGTGAAGACAGACGCAGAGCTTGGTAGAACCCCGCTGACTTCAAACAGGGGATACGGCGTGGAAGCCGACCCCCTCTTGGGATTTGGAGCCATCCGTATACACTGGCACGGTTCCAGCGTGACACGATGTGTGCTGCAAAAAGGTCGAACGCAATACTCCCGCCGCAGTACAAGCTTTGGGAGCAGAGGCGTGGCGACAAATAGCCAAATGTGGTACCCTCCAGGGTGGCTTCCTGGGCAGAACCAGGGGCGCCACCGGCCCGAGAGCTATATCTACCTCTCGAAGGAGTTTCCTGGCCCTAAGCCCAAATGGCTTAGGGTATGACTGGCGTCTCTCGGCGGCATAGGCACCATCGAGATCAGCTGCGGATGCAGTGAGAGCTGTTGGCGAATGAGGGAGGCGCCGGGCTCGCGCGTACACGCGAGTGGTGCACTGCACGCGGCGCAGAGCGAGTGGAATCTCCCCAGCAACAGGCTCTCAATAGGGGAAGTGCGGAAGGCACCGGGCGCAAGGCGAAGGCCGGTGTGGTGGATCGAATCCACCTTCCGCAATAAACGCTCAGCTGCGGATGCATAAAACTCGCATCCGTAGTCGAGCTTCGAACGAACAAAAGATCGATAAAAAACTAGGACAGTAGCCCTATCAGCGCCCCAAGCGCTGAACGTCACAGAACGGAGAATGTCCATGACGCGGGTACAAGAGACCCTAAGGCTGCGAATATGAGCCTCCCAGATGAGGCGTCGGTCGAATACAAGACCAAGGAAACGGTGCGACTCAACCACATCCAGGGGCACCCCATTAAGAAACAAATCTGGTTCGGGGTGAAGCCGTGGATGGCGGCACAAGTGCACCACCTTGGTCTTGGCCAAAGAAAACCGAAACCTGTGCGCTTCGGCATAGCGAGAGACACGGTTCAATGCCTGTTGGAGTCGACGCTCCAGAGTTGGCATCTGGGCCGCACCAAAAGAGATCGAAAGGTCGTCCACGTAGAGCGTAGCGAGAATATCTTCCGGCAGCACCGAGGTGATGCCGTTGATGCTCAGGGCAAAGAGTGTGACACTGAGGACACTTCTCTGCGGGACACCCTCTTCCTGCTCCTTTGGGCTCCCCCCACCCGTATGCGGAATCGACGTACGGAGCAGAGAATCCAACGTGGAGTGGAACTTGCACTGTGCGGAAGACAGATAGCCTCCGCTGTCCAGGAAAAAGGCTAATCTAACATTTACCAATTTCTCCATAAATTGCACACGCAAGAGGTTAGAGAGATTGGGCGGAAACCGGTCGGAGTAGAGTGATCTCTCCCCGGTTTGCGAAAGGCGAGCACAGTAGCGATTCGCCAGGAGTCTGGGAGAAGACCTTCCACTCAGATCCTGTTGAACAAATCTAAGAGAAAGGCCATTGCCTCGCTCACCCAGGTGTCGGACCATGGGCGGTGTCCGCGCACGAAGCGAGAGCGGAACGCAACTCACTCACAGTAAACTTGTCGTTGAAGGGTTCTCCGCCTCTGGAGGTAAAGTCCAGCCGGCGGCCTTCCGCGACATCACAACGTGCATTGAATGCTGGCTGAGCAGCATCACGGCTAGAGAATGCGGAAAAAGCGGTCGCTAAGGATTCCGCCACGGACGCGGGGTCCGAGATTGCAGTCCCTTCTCCTGGAGAACGAAAGGGGGGTCCTGCGAGAACTTGCCCCGAATCCTTTTGACTCGCTTCCACACCTCAGCTAAAGGGGTCTTCCCGTTAAGTGAAGACACGTATGCCCGCCAAGAAGAGCGGCGGGCGTGCTTCGAAATATACCGGAACCTAGACATAGCCTGACGAAATTCAGCGACAGTGAAATCGTTCGGACGGCGCTTATAGCGCATGTAGGCATAACGCTTCTGTTTCAGGGCCGTCTCACACTCGGCCGACCACCATGGGAGTGATCGGCGTGCAAAACAGCCAGACGTCCTAGGAATAGTAGTCAGGCCCACGGCAATGAGGTTGCCGGAGAAGAACTCAACGGCCTCATCTACCGTCCTAAACTCCTCGACTGAGATAGAGAATTCAGTCATTTCCTGAAATGCAGGCCACCGCGCCAAGCACCACCGAGATGGTCTCTCAGGCAGAAGTTGCCCTGAAAATGATATTTGAATGGGAAAGTGATCACTATCATGAAGGTCATCGACCGCCCCCCAATCAAAATCAGGCTGTGCATCCGAAGAGCACAAAGATAGGTCAAGGCAAGAAAATGAAGCGGTTCTCGGACAGTGATGCGTAAACTCATCCACGTTTAGGACACCCATCTCAAGCTCTTCGATCAGATCTGCAAGGACTTGCCCCCTGGGATTTATGGAGTAATCTCCCCAGAGAGGATGCCTGCCGTTCAGATCTCCAAGCAAGAGATAGGGCCTCAGGAACCGTGCCACGAAGCGGCGGAAGTCGCCGCGTCGAAGTCAGCTGACGGTGGAATGTACGCAGAAATGATAGTATACCTCCTATCCAGGTGCAGCTGCACAGCCACTGCCTGAAAGGAGGTATCTAGAGAGAAAGGAAGAACGGAGACATCATGCCGGGTGTAAACCGCGCATCCCCCAGCCCGGCCATCCCGCGGTGGTGGGGTCGCAAGACCCTTATACCCCGGGAGGGCAGGCAGGGGCCACGCACCTAGCATGGTCTCCTGCAAAAAGATAGCTAACGGGAAACGGGACGAGACGAGCCTCCGAAGCTCCTCCCAGTTGGCCCGGAGTCCACGGCAATTCCATTGAAGAAATATGCCCTCCAGGCCTAGTTCAGAGGAGACGCGGGGGCCCTCCTCGAACAGAAGACCCTCACGGGAATGGCCGTACGCTTCCCGGGGGCAGAACCCCGGGCGCTGTTGGCCGGGCAAAGCGCTAAAGGCGCTGTCGCCTTCGGAGGCAGGGGGACCTCTATTCGAGGAACCACCGTCTCCGAGCCACTCGCTCCACCTCGGGACGTGGGCGAAGGAGCCGAAGCTCCTTTGTTGCTGTCCTCCTTTCGGGAGACAGCTTTAGGAACCCCCGAAGATGGCCTAGCGACCATCTTCAGTGGTGTTGCCTCCTGTGAGTCTAACGATTCGGTGGAGGCGCGTGGCCTTTTCGCCTTACGGGAAACGGTCACGCTGGGGGAAGAGGGGGGAGCCCTGGTTTTAGCCGGGGCTGAAGATGAACCCTTTTTGCCGCCAGCTTTACCAAGGAAGCGCCGAATGGGCGCGGAAACAACCATGCTCGTTGGCCTGGATGGGCCAGGAGCAGAGGGTGCCTTTCTAACTATTGAGGCATATGACATGCCAGGCAGAGCCGGGTGCGCCAGAACAAAGTCCTTTGCCTCACGGAATGAGAGTCGATCCTGGGTCCGAACGGCCAGGATTTCTTTCTCAAGGGGATATGCACCACATTGCTTCGAAGAAGCGGGGTGCGGCTCTCCGCAATTGACACACTTGGCCACACACGATTTGGACTTATCGTGTGCGACCTTGGAGCAATTTACACAGACTTCGGGTGACCCTGACTTTGCACATCTACATGAGGGATTCGTATGGCCGAAGCGGTGACAGTAATAGCACCGCCGCGGAAGTGGCACGAATGCCATCACGCGGTAGCGGTACCAACTGGCACGCACCAACTCAGGGAGCTTGTCACAGTCGACTGTGATGAAGAGTGTATGGGTGGGTCTCGAGGCCCTTACCTGTTTTCTCATCACACGTTCGACCTTGACCGCCCCAGGGTCGGCCAGCTCTAGGGTGATGTCCTCAATTGAGTAGTCAACGAGTTCCCTCGCATAAACTACTCCTTTCACAAAGTTCATGGTAGAGGGCAGCGTCACACTCACCGGGGTGCCATGAAGTGTCTGAAGAGCACTTATCTTAGCCGCATCGGCGGGATTCGCCAGAAGGCTCCCGTCCGAGAAACGGGTCACCTTCGGCTCTCTACCAATTGCACTAGCTAATCCTCTCCTCTGATGGATCATGTTGCCCTTGGACAACATGGTGCCATCAGTGGAGCGAATAACGAGGAAGCTTTTGAAGCCAGCGGGCTTGAAAACGCCATGTAACCTCTGAATCAGGGGCCCCGATGTCATCGAGGCTCTACTCTGTGCACCTTTGGTCTTAGTCAGGGGCTCCGCAACTGGGAAGGCAGAGGGGCCGGATGTGCCGATCTTGGCTCGGTCGCTTGCCAGAGTGGCAGCAGACCCATCCGTCCCTGCAGCCCCCGCGGATGGAGAGGAGCCCCGAGTCTTCTTTGTCTTTTGGTCTTGGTCTTTTTTTGTTTTGGAGAGGAGGGTAGGGAATGAACCCGCTTCTCACCCCCACCGGTAGAAGCCCCTAGGCCAGATGTACTGGCCTCAACCAGGTCCTTCTCCGAAATGGAGAAGGTCCTGGTGGTTGCAGGGGCATCATCCCGAGGAGATCCCTCCCCTCCTTGTACTGCCTCAGAATCCCCAGCCATTTGAGGAGGACCTTGCATAGGGGCGGATTCGGGTTCGGTGCTTGGCACCGAGCCCGGATTCCCCCCCATGGAAGGCCCTACCGTCTGAGGCTGGCCTCCAGTTGGCCATCCCCTCCCAGGACATCGCAGGTCCCCTTGGCAGCATCACCAGTCTTGTTTAGGGAGGCACAGGCCTTGCCAGCAGGTCTTTTGAGGGAAGCGACCGAAGGGGCCTGGCTTCCCTCTCCCCCCCTAAGGGGGTTTGCCCTACTGAGCTGCTTACACGAGGGGCGGCGGCAATGGGCTGCCTGCTGGCTTTCTTGGCAGTCCCCTTAGAAAGCAAAGGAGGGACTGCCGCTGGAAATAGGGAGGTGCCCAAAAGCACCTCCAGAGAAGGGGGTGAGGGGGAGTCCCCTATACCCGTAGGTGTAGGAGAGGAGTAAGCCTCCTCTCCGGTTAAAGAAGTATGGAGGGTCCCCTGCGCAAGCACAAGGGGGAGGACCTCCATTTTCTCGGTGGAGCTGCCCGAGGGCGGCTCCGTTGATGTTCTTGGGGAAGTTGGGGGTTGGGTTTTTTTTTTATTTTCATCATTGGGCATGGTGACCCTATTTGTGCTACGGGACGCAATAGCTCATCACCTCTTGCAGTTGCCCGCACTGCAAGAGGTGCTTACAGGCCTGGCGCCGCCATTTCGGACCACCCCTCCCACCTGGTGGCCTGGCAGTCCATCGGCATGGCGGCTCCACCTTGAACACGGCGTAAAATTGATAGAATGTGAAGAGGAGAGGAAAAGGGATGTGAGGAAGGTATGGGTGGGGATGAAGCAGGTTGTTAAAAACCAGCCACCCCAGACCGGAGCTCAGGGGTTAGGGAACATTGTCCCCTCCCCCCTCAGCCCCGATGCAGGACGGTTGACTGAGAGGAAGGTCAGCATCTACCCTGTGAAATTAGAGGTTGACCAGAGAAAGTTGTGGGAGAGGTTGTATGAAAAGCGAGGAAACAAGTGTTTTGAAGGAAGAAGAGGGTAAGCTGGGGTTGGATGGGGTGCTGAGTCCCGTCAGCACGGCGGCCAGGATGGCAAATCGCCACGCCCCTCTTGGGGTATATAGGACATATGCATTCCATACAGCAATATCAAAAGGATGAAAAAAATACTTTTTTGTAGTATTTTTTCATCTTTTTTCTTGGGATTGGGTAGTCTACTAACCTCTGGTCTACTTCATCAACCCTTCTCATTGTGTAATTGTAGTCATTTACTACCTGAGGCTTTAATGTTTCACCTTGCCTTATGTTGACTGCTTTCATTGCTAGATTTTGAATCGTTGAAAGGATCAAGACATCTTTCTTATCCTTTCAATGAAGAACCATTACTTTTCTCCATTGAAAGGCAACAACTCTCCTTTCTTCAGCTTTTGTGTCTTGAACCTTCCTGGCAAATCTTTTCTATTCAACGAAACCGTTCCATAAATGTCAGTAAGGTTTGCAAGCAGATCAGCCAATTGTGGGCTATTATAATAGTTGTCTACTATCAAACAGTAGACCTTCCGTAATAAGATCTTCATAAGTGACATTACAACTTTAGATGTCATAGGCAAGTCATACGAGTCATCTAATTTGGTCCCTTTTCCAACATAAATGTTGAAATTCCATATGTATTCATTTTCAGATTAACATAAAACAAAATATTTTATGCCAAATCAGTTTCTTTTTAGAGATATATATTGAATTCATCCTAAATGACCTTTGAATAGCATCAGGCTTTTATCTATACAAATGTTCTTTTTTGGAGTACAGTGGTACCTCTACTTACGAAATTAATTCGTTCTGGAAATCGTTTCGTAACATGAAAATTTCGTAAGTAGAAACGCTTTTTATCCTATAAATGCCCTAATCGGTTCCAAGCCCCTTAAAAATCGGACATAAATTTTTTTATAAATTACAAAAATGCATCAAAACTTGTAACAAATACATGTTAGAATTAAATTACTGCACAATAAACATAAAAATGAGAGTTGTACATAATGTAAAGAATAAAGTTTTTTTCCTTCTTTTTTACTTTAATGGTTCTCTTGTTTAACTGCTATTGTTGTCGCCTTTCGCTTTCTTCGGTTCAGGTTCACTCTCAGCAGTGGTTTTTGCCTGATGTTTTGTAAAGATCCAATCCAAGGTCGTTTGCTTTTGTTGGCTTTTAACAATCTTTTGAAAATGTGCAAGGCAAACATCATCATAGTGAGCGATAGCCCGATTAGTGAACACTTTTTCTGGGTGATTCTTTTCAACAAAGTCCGAAACTTCAATTTTTGTAAAATGTCTTTTATTTGGGCTGTCGGAATAATGGCTGCCTCCTCTTCGTCTTTAATGAACTCCTCCTGCACTGCCGTGTGTTACATCACCTCCAACTCCCTCAGCTCCTCCATCGAAAGAAAGGAGAGGCCTTTGGAAGAAGTCGTAGCTTTTAGGGCTTTCTTTTGTTTTAATATCGTGCTCATCATTGATGGATTACGGTTATATTCTTTGGCGAGATCAACCAAACGCATCCCTTTTTCGTACTTTTCTATTATCTCTTGCTTTGTTTGTATAGACAAAACAACTCTCTTGTTCTTCTCACCACTTTTGTCCATCACTTTCTTGGCGCCCATAGTAAATAAAAGTTAATACACATACGTAAAGTTGCAATAAACACTAACAAAAGCTGATGAAAAACTGTCCGAACACTTCGTGCTTTACTGAATTTCGCTAGCGTGAAATTGAGGCTTCGGTGATTCTCGTGGGCCGATGGGAAAACAAAGGGGATTCTGGGTATACGCACATACACACAGAGGTCCATCCTAGCCAATGGGATGCCAGGAAGATGCTGAGCAATAGCCAATGGCAGAGCAGCTCGGACGCGCCACTTTCAAACCAACATACAGTATGCTACAAGTATGTTTACGTTCGGTGGACTCTGGGAGCTGTGAGTAGCAGCGCGTATTTTGAAATTTTCGCCTTTCGTATCCTGAAATTTCTTTCGTAACAAGAGGCAATATTTTTCCGAAGAAGTGTTTCGTAACCTGAAAATTTTGTATGTAGAGCCTTTCGTAAGTGGAGGTACCACTGTATAATATTTCTGAAATTTTTCTAGTAGATTCATATAAACATCATAAATTTTGAACAATTTGGGGTTTGCATTAGAATCTGGATCATGGGTTTCATTGTCAGCAAAATGTAAATACTGTTTGACGGATATTGTTTTTCCCAAAATTGGCCTCTCTAATAGTTTGTCCTTTGACTAATTCATCTCTTTTTCTGGTAATTTTATAATGCATCCTAAAATATTCAATGCTGTAATTTAGATGGTGTTACAGGTTGCCAGTTCTTATCATCTTTGCCTCTTTGCTGAGCAAATCTATTTGTCTCTGTACATATGACATCAATAAGTTTGTCATACTTGAAATGTCACCTTCAATTGACATAACTGGCGTACCTCTGAATGGACATGGGGGTGGTGGGGAAGGAATGCCTTCTGCTACATCCATTTGAATCCATTGTCTAGTATCAATTTCATCTTCACTTTCCTCAGATGACAACTCAAAGGTATCCGAGTCATCTGATGTATCAAGGCCTTGATAAGAAAAACTATCACTTTCGTTACTCAAATAATCACTCATAATTATAGATAAATAAATGAATGTATAAGCATGAGGCAAAAAAAAAGAAGAAAAGAATATGTTGAGTCAGAGGTAGGGTTTCACAAAAAAATGACAGCTTCTAAGACAATGATAAATAAGGCAATGCACTGCCAGTCTCCATTATGTGGCTCATACAAATGCCAGGTATACGGTAAGCATGAATACGCCATTTGCGAATGATGAGTCAACTCATTCGCCTCATTTTTTTGGAAAATAAAAAAAATGACAAGTATACTCATCCTAAGCTGAAAACAAAACAAAACTGGGGGATGAGAATACTCATCCATATCAGTTAAGGGGTTAAATATGTTCTCATTTGAAAGAAGATGTGTGAGGGGAGATATGATTGAGCTTTTTAAAATCTGTTCTAGAATGGATAAGTTGGATTTTAGCAAGTTATTTCAGTTGGAAGGTAGTAATAGGACTAGGGGTCACCACTTAAAAATTTAAAAAAGAGGTGCAGGTTGGATATTAGAAAATATTTTTTCACCAATAGATTACTGGAATTGTTTGCCACCTGAGACAATAGAGTCCAAACTTGAATGTTTTCAAAAGCAGATTAGATGATATGGGGAGGGAGGGTTAATTGGGGTGGGGGTATTATTCTGGACTCATTTGTGTGGATGCAGTTTTTTATTATTGTATATTATGATCAATTTTGATTTTGATGAGTTTTGATGATGATGCTTTTTGTTTTTGACACATTCCTGTGGATGGTTCAAATTGTATATTATAGATGCATGATCTGACACAATCCTATAGATTGTTTAAATTGTATATTGTAGATGCATTTTTTGGGTCTTTACCTTTACCTTCATGAGGGTCTTTCCCCCTTATCAGTTTCCAATGCATCTTCCAACCAGGATAACAGAATGGATTACAAGTAATTTAATGATAGGTTGGCTAATTTCAGATGCAGATAGACCACCAATAACAAGATGGAACTAACAAAGCTCAAAAAGTAATGGACCCAGAAAAGTTTCAAGTTTGTGCCTAAAAATATGCACAGAACTCGCAGAAACAACCTCTTCAGGGAGAGTTCCATAAATTAATAGTTATAAGTGAAAAGAAGCGAGCTCTGACATCAGCATTGTGAGGAGGGACAAAGATTTTTTTTTACTGTGACCTCTAGTTCAATCAAGACCTCTGCAGTTGAATAGGTCAGCCAATTGGGTGCAATAACAATTTAGAATTTTCCAAACCATTATTAAGTCAACACAAATAAGACAGCCTTTGATTGAGAATAAACCCAATCTTGATAATATTTCAGTATATGGGAGATCCTCCAGGCCACTAACTTTTTTAGTCCACTTTCTTTGAAGTGATTCAAGAAGGTGCAGATCATCAATATAACCAGTATTCCATACAACACAGCCAAAGTCAATAATTGGATGAATATGCATAACAAACACCTGACACATAAACTGAATTGTTCTACAAATGGTACCTCAGAGAATATTATTAACAACACCATTAGCTTTAACAAAGACCTCTCTAACATGAAGATGGAATTTTAGAGTTGCATCTACCAAAATGGCAAGGTCCTTAAAGGAAGATTTAGATGGAATAGGACTATCACCCAAGTAGTACACACCCATAGGGACAGCAGGTGAACAACAAAAGCGGATGTAGGTACATTTATTTACAGAAAGGAAAAGGCCCCAGGATTTACTTTTATTGTAAATTAGAGAAAAGTAATTTTGTAGACAAATACAAGCACCATTATTATTAAACTTGCTCAGATCTACATGTGGGAGAGCCAAATACAATTTCAAATCATCTGTAAACAAGAGGATTTTACTGCTGAGACCAGCACAAATGTGATTTATATAAATTAAAAAAAAAGAACAGGACATACTACAGACCTGTGGAACCCCACTAATAACCAACTGAGTAGCTGGAAGAACCCTGCACTACAACCTTCAAACTTCTGACAGATGCAGATGACCTTTGATAGGCCCTTGTGGCTTTTGTCATCCGTGAAATTATGTTATGTTAATCATGTCCACCTGCAATAGCCGGCCCTGAACAGAGTAGATTTAAATCTTGAATTTCGATCAGCATATGGAAGGTTCTCGAGCCCCTCAACATGTCTGGTCCATCGTTGCTGAACTGATTCTAAGAGCTTAAGATCTTCAATATATCTTCGAGCATATTCAATAAAATCTTCAAGCATATTAAGTAGAATAATAAATAAATAAACGGTAAACCTGAAGATCTATACCCTGTGAGCCGTATTATGGGTTGCTATATGGGGGGGCATAGCCCCCCCCCATACCTCCCACTCGATATGCTTGCCCTCAGGAACAAGTAATAATACAAGTTAATCACACAGTTATGTGAAACATGTTGGGAAGTGGAAGAAATATTATGGGAATGCAAGTGGGAAAGTTCATGGGGTATGGATCTTCATAATTACCAAATAAACTAATGGAGCTGAAATTGCTTCTTCTGCTGTTGAGAAAGACCTTGGAGTGCTGGTCTCATCTGGTTTGAAGTTTGAGAAGCAGATTTTCAGAGTGTGTGAAGAAATCTAATTTTGTATCGAAGCAGGTTAAGCAGAACTTTCACTTCTTGAATGTTGAGTCTGTAGGAACATTAAAGAATGGATGTTCAGAGAAGAGCTTGGTAATACTTCAGATTAGGGGCGCACGGTAGGTGGTGCTGTTAGTATGTTACATTTTGGGTTACAATATATGTCTTATGACATCAGACGGTAGCTTCAGATGTGACCAATCACAGTGTTATATTTTTTTTGTTGTTTTGGGAGTTTGTAACCTTTATTCTGTATTATTTACTAAATATCTGCACCTCTGCTCGTTTATAGTTTTTCTAAGTTAAGCAAGGTTTCTTGATGTCTTTTATTGTTTTTTTCCTAGTTTTTGTTTCACTGCGAACGATAACAGCTTTTTACAGGCAACGTCGTAGCTATAAATAGGACCTGCTGCGCAAATAAGATATTATTCAAATTTCATATTTTTTCATAATTAATCGTTTTACCTAAGTAAGTAAGTATTGTTTGTCATTAAGTTACCAGGTTTTTTCTGCTCGTTTATAGTTTTGTCTAAGTTAGATAAGGTTTCTTGATATCTTTTATTGTTTTTTGTTTTGTTTGCATATTTTTTGTTTGCTGCGAACGATAACAGCTTCTTACTGGCAACATCGTAGCTTATAAATAGGACCCGTTTTGCAAATGTTTTTCTTCCATTATTGCGTTTTGTGCTCTCCATGTGCTTCTTCGTTATTCAAATTCGGTTTTAGTTTGTATAATCGCAAAAAACTTTTAGATTATCTAGAGGCGCATAAACTAATCAAGAAACCTAGAAAAGTAAGAATTGTTTGTTATTAGGTCAGGTTTTTCTGCCAGTAAAAAGCTGTTGGGGGAAAAAACCCCAGTAAATTCAAGGGGACTGCTTGTGGGGAAGATATCACTGCGTGAGGACCACCCTGAAATGATCCTGCGTTTCAATCAATTGGGGAAGTGTGGTATTCTAATTCTGCTTGACCTGAGTGCTGCATTTGACACTGTTGTACATGAGCTGCTATTAAATGACTGTAAAACCATTGGTATTGAAGGTAATGCATTGTCCTATCTGCAAAGTTATCTTACAAACAGAACTTATCGTGTGCAGATTCATAGTGAATTCTCTGGAGTTAAGCCTCTTGAGAGGGGTGTCCCTCAGGAAAGTGTATTAGGCCCGATACTTTTTTGCATATATACCATTGAACTTTCAAAAATTTTAACTGATCACGCAGTAAGTTTTAAGTTGTTTGCTGATGACAATCAATTCTATCTGACACTGAATGATGTAGTGCATGCTGAAGAGAAAATTAGCAGTCTGTTAAGGGATGTTGGAAAATGGATGGAGCATAAACAATTGAAATTAAATGAGCAGAAAACTGAGTGTTTATTGGTTGGCAGAAGAACAGACCTTGGTAGACTAGACATTCAAAGGCTCAGTATTAACTGAAATGACATGATTGTAAATACTGAAGTGAAGGATCTGGGAGTCCTGGTTGATAGTGAACTGTCATTCAAAAGCCTGATAAATCAGACTGTGAGAATATGTGCCTATCATCTGAGAAACATTGCTTTTGTTAGAAAGTATCTTGATTCAAAAACAACAAAGATGTTAATTCATAATCAGTCTTCGACTGACCTTCGAACAGGTAGCACCTGTTTTATAGAGCTCTCAGTCTGTTGATCTATTTTTCAGATTTTTCTACTGTTTGTTTGTTTTGTTTTTTTCTCACCACAATCAGCAAAAGCTAAGTTGCTCTTCTTCTTTTTCTTA
Source organism: Ceratothoa steindachneri (assembly GCA_963969495.1). Lineage (NCBI taxonomy): Eukaryota > Metazoa > Arthropoda > Malacostraca > Isopoda > Cymothoidae > Ceratothoa > Ceratothoa steindachneri. The sequence goes on from OZ018320.1 coordinate 41,108,673, forward strand.
TTACTACTTAAGTTCTTTCTTTGTTTGAATAAGTGATGGAATTTGGGGATGAAAGTGAGCATGAGTGTCGGAATGTATGCATTGGTTGTGGTGTATTAGGTGAGGGGTATACATGTGTTGTATGTGGGCTGCGTGAATGCATTGTAGATTTAGAGGGGATGAGAAGGCAGGATATAGACAGGATATGTAGGCTGGAGGGGTTAGTTGCTGAGCTCAGGAGGGAACTTAGTGTTAGGCCTAGAGCTGGGAATAGGTTAGGTGGTGAGGTAGGCCAGTTAGATGTTCCAGGTGAAGGTAGAGGGCCGGTGGAGGAGGTAGGATATGATAGTTCTAGTGATAGTGAAGTTAGCCCCCTTAGATTAGTTAGAAATAGGCCTAGTGAGGATGGGGGAAAGTGGAGAGTGGTTAGGAAACGTGAAGCTAGGGAGGCTTCTCCTGTTCTTTGTGAGAATAGGGTTGCCTCTGTTGAGGTTGTTAGCCAGGGGGAGAATAGGTATGTGAGTCAGAGGGACACAGAACCTATTAGCTTGACTAATAGATTCAGTGCCCTGAGAGAGGAAGTAACTGGAAGTGATATGACTGATGGGGGTGGGGGTGGAGTTCGAGTGACTGGTAGTTTGAATGAGAATAGGAGTGGGGATGGAGCTAGGTCTGTGGGGGTTAGGAATAGGAGTCTGACTGAAGTGCTTGTGATGGGTGATTCGCGAGTTAGATATTTAGATAGGAAGTTGAATGCAAGTAGATTGAATGGTTTGAGGGTGTGTTTGCCGGGTGCTGGAGTGAGAGATCTGTCTGATAGGTATGAGGAGCTGGTGTCTGGCTGTGCAAGGGATGCGGTTGTGATTACACATGTAGGAGTGAATGATGTGAAGAAAGTGGGTGCATGTGAGTTACAGGAGAGGTACAAGGGGTTGAACTAGGAATAGAAAAGCACGATGCAATGAAGATGGGAATAATAAAAAAACCTTAAAAATATACTACACAAATGGTCGGAGTATAAGGAATAAGATAGATCTCTTAAGAGCGTTAGCGAGTGAAGAGAATTTTGATATAATTGCGATAACAGAGTCATGGCTTGATTTGGCAGGAAATCACTTTAAACCTGAGGTTGAGATTGAGGGCTTTAACATGTTCCATACAGATAGGAATAGGAAGAGAGGAGGAGGGGTTATTATTTATATTAAAGATAATCTCCAGTGTTGTGTAAACAGTACAATTAAATTAGATGATAACACAGAGTCATTATGGCTAAATGTAAAGGAAGGTAAAAACAAGCTTGTCATAGGATTATTATACAGACCACCAAATCTTAGTAAGGAAGCTTCAAATCTTCTGTGGCAGGAGATTGAACGGGCATGTAGAAGTAAGCATGTGTGTATAATGGGCGATTTTAATCACAGAAATATAGACTGGGAAGCTCTTGTGGGTGATCAGGAGGCTGAGGAATTTTTGAATGTTGTCCAAGATAATTTTCTGAGGCAGATTATTAACGAACCCACTAGAGGTAATAATATACTGGATTTAGTTCTGACAAATAGGGAAGAAGTTATTAAGGATACTGAGATTGGAGGAAATTTGGGTAATAGTGACCATTGTGAAATTAGATTCAAGATGAAATGGAATGGTATTGATAGTAGCATGAACAATGTTAAAATTCCTGACTTTAGAAGAGCAAATTATAATGGGCTAAGGACTTACCTGGAGGCAGTTGTACAGAAACCAGGCAATGAAATCATTTCAGGAATAGATTCAATGATATCAGTTAGTGGAGACAATAATCACCAGGAGGAAGAGATTACAATTGAAGAGGAGTATGAAAGAATAATTGAGCAATTAATTACAGGTCAGATGATTAACATTCCTTATAAGGAGATTAGGACTAAAAATAATGACCCAAAATGGATGACAGATAAAATTAAGCATTATATTGGCATTAAAAAGGGCATTTATAGGAAAATAAAAAATGGAGAGGATCACTTAAGGCCGAGATATAATGAACTAGCAAGAGATGTTAAAAAGTTAGTTAGAGTAGCAAGGAGAAATTATGAAATTAAAGTGGCAAATAGGGCAAAGGAAGATCCTAAAAGTTTTTATCAATTATACAAAACTAAGGTTAGAGATAAAATAGGCCCACTTATAGATTCCAATGGAGAATTAGTGAGTGATAGGGACTCAATGGCTGGAATGCTAAATGACTTTTTTCTCTCAGTATTTACACAGGAGGATACTCTAAATATACCCGAGGTGTCAATGATCTTTCGGGGTAATGATGAAGAGAAATTAAAGGATATCTTGATCACAAAGGAGATAGTGACAAAGGAAATTGATAAAATCAAAAGTAGTAAAGCACCCGGTCCTGATGAGGTCTTTCCTAGAATTTTGAAAGAATGTAAGGATGTGTTAAGTGAGCCCCTAGCATGCATCTTTAGAAAATCATTCGAGAGTGGCATTGTGCAAGTGGCATGGAAGAAAGCCAATGTGATACCTATATTTAAGAAAGGGGATAAAACAAATATGTCTAATTACAGACCAGTAAGTTTGACATCAGTGGTAGGGAAAATGATGGAATCTATTATAGCAAGGAATATTAGGGATCACTTGGATAAGCATAAGTTGATAAAAGAATCACAGCATGGCTTTAGTAAGGGTAAATCCTGCCTGACTAATTTGCTGTCTTTTTATAGTAAGGTGTATGAAGCAGCAGATAAGGATGAAAACTATGATATTTTATACTTGGACTTTAGTAAGGCTTTTGATCGAGTGCCACACTTACGGCTTCTGAGCAAAGTTAAAGCACACGGGATCGATGGCAGTATATTTAGGTGGATTCAGTCATGGCTTGGTGACAGACAGCAAAGAGTTAGTATAGATGGAGTTAAATCTGAGTGGGGGTGTGTTAGCAGTGGAGTTCCGCAAGGATCTGTTTTGGGTCCTTTGCTATTCTTAATTTATATTAATGATCTTGACATAGGTATAAGTAGTGACCTGAGTAAATTTGCTGATGATACTAAGCTAGGTAGGGCCATTAGGGCTGATTCTGATGCTGTTGTAATGCAGGAGGAATTGACCATTCTGTCCAATTGGGCTGAGAAATGGCAAATGAAGTTTAACATAGACAAATGTAGTGTACTTAGTATAGGTAGAAATAATCCACTGAATAGTTATAAATTAAATGGGAGAAATTTAGGGAGGACCGATTGTGAGAGGGACTTGGGTATTTTGGTAAGTTCAGACCTTCGTCCTAGAAAGCAATGCCTAAATGCTAAGAATAAAGCTAATAGGATATTGGGATTCATTAGGAGGAGTGTAAGCAATAAGAGTGCTGAAGTCATTCTAAAACTGTATCTGGCGCTAGTTAGGCCTCATCTAGACTATGCAGTACAATTTTGGTCACCATATTATAGGAAGGATATTGATTTGCTTGAGTCTGTGCAGAGAAGGATGACAAAGATGATTGGTGGGCTAAGGAACTTACCTTACGGTGAAAGGCTCAGAAAACTAAATCTACATACATTGGAAAGGAGAAGAGTCAGAGGGGAATTGATTGAAGTCTTCAAATGGGTAAAAGGATATAATAAAGGGGATCTGGGTAAGGTTCTTATACTTAGTGAACATGACAGGACACGTAGCAATGGGTTTAAGCTTGATAAGTATAGGTTTAGGAAGGAGATTGGGAGGAATTGGTTTACAAATCGTGTGGTAGATGAATGGAATAGGCTCACTAGAGATGTGATAGAAGCCTCCTCTCTGGGTAGTTTTAAGAATAGATTAGATAAATATATGGATGAAGCTGCTAGATGGGACTGACTTTTTTTTATGTACATATGTATATATTTTTCTAAGGAGTGGGGAGATTATTTTGCGGTTGCATGAATGGACATAATCCTCTGGATGCATTTTATGTATATTGTAGATTAGATCTGACGAACTCCTGTAAAGGGTGACAATGTTGATGACTTTTCTCTGGTAAGAAATCTTTGTGTGTTGACTGGAACAGGAGCTGCCAAGTGTAGGCCATGAATGGTCTTTTGCAGTCTCCTTCTTTTCTTATGTTCTTATGTTCTTATGAGAGAAAGTAGAATGAAAGGTGTTGTGACAGGTGTGCTTCCAAGAATGGATGTTGGGGTAGAATGGATGTCTCGTGCAATTGGGCTGAATGATTATGTGAGGAGGATGTGTGAGATGGAAGGTGTCATGTTTGTAGATGTGTGGGATAGGTTTGTTGGAATGAAAGAAATGTATGCGATGGATGGACTGCATTTGAGTAGGAGGGGGGTAGATGTGTTGTGGGAGGAGTATGATCGTGTTATTAGGTCTTTGCGGGTGGGAAACTAGATACTAATAGTGGTCAGGGAATTATGAGAGGACATTATAGTACTGAAAGTAGAATGGACTTGGCAGATAACAGAAATAGGTTCCAAGGCGATAGAGGTGAGGTCATTCAAGTTTCAAGAGGTGCTTCAGGGATAGGGGGGTTAAATTGTTTCTATACAAATGCTTGTAGTCTTAGAAACAAGAAGGATGAGCTATTTAGTTATATTAGCAATGAGGATATAGATATATTATGCGTTACTGAATCATGGGTTAATGAAATAGAATTTAGTGACACTATAAGTGAATTTGATTTACAGGGCTATAATATGTACATTAGTCAAAGGACAGGTAGGATTGGTGGAGGAATAATTATCTACATAAAAAACAACATTGTTTCAAGTTTAAATACTTCATTAAAGCAGGATGGAGTTGAGTCACTTTGGATAGATATTAGGTTCAGTAAAAATAGAATGGTGCATTTGGGAGCTTTTTACAGGCCACCTGGGAAGACTGATGATATGGATGAACTAATGATAAGGAAAATAAGTAAGGGATGTGAAACAGATGCAGTTATTATTGGGGACTTCAACTTAAACTCTGTGGACTGAGAAAATAGGATAGGTAGGGGTAGAACAAGTGGCAGGTTCATAGAATGCTTTGAGGATAATTTTTTTAATCAATTTGTTAATGAGCCAACGAGGGGGACAATATATTAGATTTAGTACTTTCTAACAGTGATCATTTAGTTAAAAAATTGACTGTTGGGGAAGCATTGGGAAATAGTGACCATCAGATAGTTCATTTTAACTTGGGAATTGAGAAGGGTAAAATAACTGAGAATGCTGAAAAAGTTCCAAATTTTCATAAGGGAGATTATGTAAAACTTCGAAGCTTGCTAAATTTGGTAGACTGGGATGTAGAATTCAGAGGTAAAAATGCTTATGGGATGTGGGATACTTTCAAGCATATAATAAATGTAGTCCAAGAACAATGTATCCCAATGAAGGCCATTAGGAACAAAAGTAGGAAACCATTATGGTGGAATCAGGAGATAGCTAGAAAAATTTCAGAGAAGAAAAGAGCATACAAAAAAATTACAGGTACAAAATAATATTCAAAATTTAAGTGATTATAGAATGGCTAGGAATGAGTTAAATAAGATTATAAAGAAGAACAAAAGGGTGTCAGAAATTAAATTAGCTCGGGATAGCAAAAAAGATCCTAGAAAGTTCTTTAGTCACTATAAAATTAATAACAAGTCGGGCAGAGTTAAAATAGGAACTATCAAATATGAAGGGGTTGTGAGAGAAACTGATGAGGAAATAGTTGAGGTACTAAATGGTCATTTTGCATCAGTATTTACAAAGGAGAAACTAAATAGTCTTATGTATAGTACTCATGGGTCAGGGAAAGAGGTGTTTACTACCATTAGTGTGGATCGGAGGATGATAAAAGGACTAATAGGTGAGTTAGATACTACCAAGGCCTCCGGCCCTGATAATATTCATTCTAGGATACTTAAAGAAGGTGTAGAAAGTATCTCAATAGCTCTGGAGAAGTTATATACTAGGTCACTGGAATATGGAGAAATACCCGATGATTGGAAGAGAGCGAATGTAGTCCCCATTTTCAAGAAAGGTAGTAAAGAGGATCCAAATAACTTTAGACCGGTTAGCCTAACTCCTGTAGTCTGTAAAATTCTTGAGAAAATAGTTAAAAAAGGGATTTGCCAACATCTAGAGAGGGAGGGGTTAATCAGCGATGCTCAGCATGGGTTTAGATCAGGTAGATCATGTTTGACTAACTTACTAGACTTTCTGGAGTTTGTAACAGATCAAGTAGATAAGGGAGAGAATGTAGATATAATTTACTTAGATTTTAGTAAAGCATTTGATAAGGTACCACACAGGAGACTAGTTCATAAATTAAAAATGATTGGGATATGTGGGGGTGTTTCAAATTGGATAGCTGAGTGGCTGAAAGACAGGAAGCAAAGGGTAGTGCTAAATGGTGTAAAGTCAGAGTGGAGGGATGTTATCAGTGGGGTTCCTCAGGGATCAGTTCTCGGTCCATTATTATTTGTCATCTATATAAACGATCTTGGGGAGGCAGTTAATAATAAAGTGTCAATTTTTGCGCTGCGCATGATACCAAATTAGCAGCTGTAGTTAAAGATATTGATGATAATTTTAAAGTGCAGGGGGATTTAAATAAATTGTTATCCTGGGCACATAAGTGGCAAATGACTTTCAACCTTGATAAGTGCAAAGTTATTAACATGGGAAAAGATAATAGAGAATTTAACTATGAAATGGATGGGCATTGGCTGAGCTCAGTAGAGGATGAGAAAGATCTAGGAGTAGTAATAGATAAGTCATTAAGGTTTTCTAAGCAGTGTATTGAAGCAAGAAATAGGGCAAATAGAGTGCTGGGTTTTATTAAGAGAAATGTCAGTTACAAAAGTAAGGAGGTTATTCTTAAACTCTATAACTCTTATGTTAGGCCACATCTAGAGTACTGTATACAGGCATGGTCCCCACATTTTAGACACGATATTAACCTTCTTGAGTCAGTGCAACGGAGGGCAACAAAGATTATTCCTTCCCTGAGGCACCTTGAATATATAGATAGACTGAGGGTATTAAATATGTTCTCGTTCGAAAGGAGGTGTGTGAGAGGGGATATGATTGAGCTCTTTAAAAATTTTTCCGGGATAGATAAATTGGATGTTAGCAAGTTTTTTGAGTTAGATGATGGAAATCGGACTAGAGGTCACCACTTGAAAATTAAAAAGCAAGGGTGTAGGTTGGATTTAAGAAAATATTTTTTCACCAATAGAGTGGTAGACTTCTGGAACAAATTGACGCAGAGGGTAGTAGGTAGTCCAAATCTAAATGTATTTAAGAGTAGGTTGGATGAGTTTATGGGAAGGGAAGGTTGTGATCGTTCCTAAGTTTTGTATATATTAATATTGTTTGTATATATCTATAGCTGCATGATTTAGTTCTTGACAAGCCTTGATTGGTGATACCCTTGTTTCTGGATGCAATCCTCTGGATGTAGATTTCCTGGGAGTTTGGGTGCCTTAAAAAAGATGCCATTTGACTCGGATGACCTATGATGAGCCCTTGTGGCTTTTGTCATCTGTTATATTATATTGTGGGGGACTTTGATTTTGTCTTCCCCTGGTGATGGTGCTTTTTGTGGGTGGGTTTTGACGGAGGCGGATGACCTTTGATAGGCCCTTGTGGCTTTTGTCATCCGTGTAATTATGTTATGTTATGTCACTAAACTGGACTATTGCAGTTCTCTGTACTATGGGCTGCCAAACTACTTGCTTCGGGAAATTGCAACTCATGATGAATAGAGCAGCATGACTGATAAAGGGTTTGCCAATCCATGAAAGTATTACTCCAGCCTTAATTGATCTGCATTGGTTACCAATTAAAGCAAGAATAATATATAAACTGTGTGTAATGGTATACCAGGCTTTGAACCATGGAAGCCTCAATATATGAGAGACTTATTGGTATATTTCCATGTAGATACCAATATGTCACTTCGGCATGGCAACATACTACACCAATTGAATGAGCCACGGTGTAACCATGAATTTGGCTTCAGAGCATTTGAAATGAGTGCACCGAGGCTCTATAACAAACTACCTGTCAGCGTGAAAGAAAGTGTCAACATCGAGTCCTTCAAGAAGTCCCTGAAAACACACCTGTTCAGGGAGTGTTACAACTTGGAAGATAGCACTGTTAGACAAGAATACAAGTGCTAAATTGTTTGAGGGCGGCTACAATGAGCAATCACATCAGTGAATGGAACGTGGCCAAGAAACTTCAGAACAAGTAACAAGTAACAAGTATATACTCATATACCAAAAAAATATAATGCTGTAATTGTTCACATCTGACGCTACCGTCTGACATCATAAGACATATATTGTAGCCCAAAATTGTAGCCTATAAACAGCACCACCTATCGTGCGCCCCAAAACTGAAGTGTTACCGTAGCTATAAATAGAACCTGCTTAACAGTTGTTTCCCTTTCGTTATGGCTTTTTCGTGCTCTAGTTGCGCTGCTTCATTATTTGAATTTGAGTTTATTTTGCATGACCGCGAAAAACTTTTAGATTATTTAGAGGCACATGAACTAATCAAGAAACCTATAAAAGTAAGTATTGTTTGTCATTAGGTTAGGTTTTTCTGCCAGTGAAAAGCTATTGGGGCTACTTTTCATTGTTTTTCTGCTATCGCACTGGCCAATCACAGATCTGGATTCAGTTTCATAAATGACCAATCAGAAAGCTGTATTTGTTTCAAGGCTTTTTGTGCTTTTTATATTGATCAAAACTTGGTTTTTCTTATATTTTAGATGTTTTTCCCCCTTATTTTTTTTCTATATATCCTACCTACCCTATGCCTGACATTATTTAGTCTTTTTATTTACTTGTTACTTAATTTCCCATTGTCTAATGCTCGATTAAACCATATTTCGGTGTTGTTAATGAAGTCTCACGTCTTAATTCTGACGAAAACAGTACTTTTTCATTTTTTCTGTTCCGTATTTAACAGGTTTTTTACGACCTTCATTTTGATTATTGTTCCAAATGGATGCGTTCAGTATTAGTGTTTTTATTACTATATATGTGTAGTTCAAGAAACACAAATGGTCAATTTCAGTAAAAAAAGTCACGAATTTTCCGTGAACAATGAAGTACTTTTCCATCCGCGCGCCTCATATTTAAATGACCAACCACGCCGTTTCCCGCTCATTTGTCAAAATTTCATTTTCATGTGAAGTTTGTTCGTTACCTATTCAACGTTTCAGTGCTATTTTAACCGACAACGAGAAATATGTTGCCTTTATCGAAGCCCATGGGCCGTGTAGTGGAAGGGCAGTGGGGTTTTGGAAGGTTCGAATGTGAAACAAAGAAAATTTTCATTGTTTCGGTGGCAAATCAAAATCGAGAAACCCTCCTCGCAGCGATAAAAAGTGGATTTTGCCGGGCACGACAGTCGTAACTGACGGATGGGCAGCCTATTCAAATTTGTCATCTGAAGGATACGAACATCTTACCGAATTCTGGCTTGCTGCCGGTAAACTCTACCCACCCGTCTGGCATCAGTATTAACGATTATTTTGAGCGTCGGCTCATTGTTGGGTACAGCTCGCCACGGGGATAAAACTGCGAGGACCCTGAGTTTCAATCCTTTGGGGGGGGGTCTGGGGGGCATAGCCCCCCAGTATAAAAATGAAAATAGCCATAAAATTCTTCGATTTCATCTCTAAAAAAGTAACACCGGAAAGTAGCCCAAAATAGCTAAAAAAAACTAGGCCTACGATCTGCCCATTGTCTTCACAATTACCATAAATTCAAGGGGACTGCTCATGGGGGAGATATCACTCCAGGGGGACCACCCTGCGATGATCCAAAGTTTCAATCAATTGGGGGGGCTGCATCCCCCAGTATATACTTATATATAAAAAAATATAACGCAGTAATTGTTCACATCATCTGATGCTACTGTCTGATATCATGACATATATTGTAACGTATAAACAGCGCCACCTACCGTGCGCCCCTAAAATGAAGTGTTACCAAGAGCTTCTAAGCTGGTACAAAGATTTGGAGCATTGACTTATGAGGAGAGATTTTTGAGACTTGTGTGGACTACCCTTGAGGATAGAAGAAAGAGGGTAGATATGATAGAGGTGTTCAAGACCATGGGAGGATATGACTTTGTGTCTGAGCCCGAGGAGTTTCTCCAGCCTGCACAAGGGATTACTAGAGTTCATAAGAGTAAACGTTTTAAGAGATGCAACAGAACTCTAGGGCAGAAGTTCTTCACTAAAAGGGTCGTGGACCCATAGAATGATTTGCCAAGTGATGTTGTGAACTCCACTAGTGTAAACCCATTTAAAATTAAATAAGATAACATATAAGAGAATGGTGAGTTCAAATGGTGAATATGAAAGTTGAGAAAAATACAACAAATACAAAGAAGTGACGTCAAACTTAGGCACCGAGCCATCCGAATTTGAGACTACCTCTCAATCAGAAAATGAGAAAGAAACAACCAAAAACACTAAATTTGTTAATTTATTGGGATTTGTCGAGTTGTATATGCAACCACCATCTTTGTTTAAACTTGAGGCGTGAAGGTTTAAATACAGTATTATGGATAAATAAATTTATATTTTCACGTTGATTAGGGGTAAGGACAATATAAGAAGGATGGTTAGAACTGATAAAATATAAGCCGGGGAAAGTGTGTGTTGAGGTCAGGGGAGGGCATAGAGGAAAATATATAAAGAATAAGCTAGCAGATTTTTATGATCACATAGTGAGACTGTATCATAATACCACCCCAAATGTGTAATATGTAATAATGCTCAAATCTCCATAAGTGCCTGCGGGAAAAGATTTTAATATGAAACTGTTATCGGGGGGGGGGGGCTCTTGAAGGTCATCCCTAATTATGGGGGAATCTTGAAGGTAATCGTGAGGACAACCCAAGAGCCTTTGAAGGGGGACGCTGGTTGCAACTAATGGTGATAGATTACCGAGTTATCGCGTAATCTTTTGGCAAGGACTCAGGTTGATACAGATGTTCCGGTTGGTTTGCGTTGCCCTTCCTTATTTCCCACGAGTTATTTTGTAGATTGCTATGGGGTGCCCTAAGCCAAGGGGCGGTCTTATTCTAGCGACGGGGTCAAATAGCCCGGATGAAGATGATAGACCACACCAGGGTAGAACACCGGTATTTCGGGAGTTATGTAACCACGAGGAATTGCGATTAACGAGGAGAATGCGCAACGGCTGTTTTCCCGATTAATAAGCCTTAAAGCAGGAAGATTGAGGAACGTCACGATATTCAAGTCACCAAAGCGAAAATAGAATTATTATTGAACTAGACCGTATTGCACTTTACAAAAGTTCTTTAATTCAGTTTTAAGTTCTAAGTTATGACACAAATTAAGTTCGAGGTCAAGTGCAGGCAAGGTTTAAAGGAGGCCGAACGAATAGAACCTTTAAGAGTCACACCTTAATGTCTGCGTTATGTACACGACTATATACAAATATGAATTACTCGAATCCAAGAGATCGGACTGAACTATATATAACGCAATATATTGCTATATAAAACAGTAATCTAATTAATCTTCTTTGTTCTGGCTTCACACCATTATATATTCAATTTAAGCCACGCCCTACAAGTTCCTCGTCCAACTAAGCCCCCCCTCCCTCTTATGTACCGGCCTGTTGATTTGTCGGTATTAACATAACTCGACTTTTGATTGGCTACTGCCGAACATATTGATAAGGAAGGAACTCCGACTATTGGGTAAAATTCTCTGTGGGCGGTGGCATGTTGCCATGGAGACAGCTTCCTGACCTGGCTTCTATTTGTTTAGTTGTGATAGCTATCCGGTTTATCCTGGATTCTGCCTTGATTATAATGTTTGCCTAAGATTGCCTCAACCAACTCTAACAGAGATAACTGTGCTCCGTTTACTACCATGTGACATTCTCGTAAACAGCACTAACTTTACTTTTCTCTTTCTTTGTGTACTTTGTGTGTGTAGCGACTCTCGCGTGTGTCCTATTTTGGACGTACACGCCGGTCGCTACACTGTCGCAATTAATGCGCTGCTCTCTTTGGGGCTTTCCTGAAGTAGGCTTACAACAGCAAAAACATAACTTTGAAAAATAAGCTTACTGCCGAGCCGCGGTTGCGCACTAGCGTGAAATTACACTCTACTATTCATTTTGATCTTCAGCCGATGCAAGGTTCGTTAAGGTTAGCTCTGTGTAAATTATGTGTATTTCCAGGGCACTGCACCCAGTAAGCCGCACCTGCTCCCGAAAGGTAGACGTATTTCTGTGAGCTCTGATTAATCCAGATATTATTTATATTTTATCACTGGTGGGCACCCGCTAATTTTATGTTAGTCCGCAATTCACAATTCCGCTAACTTTGTCAGGCATTCCTCTACTCTCTAATCCGCCAATTTTTGTCTGCTAACCCTTTATTGGAATTTAAAAGCATAATTCTTAATAAAATTACATTACAATTAATATATTCATTTATTTTATATATTTCTATATATAACAGAACTTTAAAAACAGCAAAATACAGAATCCTCATTACAGTCATTAGTCATTGTTGTCCTCCTCCTCCTCCCTCTGGCACAACCACTTCCCCCTTAAATGGCTGCATTTTTTCCATTGAAAAGCACCAGTTTCTCAAAGTTATCATCAATCAGGGATGACCTCTTGGGCCTGAGGATGTCAGTACCCAAGCTGGCTTGGGGGTTTCCTCCTCCTCACTTTGGCTCATGGCGATGCCAGGCTGGCTTGAGCAAGGCGACGACGTCAAAAATCGTTCCACTTTTAAATTTAAATTACTGAAAATACGCAAATAAATCAAATACAAATACTGGAAGGAATAAGTCATTAAGACTTAGCGAGTTAATGTAAACTGCTTCCCAAGCTAGGTGGCGAGACAGGCTGGCGGCAAAACAGACAGTTCTAGAATATTTCAGCCCACGCAGCCTGGACAGCCTGCCACCTGCATTCTGTGCAGACCGGCTGCACATCAGGCAGATCTAGAATAGGGTGGCTATATTTCTGGAAGTAGAATTCAGGACGTCTGGCTACCCTAACCTAGAATTTCTCCACACTTTCAAGAATATGAATTCTTGAATTTTCCAGAAATTTCATTAGTGGCGGTTTTTGAAAGTTTGAGTTAGCGAAATATGATTTTGGCATTCCGCTAACCGCAAAATCCGCATTTTTTAACATTTTTTGCTAACGCTATTACACAATTTTTTTGTTAGTCCGCTATTAGCGATTGGCGGACTTAAATTGCAGAATGTCCACCTTTGTATTTTATATATGTATTTAATAGAGAATTATAGATAAAATAGTACTTATAAGTTTTGCAACATAGTTAAATAAGAATATCAAACAAAATAAGTGCAAAATTCATATCAAATGCTGGTTTGATGAGTCAGAATCATTGGTACTCTATTTTTTGTTTGCGTTAGAAAAAAGGTCTAATTTAATCCTTCTTTGTTTAAATTTGCCCTGAATGGATACACAAAGGGTTTTGACAAGTTTTTTTATTTGGCTTTGAATTAGTTTTATTTTTACACCTGTTTATTTATTTTTTTTGGGGGGGGGGGAGGGGAATGGATAAATGCATGAAGTTGCAGGCTGAGCAAAAGGTGACTGGGGTAGAGTTCGGTAATGGCATTGAATATGAATTTGTATGTGTTTAAAATGCTATTATTGTGATATATATATATATATATATATATATATATATATATATATATATATATATATATATATATATATATATAATACTTGTAATTGATTTTTTTCCTTGGGAATCTGATATGTAGTAGGAATATGAAGACCCAGGTGATCACACTAATCATTTATTGGCCGGATGTTTCAGACCTTCACTGGGACCATCTTCAGCGACTGTATCTACTAATGAGAAGGGAAAGGAATATTAACGATAGCAGTTAAATAGTTCGAAGCATGCATTATATAATGGCTAAAAAAACGGGGGAAGATAAGTTAAAAAAAATAATAAAATTGACAATTATTGAGATTAAAGTAAAACACAAATAACAATATATAGAATTAATTGATATTATCCAGTGTAATTTTGAAAAATAAAATAATAGAAAGAAGTATAGCTATTGAGATGGGTTTAATGACAAAACTTGCTTAGATAGCAGTCATTAAACCTTGCTATATGAATTAAAAAATACAAATTGACTCGAAAGAGAAAACGTGATGAAGGATAACTATTTGAACCGGGAAGGTTTCAAAATCACTGACTCTTAAATTTAACAAGATTTATTGAACAACAAAGTATGGAATTTGACTAATTTGAATTTGATAATACGGTTAATGAATATAATGTATATATATATATATATATATATATATATATATATATATATATATATATATATATATATATATATATATATATATATACATATATATTTATATATATATATATATATATATATATATATATATATATATATATATATATATATAGAGAGAGAGAGAGAGAGAGAGAGAGAGAGAGAGAGAGAGAGAGAGAGAGAGAGAAAGAGAGAGAGAGAGAGAGAGAGAGAAATGGCCGATGATTATATTGTTAAGAGGAATAATCTATATAAGGTGATATTATAGTGAATAAGATATAAAATATTGGTGAATTATATAATATATAGTATAGTACTGCTACGACGTTTTTGTAGTTATAAATCGGGGGAACTTGATGGAGCGATGCTGAGATAAAAGTGATCGTTAATATGCGCTCCGGACTCGGGAAACGGGAAAGTCTATTCTGATTGGTTAATTTCGAATCTGGTTGTACAAAAGTTCTGATTGATCGGTGGTTGGGAAGAGTCGTACTTAGATTTTGAGGTAACCGTATTGGTATCAAAGGTCGTACAAAAATGGATTTTGGGCCAGATGCATAATTTTCTCAGACGGGAAACTGCCAACTGCCTCTTTACGAACTTTGTAGTAGCTTGCAAAGATGTCAACTGCTACAGAAGTGAATTTTAATATAAACTGACTTAAAAATCAAAAATTAAAGGTAACGAGTAAACAATAAATTAACCTATTATATTAAATTAAAACATATAAAATCGAAAAAAAAATGTGAATGAATTAAACAGAGAGACTAATCTTTATCGTAGGAGTCGTGCAATCAACTAACTAAAGATATAAAAACTACTAACGAGATTTGTTCGGTTGGTCGGTTGGCTAGTTAATGTATTGAAGTGTTGGTTGGTTATATAGTGAATAGTTTAATTGAGGAGGAGTAATTATTTAGGTTTGGATTTATTTGATTGATATACAGTAACTCTAAGATTTTCAAATTGAGAGAATTTAAGGCTGGAGATAAGATGGTAAATGAATCAGAATTAAGAGGATGATAGCGATACTCAGAGTGTTGCCTGATGGAAGAGGCTTCAGGTTTAGAAATGTGAATGCCTGTCCTATGGGATAAACCTAAGTGTTATGCGATCCTACATTTGAGTTGTAAGCCAGTTTGGCCTACTTATTTAAAGGATTTCTTCAAATTTAATTATTACCCCGATTTGATCTTCGACCAGTTAGTATCCAAATTTCTCTCCAAAAATTATTATCATCGAGCCTTTCCTACTGCTGTTTCTAAGCAAAAGGTTTTCTTTAGACTACCCTATCTCGAGCATTTGGCATCCGAATTTAACAAACTCCTTCTTTCTACCCTCAACAATTATTTCCCTCAATGCCAATTCATTTGTATAAATTCCAACCCTGTATCGTTGAATTCCTTTTTGGGGGCTTGCGATCCTGTATAGTTTACACTTATACATGTACGACCTGCCACAGTCGTTATGTAGGCCAAACTGGCTCACAACTCAAATGTAGGATCGCAAACCACTTAGTTTTGTCTCATAGGACTGGTATTCCCAAACCTAAACCTGAAGCCTCTTCTATCAGGCAATACTCTGAGTATCACCATCATCCTCTTAATTCTGATTCATGTACCATCTTATCTTCAGCCTTAACTTCTCTCAATTTGAAAATCTAAGAGTGACTGTGAACCAATAAAATAAATCCAAACCTAAATAATTACTTCTCCTCAATTAAGCTATTCACTGTAACACCAACCAACACTTCAATACATTAAATAGCCAACTGAACAATTCTCTTTAGTAGTTTTTATATCTTTAGTTAGTTGATTTCACAACGACTACGATAAAGGTTAGTCACTCTGTTTAATTCATTAACATTTGTTTACGGTTTTGTTTTTATGTTTATAATTTAATATAATAGGTTATCTTATTATTTACTCCAGTTACCTTTAATTTTTTATATTAAATCATTTTATGTTAAAACATCACTTCTTTCTATTATTTTTCAAAATTACACTGGATAGTATCAATTAATTTTATATATTATTTGTGTTTTACTTTAATCTCAATAATTATCAATTATATTATTTTTTTAAATTGTCTTCACCCGCTTTTTTAGCCATTATATAATGCATGCTTCGAACTATTTAACTGTTAACGTTAATATTCCTTCCCCTTCTCATTACTCGATACTGTCGCTGAAGATGGTCCTAGTGAAGGTCTGAAAAATCCGGCCAATAAATGATCAGTGTGATCACCTTGGTCTTCATATTCCTACTATATATATATATATATATATATATATATATATATATATATATATATATATATATATATATATATATATATATATATATATATATATATATATATATATATATATATATATAATCTCATTCATTCATTCACAAATCAACGTTACTTTGCAGGATATGACAGAAGCAACGCCTGTGAACACAATTAGATCTTAATGGGAGCTCCAGAGAAGAATATACTGCATCAAACAGTACTACATGACAAGCTCGTTCAAGAAAGTGTAGGACATTTTAGTGCATCAATTCGAATTTGAGAAAGCCCCCTCAAAGAGCAGAATTTAGGAGTGGGTGGACAACTTTGAGACCTATTGAAGAGTGGAGAACCTCAATACAGCCAGTGACAACCGTTCAAGCCATTCAGGACGATCTAAGAAGCGTACAGCTGAGCTGGTCGAGAGCGTGAGAGAGTCAGTTCATCAGAGTTCAAAACGCTCTGTGCGCAAGTGAAGTAAGTCCCTCGGTATACCTCGTGAGACTTGCAGGAGAGTGCTAGTAATGGATGTAAAGGCCTACCCATACGGGATACAGACGAAGCAGACCCTTGCAGCCTTAGACAAGGAGCAGAAATAGGTTATGGCAGTCAAGAAACTGAAGAAGATTCAGGAGACGCCAACTTTCCTTAATCTCATTTGGACCTCAGATGAAGCTCACTTCCATCTTGAAGGAAAGGTAAACTCGAAGACAAATTTTTCCTGGGGGACCTCCAGACACAAAGAGGTAGCCACCAAGTCCCTATACGCCCTTAAATGCACGATTTGGACTGCAATCTCAGCCAGAGGCAGCATCGGACCATTCTTCTTCGAAGAATCTGGTGCGACAGTGACAGTCACCAATGATCGGTATGCTGAGGTCCTTAAAATCTTCAAGAGGGAGCTACAGACCCTGTTCCCGTCGCTTATGGGAAAGTTCTGGTTCCAGCAAGATGGAACAAGCTCTCACACCTCAATCCTGTGCCGAGATTGGATAAAAGAGAACTTTGGTGGACGTGTGATCAGTCTCAAGACTGATTTTGAGTGGACACCTCACAGCCCAGACCTTAGGCCCCCTGATTTCTTTCTCTGGAGCTACCCTAAATACAGAATGTACGTAGGGAGACTCAGGACCATCTCATAACTCAAGGAAGCCATCAGGGAGGAGATCAGAGCCATTAGTCGGTCGGTTTGTAAGGACGTCATGGACAACTTTGTGCTCAAGAAATGCATAGAGCTAAATGGGGGTCATCTCGAACACATGATCGAGAATAAAGAAGAAAAATCTAAAGACTCTCATGTTTTCATATGATGTTTTTAAACACAATATAATCGTTATCACCAAGGTTTCCTTCAATCCTTGCAAAAAAATAAGAAATGAGACCTATCGAATGTTGGTGCCCGTATTGGAAGGATCACCGTGTATATGGTGTTATGTAATGCTCACATTGCAAGATAGAATGATACAATAGAGATACGTGAAAAATGAACACTTTTCAGTTTCATAAATTCTTTTAGAATGGGGCAGCTTTAACCAAAATAGCATTCCATGTTTAGCAATGCCCTCTAAGGCATTCCTATAATGGCAAGACTCCCAGCATTTAGAATTAGATCAAACAATGTGATAGCTGAACCTTTAGGGCCTCCTCACAAAATACTGCATCCTCCACTGCATATAAATCTTGGCAAAAGAAAACATTATGTCAAAACACTTAATAAAGAAGGCCAAGCTTTTAAATTTCTTCTTCAAAAATTTACGCAAATCAGTGACGCTAAGCTCCATGCGGGAATTTTTGATGGACCTCAGATCATGAACTTGATGAGAGATCAGCAGTTTGAGGCATCAATGATGGACATAGAAAAAGATGCCTGGAAAGCTTTTAAAGCTCTAGTTAACAATTTTCTAGGCAATAAAAGAAACCCAGAATATTTTGCCCTGGTCAATCAGCTCATAACAAGTCAAACGTTTGGGAGCTCGAATATCTATAAAGATACACTTTTTAAAGTCCCATCTGGATTATTTTCCTGACAAATGCAGGGATTACAGTGAAGACCAGGGGGAAAGATTACACCAAGACATAAAAAACAATGGAATCCAGGTACCAGGGTAAATTGGACGTAAAGATGCTTGTAGAGGGATCCCCTGGAATAATATTCTTTCCCCACTTCCGAAAATATTATTTCGGGAGAGAGAAAGCGAGCCGTTAGTTACTCCCCCCCCCCTTCCCACCGACTTCACCCTTTTTGGACTTGCCGCCAGGTCACCGCAAAAATTCACACCGAAGCATGACGCTGAAATTGAAGGCTACCTCCACGCCGACGCAATCTTCCCTCCCCCATCCTCGGGTCGGGAGATTACTCATCTATTTTGTAGGTTCGCCGTGAACAGTTTTTATGGCTCCAGCCGCTGGTCACCGTTTGGCCGCTGATCCGTGCCTCTTACGTTTTCCCGCAAGGAGACGCTCGGTTTGTCACGGCCGATAACGAGGGTTCGAGAAGGCCTCTCTTTCTCTCTCTCTCTCTCTCCCTGTTTTGGAGAACTCCGGGTATATATATGCACCCTCCCCGGGATTACAGACATATTTGGATAGACGACACTTCCCCGAAAGGAGTTCGATTCAACGAAGCTCTCTCCCAAGAAGTGTGAGTGACGGTCGCAAGCCACGGAAGAGCTGGACATCACACCCGTATCTTTGGGTCAGGGAGAAGAGTCTCGTGAGGCATCATCAGCCTTTCTCAAACACAATTTGGATCAAGGATTGGAGAAGCCGCCCTCCGAAGTTCTTCTGGTGACCTCTTGAGGACAAGAGGTCCGATAGCTCGCTCAAGCCGAGTGTGGAGAAGTCATCTCCCCCCCCCACTCTTTCGAAGTTCGACCGGTGACCTCTTGAAGACAAGAGGACCGATAGCTCGCTCGACCCGAGTTTGGAGAAGTCATCTCCCCTTATCCTTCGAAGTTCGTCTAGTGACCTCTTGAGGACAAGAGGCCCAGATCTCGCAAAACACATGTTCCGAGAAGGTAGCCCCACCCGCCGCTGGTTTTCAGGTACCCCTCCGTGAGTAATCAAGGTCACCAAGACCTCCCCCGAGTTTGCCTCGCTTTACTCTCGAGGTTCAAAGGAACTAAATCACCCACTACCCTAAATCTCCCATTATAACCATTCAATAACCCTAGTTATCTAATTAGTATTCGAAACCTAATTCCGCCTTATTCATGTACCTATATATATTTCCATATTTATTGCTGTGCCTTTTATTTAGTGCGTATTAAAATCTATTTTTGTCGTTGTGTTTGGAATATCTGAACACCAATATATTAGGACATTTTTTTTTTATTAACAGGTAACAACCAATTTTTAAACCCATTCTGATGTAGTTTGTCTACAGTTTTTCTATTTCCTTAAAAGCCCATTCTGATGTGGTTTGTCTACAGTTTTTCTAGTTCCTTAAAACCGCCCTTTTTTGTTTTGTGAGTCAGATTGTCCCGTTAGTTATTTATTTTTTTTTGTGTGTGAGTTCGCCCGATTTATTTTTAGTATGAATTTTAATAATTTTGTCGTTAGTAGAATTTATATCTGTTTTGGGGTAAAGCTTCAATGCTCTGGTAGCTTTTTCGTGTGTCATGGCCGGAAGTAACATATCCGGGAAAGATTTAATCGCTTACGTCCAGGAAGAGGAACGTAACGAACGCGCGGAAAGAAAAGCACAGAGAGAAGTCGAAGAAAGAAAAGCACAGAGAGAAAACGAAGAAAGAAAAGCACAGAAGAAGCAGAAGCAGAAGCCGGAGAAAGAAAAGCACAGAGAGAAGCAGAAGAGAGAGAAAGAAAAGCACAGAAAGAAGCAGAAGAGAGAGAAAGAAAAGCGCAGAGAGAAGCAGAAGAGAATGAAATAATTAGGCAGCATGAGAGAGAGATAAGCCATGAGCAAGTCAAGATAAACTCCGTAGGATCTCGAAATGAAGAGGCTCAAGTGCTCTCACTAAAACTCTCCGCATACGAGGATTGAGAAGATTTTTGCACTTATTTAACGCATTTCGAGAAGATCTTCGAAGTCAACAATTGGGACTTAGAAGCAGATGGTGTCGCCCGGTTACTTCCACTCTTGAATCCTCGTCTTCGCGACATATTCATTTCGCTTCCTTCAGAGGCCACCCTTGATTATTTAATCCTAAAGGCAGAACTTCTTTCTGCTATTAACATAAATCCAGAATTTTATATGGTTAGATTCCGCTCCGCGTGAATACAGCCAGGCCAAACCTACAGACAATTTGGATTCACGTTTCGGCATAACTTCCAATTCTGGCTGGAGTCCGCCCAAGTATCAAATGATTATGAGTCGCTAATTGACTTCATTCTAAGGGATAAACTGATATCGACCCTCCCTCACGAACTAAAGGCCTTCATAGGGGACAGAATAGTGTCCACTTCCAAGGAGTGTGTGGAAGAAGCCGACCTTCACGCTTCCAGTCACGACCTCTACCCCAAGGAGGTCAAGTAGAACCATCCCTCCGCACCCAAACACAAGTTTGAGTTACACCGAACCAACCCAAGGGCAACAACGGCTTCGTAAAAGTGCAGGCTACGAGCAAGTACAGACCTCACCCCCCGAGAGAACAAATGGACGTGAAGCCTCCAGTACTTTCCTCCACGCTTAGCCACTACCACCGTAGACCAATTAAATGCTTTACGTGTGGCACCTCTGGGCACTTAAGTTACAATTGTCCCCCAAATTCTCAACTGAGGACCTCGTCGAGTCACTAGGTCCACCAAATCTCTGCTGCCCTCTCGCCTAATCAGCCAGCCACATCGCCAGCAGCCCTTGCTCCCTCTCCCCAGGATCAGCAGGTAAATTTCCTGTTCAACAAGAGGTTCCCCAGTGGGCTCGAGTTTGAAAATGGCGCAGTAAATGGTTGCCGAGCGTCAACCTTGGTTAGAGATACAGGTTTCACCTGTATAGTAGTTTCCGACAAACTACTACCCCCCGTAAGTCCCCAGCATAACAAGTTCGCGTTGGTGCATGATTTTTTAGGTCGTGCAACCAGATTCTCAGTGGTACGTTGCCCTATACAGTGCCAGTACTTCACCGGATGTGCTGACGTAGTCGCAGCCCCGATAAAATTCTGCTTCCGCCTTATCGGACTGAGCTCTCCCAAAACCCAATTTCTCAGTCGGTCGTTACCAGGGCCCAGGCCGAGAAGGATGTATCGCTTTCGGTACTCCTATCGCCACAGACATCGACCTCGCCACCAATGTTCAATTTGCTGAGGCGCAGAAGAATGGTCCCACATTACAACCTCTGTGGGAAAAAGCAAGGACGAAGGAGACTGAAACGGTGCGAGGCAATCGGAATATCGAGTACACCGTGAAGGATGAGTTATTATATCGTTCTTCCGTTGAACCGGAGAGCCCCCCGACCAACGCATTGTGTGTACCGAGAACGTATATTTAACCCGTTCTAAAGATGGCTCATGATGGCATAATGGCCGGACATTTCGGTCATAACAAAACGGTACAGCGAGTTTTTAAATATTTCTTTTGGCCATGGGGCGGCCAAAGAAATTATCGATTTCTGTAAGTCCTGTGACCTTTGCCAGAAGTTCACCTCCAAAGGGCGTGTAGCCCCCACCCCCCTTCAAAAGACCCCGAGAGTGGATGAGCCCTTCAACCAGATCAAAATCGACCTAATAGGCCCCATTCGTCCCCCGTCGAGCGAGGGACACTCCTATATTTTAACACTTGTCGATTGCGCCACCTGTTTTCCTGTTTTGACAGCATTTTTTGTGCAGAGGCTTTAATCTCAATCTTTTCCTGAGTAGGGATCCCGAAGGAGATCTTATCCGACAGAGGACGTCAATTCACCTCTGAATTGATGGAGTATGTCGGTAAACTCCTTCTCATCAAGCCCCTCTTCACGACGCTCTGGCACCCTTCCGCTAACGGGATGTGCGAAAAGTTAAACGGCACTCTAAAAATGGTACTCAAGAAGGTGTGCCACGACCAGCCCCAAGAGTAGCACCGCTACATCTCCGTAGCGTTATTTGCTTGTCGCGAAGTCTCCCATAGGACTTTGGGGTTCGCTCCCTATGATCTGTTATATGGAGGTAACGTCCGAGGACCGATGAGCATTTTAAAAGAATTGTGGTCCAATCCTAGAATGGATGAGGAAACTAAATCCTCTTACGCGTGCCATTTAGACCTGCGTACGCGGTTAGAAAAATGTGCGGACATCGCTCTCCGGAACGCTGATGTAAACCTGGAGAAGTGCCGCACCTACTTCGACCTAAAATCAAAGGCGCGATCATTCAAACCAAGTGACGAAGTACTGCTCTTGCTTCCCTCCGAAGCAAATAAGTTCCTCTCCCACTGGAAAGGACCTTTCACCGTTTTATAGCCCCGCGGCCCGGTGGATTACCTAAACGAGACCCCATCCGGTAATAAGATTTACCACATCAACCTCCTAAAAAAATACCACCGCCATGCTTGCCTAAATAACATAGTCGCCCTAGACGAAGAACCCGTTCTCGAGACCGCCTATCCCGTTGAACTCTTGTGCCTGTTCCAAACGGTGTGCTTAGAAGCAGACAATGAGTATCACCTGCCGTCTCTTCCTTTTCCCCAAGCGGAGCTTAACTCCGACTTGGACGTAAACCCCAATCTCGTCCCTAATGAGAGGGCTCAATTGCTTGCCGTATTGGAAGGCTTCCCGACGTCATTTCAGAATTTCCGGGTTGCACAACCTAATTTATGCATGGGATTGTTCTCATTACCTAAGATGCGATAAGGACCAAGCCTCCCCCCATACTCGTACATTGACGGTCGACTTTCGATGCAGAGATAGAGAACTTATTAAAATTAGGCATAATAGAACTCTCGTCGTCCTATTTTTGCTCCTCCATTGTTATGGTTGGGAAGCCTGACAAGTCGTTTAGGATGTGCGTCGATTTTTGAAAATTAAACGCGGTTACACAGTTTGACGTGAAACCGATACCCCTAATCGACCAAAGTCTTCATGCCTTCGAAGATGC
The DNA here is from genome assembly GCA_963969495.1 of Ceratothoa steindachneri. NCBI lineage: Eukaryota > Metazoa > Arthropoda > Malacostraca > Isopoda > Cymothoidae > Ceratothoa > Ceratothoa steindachneri. Next base: position 41,132,246 of record OZ018320.1, read on the forward strand.
GAAGTTCATATCTGAGATAGACCTCTGTAAAGCCTACCACCAAGTGCCGCTTGCAGAGCAATCAAAACGCTTTACCGCTTTCGCTACTGAAAAGGGGTTATTTCAGTTTACCCGCCTTCCTTTTCGGTTGGTAACTGCTTGCGGAAGTTATAACCGGATCATGCGTCGGTTATTAGATGGCCTATTGAATGTGACTTTTTACTTTGATGACGTGTACATCGCTACTCGTACCTGGGACCAAAATGTACAGTCTCTGTGCGCGCTTCTATCCCGGTTATGCGTACACGGGTTTACGGTAGGCCCGACAAAGTGTCACTTCGCCTATGACACTATTAATTACCTTGGCTTTCAGGTTGGTATGAATCAAATGCCTTCCCGGAACGACAAGCTAAACGCTATTTTAGAAATGCCGCTCCCCCGAACGAAGAAACAGCTTCGTTCCTTTTTAGGATCCGTGTCCTTTTATCGTCGTTTTATGCCGAATTTCGCTGCCATAGCCTCTCCATTTAACGACATGCTTAAGAGAACGGCCCCCGATCCGGTCAATTGGACCCCTTCCGCAGAAGATCGCTTCCACCAGTTAAAGGACAAGCTAATCTCTGCACCTATATTGAGATTACCGAATCCTAATAAAACATTCTGTGTTCGTACCGATGCCTCCCAGGATGGCCAGGTTGTGCTCTCGTCCAATATGATGACGATGGAGTGGGATATCCTGTAGGATATGCTAGAAGGAAGCTGTCCCATAGCGAAAAGGCGTATGCCACCATAGAGCTTGAAGCATTAGCCATAGTGTGGTCTATTCGTAAGTTTAGGATGTATCTCATAGGTAAAGAATTTATTGTCGAAAGTGATCACAAAGCTCTGGTGTACCTAAAAAACTGTAAGAGCCAAAATGGCCGTTTAATGCGTTAGAGCCTACTACTCATGGAGTACTAATTTCGGATCCTGTATGGTTACTCATATGTAAATCCCCTGTAGTGTTATGTTTTTTTTTCTCGGTTGGTAAACGTAAAAAAAAGCTTTATAAGTTCCCCTCCTGATGAAATTAGTGTGGACATTTTTTTCGCTCCAAAGTGTTCTGTGCTGTAAAAATGTCTTTGGAATAGGAGGAGTGTAGAGGGATCCCCTAGAATAATATTATTTCCCCACCTCCTAAGATATTACTTCGGGAGAGAAAGCGAGCCGTTACTCCCCCCCCCCTCCGACTTTACCCTTTTTGGACTTGCCGCCAGGTCACCGCAAAATTCACACCGAGGTAAGACGCTGAAATTGAAGGCCATCTCCACGCCGTCTCAATCTCCCCCCCCCCCCTCGGGTCGGGAGATTACTCATTTATTTTATTTTGTAGGTTCGCCGCGAACAGCTTTTATGGCTCCAGTCGCTGGTCGTCCGTCTGGCCGCTGATCCGTGCCTCTTACGCTTTCCCGCAAGGAGACGCTCGGTTTGTCACGGCTGATAACGAGGGTTCGAGAAAACCTCTCTTTCTCTCGCTGTTTTTGAGAACTCCGGGTATATATATGCACCCTCCCCGGGATTACACACAGATTTGGATAGGCGACACTTCCCCGAAAGGAGTTCGATTCAACGAAGCTATCTCCAGAGAAGTGTGAGTGACGGTCGAAAGCCGCGGAAGAGCTGGACATCACACCCGTATCTTCGAGTCAAGGAGAAGAGTCTCGTGAGGCAACGTCAGCCTTTCTCAAACCATCTTCGGATCAAGGATTGGAGAAGCCGTCCTCCGAAGTTCTTCTGGTGACCTCTTGAGGACAAGAGGCCCGATAGCTCGCTCAAGCCGGGGGTGGAGAAGTCATCCCCCCCCAACCGGTGACCTCTTGAAGACAATAGGCCCGATAGCTCGCTCGACCCGAGTTTGGAGAAGTCATCCCCTGCCCTTTGAGGTTCGTCCGGTGATCTCTTTAGAACAAGAGGCCCGCATCTCGCAAAACACAAGTTTCAAGAATGTTGCCCTACCCGCTGCTAGTTTTCGTCTATTCGCCTGTGAGTAATGAAGGTCACCAAGAATACCACCCCTCCCCCAAGTTTGCCCTGCTTTACTCTCGAGGTTCAAAGGAACTAAATCACTTACTACTCTAAATCTCCCATTATAACCATTCAATAACCCTGGTTATCTAATTAGTATTCGGAACCTAATTCCGTCTTATTCATGTACTTATATATATGCATATTTATTGTTGTGCCTTTTATTTAGTGTGTATTAAAATCGATTTTTGTCGTTGTGTTTGGAATATTCCTTGGTTACGCAGCTGCAGCTATCTATTCAAATCGCACTCTTAGAACAATAACAGTTGTTGCCTTGCTTAGCCTACCTTAGAGCCCGTGCGCGCATATTTCCGTACACTTGGCCATACTTCGACAATGCTTGCTGACTACTGTTGTGTTTGAAGCGTGATGCACCAGATGAGAGGCACAAACGAAAATCATCAAGGAAGTCTTCACTGGGAAATTAGAATTATTTTCTTTATTATGTTTCACTCTTTAATTTGTTGTTTTATTAAAAGGATTATAGTTTACATACGTTTATTCCTGTTGCTATGATATAACAATAATAATGCATTATTAAATAGAGAATTTTTTTTTCCCAAAAAATTTCAGGAAAAATGAGGTAATCACAATGAAAATAGTGTATGCTGTACTGAGAAAATCGGACTTAATTAAACAAAAATACATTCATTTTTTAGCTCAGGAGGTTTGATTAATTAAGAAACCACAAACAAATCCTGAGGAACATAAATTCTTTTTTAAACTCAGGCCTGTGTTATCAATGCTGTGTTAGGTAACCATTATTAATCATTAATGCCTTCTACTCAGAATACTCAGAGGGAGGAATTCATGTTAGCCCCTCCAAAGTTTTTATCCTAGATCCGCCACTGCCTACTCGGAGTAGGCATTCGATTTGCAACCAATTACTACCAATCTCTTTGCTAAACCTAAACTTGTTCAACTAAAACCCATTGCTGCGTGTCCTATCCTGTTGACTAAAAATTTTAACATTACAGATGTCTCTCTTATTATAACCTTTTACCCACTTGAACACCACTATCAAGTTCCCTCGAAGTTCTTCTCCTTTCTAACGTAGGTAGATTTAGTCTCCTAAGCATTTCACCATAAGGTAAGCTCCACAACCCAATGAGTCATATTTTCATCACTTAAGCACTGCTTTATGGGCCAGAGGTCAGAACTTACAAGGACACTTAAGTCTCTTTCGCATTCTAACCTTCCAAAAACTGAATCATTCAATTTCTAATTATTCACTGGATTAAGCCTATTTATACTAAGTACACTACACTTGCTTATGTTAAATTGCATTTGCTATTTCCCATCTCATTGGACTAGTTTGCTAAATTCTTCTTGTAATACCTCAGCATCTGAGTCAGCCCTTATAATCCTACCAAACTTAGTGTAATCAGCAAACTTGCTCAGGTCGCTACTTATACTTATGTCGAAATCCTTAATATAAAAGAACAACAACCCCTTTGGAACCCCACTGAATCCAACTAAAAGTCCTTCTATTGAACCCATGCGCTTTACTTATTTCAAAAGTCCTAAATGTGGCATCATGTTGAAAATCTTAGTTAATCCAAATAAACAATATCGTAATGGTAATTTTAATCTCCACCACTAGAGCTAATCGTTTTATCTGTTCTTTTTAAATATAGATATCGTACAACGTCAGTCTCTAACGATTTTATAAATATGTAATAATGTATGCTAGACGCTTAATTAACATACTTTCAAAATTCTAAGAAAAATCTCATCAGGGTCCGGTGCTTTACTCGATTTATTTATATCTATTGTTTTTTTATACTATCTCCTTGCTAATTAAAATATCTCTAATTTCTCCTTTTTATTACCTTTGAAAATCAAGGTGTGAGGGAACCCCACGTGGACTCTCTTGAGCAGAACGGAACTTCCATGTGCTGCTGAAGTCCCAGTTAGGCCTAAATTAGTAAGACTACCCCTCTCCCTTAGGCAGCATGAGCTGGAAATGAGCCGAAATCAAATGGATTCTCAGTCCATCGGTTCCCGGGCTGAAATTCCCCAAACTCCTTCAGTCCACCTTCCCGCTTTTAATGATGGAGGGGACTTTGGGTCATTTTTGGCCCATTTTGAGAGAATCTTTCATATCAATAGATGGGATCTCGAAAATGATGGTGTCGCTCGCTTACTTCCCCTCCTAAATGCCAAGTTAAGGTATATCTTCGTATCCCTTCCTCCGGAAGCAACTTTAGACTATTCCACGATAAAGTCCGAATTGCTAGCCGCTGTTCATATGAATAGCGAATTGTACCGCTCCCGATTCCGCCAGGAAAGGATCCGCCCTGGCCAAACCTTTCGACAACACGGGTCCATCCTCCAAAGACACCTTCAGTGTTGGCTGGATGCGTGCAAGATTCCCCAGGTCTACGAGTCCCTTCTGGACTTCTTCCTTAGGGATCAGCTTTTAGCTGCCGTGGCTCCAAAAATTCGCGCCTTCATTAAGGATAAACGTTGCGCCACTTTCAAGGAATGCTTGAAAGAGGCCGATGTCTACGCGGGCAGTCAAGATTTATACCCTAAGGATGTTAAAACAGCTCCCCAATCACCCCCCAAAACAAAATTTTATGGCCCTAAGACCCCCCCTTCCTAAATTGATTCCAAGATTTACCAAAGTTCCTAGTCCCTCGAAGTCAAGAAACCTCCATCCATCTGAACAACGAGACGTTAAGCCCCTAGTTTCTTCTCCCCCTGGTGTGTTGTATCAAAAGAACTCGATCGTCTGCTACACCTGCGGAGTTCTCGGCCATTACCGCACGAACTGTCCTCAAAACTCCCGATTCGCAAACTATCAGCCCCACCAAGTGCACCAAATATGGGCAGCCCCTGATCCTCCTCCGTCGCCGGAGGAGACTCCCGATCCTCCCTCACAGGCCAAAGACCCGGTCCATCAGGTAAACTTTCTCTTTAATGAGAATAACCCTGGTGGATTGAAGTTGGAGAACGGAACTGTGAACGGTCGCCGAGTATCCACCCTCGTCCGTGACACCGGGTGCACCTCTATTATAGTGTCTGAGGACCTACTCCTCCCTGTTAGGCCCGACCACAAGTAATTTGCGGTGGTCCACGACTACTTTGGCCAGGCCAGTCGTTTCCCAGTAATTTGTTGTCACATCGAGTGTGACTATATGTCCGGTTGGGCCGAAGTGGTAGCGGCCCCAATCCAGTTCTGCTCCGTTTTATTCGGTCAGAACGCCGTAATTCACGACCATCCCGTGGCCCAGACCGTGATTACCCGTACACAGGCACCACTGGAATCCCGTGCACCTGTTTCCCTGAAAACCCCTATCGACCCGGAGTTCCAAGCCCTCCGGAGCGATAAGTTTTCCCGCGCCCAGAAAGAGTGCGCAAATCCTCCCCGTCCCTTGGGAGAAAACTAAAGCCCTCGAGCGTTAGTCCACCCGAGGTAACAAACGAGTCTCGTATCCCGTGAAGAAGGACTTATTGAGAGGTTTGAGACCTAATTGGACCTTAAGTCACGAGAACGAAAATTCAAGCCTTGCGCGAAGGTGCTGGTGCTACTTCTCACGGGAAGCAACAAAATCTTTAGCTAGTAAAAGGGACCCTACCCCATCCTCGAGACTAGAGGACCCGTGGATTACCTCATCCATACTCTGGCGGGAGCGAAGGTTTTCCACGTGAATTGTATATATATATAAAATATCATCAATGTTCCTAATTATGATTTTTTGGGGGGTCCACTAAATTGTTTAGTCTTTAGTCCCATATTTATGCCTCAATTTAATTTAATTGTTTTTTTTTGGTTCCACTGAAATGTCGCCAATGTTCTCCTGTGATTTTTTTCTGTTGTTTAAAATTGTATTAGTTAAATTCTCTATAATCGACCTGTTTAAGGCTTATGTCCGTAAATTCCCTGCTGAGCTCAGTTTTACGGGGTTTTTTTTTGTGTATGTACACCTTTCTTAGCAGCTCAGAATTTCCCTAGACGTTTGATTATTCTAGTTTGACGGGTTGGGATGATCCTTTCCTACGCAACTGCTCTGTAAAGCATCATCTTTCGGTTGGGAGATGTGTGAGGGAACCCCACGTGGACTCTCTTGAGCCGAACGGAACCTCCATGCGCGGCCGGAGGCCTGGTTGGGCCTAAATTGGTAAGCCTACCCCCCCCTCCCTTTCCACAGGCGGTAGCCTCGAACCGTGTCTACCACGATTCACTTTTACACGGGCAGAATAGCCTCTGCAAGAAGATTCGAGGCTATTCGTGAGCAGATCTGTTTCCCGCTTACCGCCCCCTACCCCGGGGCGAGCCTCGGACATAAATAGCGCTCGACTCCCTGAAGAGAGACAGAGTTTAGAAGTCTCGCCCGGACCCCAGAAGATTCCCCATAGTTCCAAGTCAGGTGCTAACAACGAAGCAAAGTGACAGCAGAACTATTTTGTGTATTTGGAATTAGCTCCAGCCAGTGAAGTAATTCCACTCCTTCGTTCGCCCCTCGTTCGGGTGGCTGAAATACTCTTCCCTGGACCGGAAGTTGCCTCCTCCTTGTTTTTGGAGAACCGTCATCACTTTAATATCCTGCTCAGAAGTTCCGAGCGGCCTCACCTCATGTGCAGAAGATATCCGTAAGCCAACCCCTCCCCCCCCTTCAGTAACCCAATTGAGTTAATTCCCCCTACTCATTTGAATAGTCTCCTCCTGTAATACCTTAAGTTCTAACTTCATAGTCTCATTTATAACTACAATTCCTCCCTTCGTTACTGATGTGATTTTGTCCTTTAATTCTCTGAGTTAATTTTACCCATCAATTCTCTCATTATTTTTGTGTAAATAAAATTATATTTTTGTACATGCCTCTTCAAATAACCTTGAGCTTTGTCATCGCCCATTTGTTACCTGACCTCGTTGCACTCTCATCTCGCATTTTAGCCCATCTAAACTAGCGGTGTTCCGTCCCTTCGTCGGTTCACCTGTAATATTGATGTAATATAACAGTGTTTCCCATACTTTTTCTTATCTCTATGTGATGTAGGCGAATAGGATATCTTCTAATTTTTTAGCAAGTAACCCGCATTAAATTCCTATTCTTATTGTTCCAATTTGTCCCATAAGGTTTTGTTTGTATCCTTCTGAGAATTTAAATCTGACTGTATTTGATTATGCATAACATTTTTGCTATATTTTGTTTATTTTTCTTTTGTTTGTAGTTAACATGCTAATTAGTTTAGGCTAGGAGACTACAACTGAATATCTAAATAAACACAACGTAACCTAGTCTTCTAATCTTAGAGAAGGCGGCCCACAAGTTAATTGATTCAGCATTTTTTGTTGTAGTTTTTTCTATTCTGCGTATTTCGAATGTCAAGGTTAAATAACTATTCACGGGAGACTCCCCAAAATGTCCATCCCTCCAAAGTACTCGACATTAATCCTTTTCGGTGGAACAGTTGCATGATGCATTTGTCAATTCTAGGATTGAATAATGTCAGTTCGTGCTTTGAATTTAAGGCGGCTATTTTTGGCCATAACAGAGTAGTAAACAGGCACTTTCGTTGATACTTAAAGGTTTATTGGTCTTTTTCCCTTCATATATATATATATATATATATATATATATATATATATATATATATATATATATATATATATATATAATACATATACTTGTAATTGATTTGTTCCTTGGGAATCCGATATGCAGTAGGAATATGAAGACCCAGGTGATTACACTAATCATTTATTAGCCGGACGTTTCGGACCTTCACTAGGACCATCTTCAGCGACTGTGTAGACTAATGAGGAGGGGAAGGAAAAGGAATATTAACAATAACAGTTAAAATAATGCATTAGACATTTAATACATTCTTTTAACTGTTATCGTTAATATTCCTTTCTCTTCTCATTAGTCTACACAGTCGCTGAAGATGGTCCTAGTGAAGGTCCGAAACATCCACCAATAAATGATTAGTGTAATCACCTGAGTCTTCATATTCCTACTGTATATATATATATATATATATATATATATATATATATATATATATATATATATATATATATATATATATATATATATATATATATATATATATATATATATATATATATATGGAGAGAGAGAGAGAGAGAGAGAGAGAGAGAGAGAGAGAGAGAGAGAGAGAGAGAGAGAGAGAGAGAATGATTTGCAATTGCGCAATCATAATTACGCAGTTAAGAAGGCAATTTTGTTGCTCCTTCCGAGGGCTTGATGAAGAGCTAAGTTAGCTATAAAATTGCCTTCTTAACCGTATATATATAATTATAATAATAATAAAAATGAAGTCTGTATGTGTGTGTGTGTGAATGTCTGTCCATTTATAGAAATTGAAAAAATCATGTTCTAACTCTCCCCCCATCTCCCCCCTTTCTCTCCCCACATTACCTCACCCTCTCTCTCTCATATCTTCCCCATCTCCCTCGATCTCTCCTCCCATCACTTCCCCCCTCTTTCTCCCTCCTCCTCTATCACTCCCCCCTCTCCATCCGCTCCTCTCTCCCTCCCCCATCTCCACCTCTCACTCCCCTCTCTCCTCCTCCTCCTCCTATACCTTCTCCCACATCTACTCCTACCCTCATCCTCTCCCCTCTCTCTCCCCCATCCCTCCCCCTCCCCCTCTCCTCCCTTTTCCCTATATCTCCCTCCTTACAAAAGGATATCCAAAACAAGATAAAAAAATGATCTCCCCCTCCTCCCCTCCCCCTCTCTTCCCTTAGCCTACCCCCGCTTTTCCATAATATATCTCTCCTCTTCCCCAATATCTCCCCTCTCTCTCCCCATCTCCACATCTACAAATGGATATCCAAATCAAGAGAGAAAAAAAATTCTTAAAATATAGAGTTATAGGATAGATAAGACACTCGAACTGTTTCTGTGGCCACAACGTCGTTCGCTCATAACTAACAGTCAGTCACACGTGAGCGTAAACTGCCGAGCAGGCGGTGAAACGTTTACTCATTATAAGTATATTATATGATAGGGAGAGTACGCACCTCTCCTGAATCTGTCTTCAACCTATAAATAATAATAATAACACTGGGGAACACAATTTTTGTTGAGTTGGTCTGACAGCTGTTTTTAATTAATTTTTCAGTGCTGAATCCAAAATTGATCTCCGTTTTCTCTATCACGTCAAGTTTTTGAACTTTTTCAAATATTGACATACAATGAAATATGGAAGAAACAGGCATGATTGCAATGTTTATTTAACACTATTATGTTTTAACAAAAGATATGGCTACTGTAATTATATAATTATAATTGTGTGCAAGTAGTTAAGGTAAAAATCTACGTTTATAGCTCTTTCTGGAGTGTTCAACTTGAGGACTATCGCGTTTGATGCTCAAACAATAGTCAGCCATCATATGTACATCCCATCTACCCTGATAAAGTTTTTCCATAACTTTCAAATCTTGGTGAAATCGTTCACCTTGCTCGTCACTAACAGTACCAAGATCATCCGGAAAGCTGGCAAGATGGCAATGCAGAAAATTTAGTTAAATACTCATGTTGTAACCAAGCGCTTTGTAGCTCTCCAATAGATTCTGAACAATTTCTGTGTAATTACTTGCACGTGTATTTCCAAGAAAGTTCTTGACGACGTCTTTGAATGATAACCAAGCATTCTTCTCAAAGTTTGATATAGTCTCGGTGAACTGTTCATCTTTGATGAGCTGTCGAATTTGTGGACCATCAAACAGACCGGCCTTGATTTTTTTCAATTGACAGACCAGGAAATGTCAAGATGATGTACTTAAAACAGTCACCATTAGTTGCCAATGCCTTTACAAACTGCTTCATGAGACCTAGTTTTATGTGCAGAGGTGGAAATATTATATTCTTCCTGTCAACAAGTGGCTCATGTAGAATGTTGGGATCTCCAGGTTTAAGAGCAAATCTTGGAGGCCAATTCGTCTCAGCTCAATGCTTCCCTCGAGCTCTGTTGTCCCACATACAGACAAAGCAGGGATACTTTGTATACCCACGTTGCTGACCAAGAAGAAAGCACACCATTTTAAGATCAACACAGATGATCCAATTGGGTTTTTCATATTACAATAACTCAATAACCCTCTTTTTATCTCCATGTTATTCACGAAGACAGTCCCAATAGGGACAGCACCAAATAAATTGCCATTGTGTAGAAGGACATACTTCAAGCTCCGCTTTGAGCTTTCAATAAACATTCGCCATTCATTTGGATTGTAGATTGAAAGCCCTAATTCCTTCAGTAAACTAGGAATGTTATGGCAATACACAAAGCCACTGTCACTTCGAAAGTACTGCAGAAATGTACTTCTCTGGTTCGAAAGTATGATACTTTCGCCCCTTTTTCAAGTAAGTTTTTCTCATTCAGTCTTGATGCTAGGATTTCTGAAACTTTTTTTGATAGGCCCAAATCACGTGCCAAATCATTCAACTCGTGCTGATCAAATCCCCTACAAGCCGAATCCTCGTGAATTTCGAAATCTGCATCATTGCTGTCACTGCGTTCGTCAACATCATTCAGATCTTCTCTAGGAGGTAGTTGTTCGAAAACTCGAAAACTGGCACTGCTGGAATTTCAGCTGAATGAGGCATTGGCCTTATAGCTGACGGTAGATTAGGATATATATATATATATATATATATATATATATATATATATATATATATATATATATATATATATATATATATATATATATATATATATATATATATATATATATATATATATATATATATATATATATATATATATGAGGAATTAAACCACACTTGATAAGGACATATTTAATCCAGAACAGTTTCGGTGTATGACACACCCTTGTCAACTGGCAACTGAGAAGAAAATTACGGAGAAACCCATCTGCACTTCTGAACAGATGGACAAAATCATGTTGTATGACCCACTTTCCCGCTTGGGCTAATCCGAGCGAGGACATAATTTACTACCTGATTAGGGCTGGGCAGTTTTACAATTCTGTTAATCTGCTCAAATATCAAACTATTAAAAGAAAATTGACCTTCAGATAAATTGAAATTAGGAATGGATATGATCAAACTTGATTCAACAATT
>OZ018320.1:41750860-41998360 GCA_963969495.1 Ceratothoa steindachneri
TTGGCATCTGGGCCGCGCCAAAAGAGATCGAAAGGTCGTCCACGTAGAGCGTAGCGAGAACATCTTCCGGCAGCACCGAGGTGATGCCGTTGATGCTCAGGCAAAGAGTGTGACACTGAGGACACTTCCCTGCGGGACACCCTTTTCCTGCTCCTTTGGGCAGGAGAGGGCTCTCCCCACCCATACGCGGAATCGACGATCTCGCAAAAATTCAGATATAAACATTGGGAGGCGTCCCCTCGCCCCCATCGTGTGGAGAGTCTCCATGATACCGTATCGCCATGCGGTATCATAGGCCTTCGCCAGATCAAAAAACACTGTGGCGTAGTGCTGTCTACGAAGGAAAGCCTCGCAGACGGCATTTTCCAGTTGGAGCAGAGCATCCGACGTGGAGTGGAACTTACGGAAGCCGCACTGTGCAGAAGACAGATGGCCTCCGCTGTCCAGGAAATAGGCTAATCTAACATTTACCAATTACTCCATCAACTTGCACACTCAAGAGGATAGAGAGATTGGGCAGAAACCGACAGGAGTAGAGTGATCTCTCCCCGGCTTGCGAAAGGCGAGCACAGTAGCGATTCGCCAGGAGTCTTGGAGAAGACCTTCCACCCAGATCCTGTTGAACAAATCTAACAGAAAGGCCATGCCTCGCTCACCCGGGTGTCGAAGCATGGCGTACGGGACATCGTCCGGACCATGGGCGGTGTCCGCGCACGAAGCGAGAGCGGAACGCAACTCACTCACAGTAAACTTGTCGTTGAAGGGTTCTCCGCCTCTGGAGGTAAAAGTCCAGCCGGCGGCCTTCCGCGCCATCACGACGTGCATTGAATGCTGGCGGAGCAGCATCACGACTAGAGAATGCGGAAAAAGCTATCGCTAAGGATTCCGCCACAGACGCGGGGTCCGAGATTGCGGTCCCATTCTCCTGGAGAACGGGAGGGGGGTCCTGCGACAACTTGCCCCGAATCCTTTTGACTCGCTTCCACACCTCAGCTTAAGGGGTCTTCCCGTTAAGTGAAGACACGTATGCCCGCCAAGAAGAGCGGCGGGCGTGCTTCGAAATATACCTGAACCTAGCCCTATCCCGACGAAATTCAGCGACAGTGAAATCGTTCGGGCGGCGCTTATAGCGCATGTAGGCATAACGCTTCTGTTTGAGGGCCATCTCACACTCGGCCGACCACCATGGGATTGGTCGGTGTGCAAAACGGCCAGACGTCCTAGGAATAGTAGTCAGGCCCACGGCGATGAGGTTGCCGGAGAAGAACTCAACAGCCTCATTTACCGACCTAAACTCCTCGACTGAGATAGAGAATTCAGTAATTTCCTGAAATGCAGGCCACTGCACCCGTGCCAAGCACCACCGAGGTGGTCTCTCAGGCGGCAGTTGCCCTGAAAATGATATCTGAATGGGAAAGTGATCACTACCATGGAGGTCATCGACCACCCCCCAATCAAAATCAGGCTGTGCCTCCGAAGAGCACATAGATAGGTCAAGGCAAGAAAATGAAGCGGTTCTTGGACAGTGATGCGTAAACTCATCCACGTTTAGGACACCCATCTCAAGCTCTTCGATCAGATCGGCAAGGACTTGTCCCCTGGGATTTATAGAGTAATCTCCCCAGAGAGGATGCCTGCCGTTCAGATCTCCAAGCAAGAGATAGGGCCTCAGCAACCGTGCCACAACACAGCGGAAGTCTCCCGCGTCGAAGTCAGCTGACGGTGGAATGTACGCAGAAATGATAGTATACCTCCTATCCAGGTGCAGCTGCACAGCCACTGCCTGAAAGGAGGTATCTAAAGAGAAAGAAAGAACGGAGACATCATGCTGGGTGTAAACTGCGTATCCCCCAGCCCGGCCATCCTGCGGTGGTGGGGTCGCAAGACCCTTATAACCAGGAAGGGTGGGCAGGGGGCACGCGCCTAGCATGGTCTCCTGCAAAACGATAGCTAACGGGGAACGGGATGAGACGAGCCTCCGCAACTCCTCCCAGTTGGCCTGGAGTCCACGGCAATTCCATTGAAGGAATATGCCCTCCAGGCCTAGCTCGGAGGAGACGCGAGGCCGTCCTCGAACTGAAGACCCTCACGGGAATGGCCGTACGCTTCCCGGGGGCAGAATCCCGGGCATTGTTGGCCGGACAAAGCGCTGAAGGCGCTGTCGCCTTCGAAGACTTATTGGGGGAGGTTGGGCTCGCCATGCGAGTCTTTTCCTCCCTCCGCCTAGAAACCTTAGGCGGGCATTGCGGCTTTGGAGGCAGGGGGCTCTCTTTTCGAGGAACCACCGTCTCCGAGCCCCTCGCTCCACCTCGGGGCGCATAACTACTCCTTTCACAAGGTTCATGGTAGAGTGTGGCATCACACTCACCGGGGTGCCATGAAGTGTCCAAAGAGCAGTTATCTTGGCCACCTCGGCGGGATTCGCCACATTCGCAAGAAGGCTCCCGTCCGAGAAACGGGTCACCTTCGGCTCTCTACCAATTGCACTAGCTAATCCTCTCCTCTGATGGATCATGTTGCCCTTGGACAACATGGTGCCATCAGTGGAGCGAATAACGAGGAAGCGTTTGAAGCCAGCGGTCTCGAAAACGCCAGGTAACCTCTGAATGAGGGGCCCCGATGTCATCGAGGCTCCACCCTGTGCACTCTTGGTATTAGTCTTAGTCAGGGGCTCCGCAACCGGGGGCGGATGTGCCGATCTTGGCTTGGTCGCTTGCCAGAGTGGCAGCAGACCCATCCGTCCCCACGACCCCCGCAGATGGAGAGGAGCCCTGAGTTTTCTTAGGCTTTCTTGTCTTTTTCTTCTTTTTAGGAGAGGGTGGCAGGGAATGAACCCGCTTCTCTCCTCTGCTGACAGAAGCCCCTAGGCCAGATGGACCGGCCTCAGCCAGGTCCTTCTCCGAAATGGAGAAGGTACTGGTGGTCGCAGGGGCATCATCCGGAGGAGATCCTTTCCCTCCTTGTGCTGCCTCAAGAGGCCCCAGCCGTTTGAGGAGGACCGGCCCCGGCTCTGTCGGGTCAAGCGCGTAACCTCAGTGCCTCGCCACTCAACGCTATGTAAAGTCAAAAGGCTGTAAAATGCAAGATCTCCCATGAGAGAGCGATATTGAATTTCACTTCAAAGAAGAAATTGGAGACGTGTTTCTCCCAAGCTCAAAGGCTAACAAGGAGCTGATGTAAGACTTGGTGAGAAAAACCGTTGGAATAAGAACCCTCCTGGGCCTGTCCTCAAGCCTCCCCCACTCTTACCCCTCCCCTAGTGGGGTGATGAGGTATAAATAAGAAACAGTGAGGAAAATTGATGTAGAATACATCAGTCTCCAGGTGACAAAGACCCTGGGCTACCAAGACTGGATTGGTAGAATACGTCAGTCTCCAGGTAACAAAGTCCTTGGATTAAGACCCCGGCTACCTAGACTGGATTGGTAAAATACATCAGTCTCCAGGTGATGAAGTCACCGGATTAAGATTGGGATACCGAGACTGGACAGATAGTTTACTTGGCTCGCCAGACCAAGAAGTACCCTGCAAGAGAGGCAGGGCAACCTACCTTAAGGGGCTAAGAAGCAGCTCATCCTCGAGCTAGTCCCTGGTTATCAAACTGAACGTTAAGTTAACTTGTCCAAGTTCAACTTACTCTCGTCAGAGAGACTCCTCATATCCTAGTGCATCTTAAACACCAGGGGTATTCCTTGTCCTTGAGGAATTAAGAAAAGGCTCCCCCTCAAGCCCGTTACTCGGTGGCCCCACCAAACTCATAAGTTAACTTAGTTGAGGAACCAAGTTCAACTTATTCTCGTCAGAGAAACCCCCCCTTCCATTATTGTCGCCCTTGAGGAAGGCTGGAACTAAGAAGAAGCTCATCCTTGAGCTAGTTCCTGGTTACCAAACCAACCTTTAAGTTAACTTATTCAAGTTTAACTTATTCTTGTCAGAGAAACCCCCCCCCTCCTCGATCCTCGCCCTTGAAGAAGACTCTCCCCGAGTACAGTCCTCACTCGTGAAGAATTAGGTAACAAAGGAAAAAAGCTCCCCCTCAAGCTCATTACTCGGTTGTCACACCGAACTCCAAGTTAACTTGGTTTAAGAACCAAGTTCTACTTACTCTCGCCAGAGAGACCACGCCTACCTTGGTGCTGCCTAAAGCACCATGATTGTTCTCGTCCTTGAAGAACTCCCCCTGAATACCGTGTGGACCCCCATCTGCTACCCTCGCCAAAAATACCTTGCGATCCTGCCCACCTACATCTGGCCGGTCGGCACGCGTTGTGGAGACAATAACATTCCCGAGTTATTTAAACTCCAGTAGAGTCTATAAGCCTAAATCTTGTATATTGAAGTGCGTAGCGAATTTAACCAATTTTAGAGGGTCAAACTAATTGAATTAATTATTATGTATTTTAATATTTGGATTATTTCTGTGGTTAATGGTTAATTTTTGTGTAGTAAACTGTTAAAGTTAAAATATAAGTTTATTTGGGGAATTCTTGTGCGTTTCTCTATATCCTTACATGTTTCCTATGGCTCTTCTTTAAAATAACAATATTAGCACTCTTAGAACTAAGCCTACTTCATCAAAGAAGTATATCACGACCACAAAGAATTCCACCACAGCAGCAGTTTGTGTGTAGAAAGATTAAAAAGGGGCCTTCTCCTACATAAAAGTGGTGTCTAGTGTGGAGTGATCAGAAAAAGGGGGGGCATTCTACGACACTCCTCACTAGGTCACACTCTCACATTGACAAGTCAATTCATGTTTCAACTGGTATTATTGGAGCACAACAGTTACTGAACTTATCTATATTTTGTATGGTTCATTCAAATTTGTTTTATATATTATACGAATAATTCCTGTAATAATATTGAGAATGTTATAAATTATATATTATTTTTTTCCTAATAATTACTAAACATAATTTTCTTAGTATTTAGATCAAAATTTTACTAAACATCAATGTAATTAACAAAGTTGATATCATTCATGAAAATAAAACTTAAAATAGAGGTCACTTGTATGGGTCTATGGTAATTACCATAGCTAGGCTTAGATAGGGGAGTGTGGTGTTTGTGGGAGACACCCCCCCCCATCCTGTTCATGGAGAATATTTTACATTTGAAAGTAAAAAAACAACAACAAAGATTTGTTACTCTTTCCTTATATTTTTTCATTACTTTGTGTGAGTGTCTGTAAAATTTAACACTTTATATTTTTTTCTTTTAGCTTCAAAATCATACTTTTAGTCTTCCAGGCACTCATTTAGGACTTTACCATGACTGCACTTTGCTCCCCCCTGAATGGTATCCCCCCCTGAATGGTATCCCCCCAAAAAAACTGGAGGGCTGGCTATGCCCATGGTAATTACAATATACAGTACACATCAGATACCAAAATTGTCACTTTTGTAGCTCCTAAAATAAACATTTCTCACAGAAAATTCTTTAGAAACACTTTGCTATACATATGTACAAATTTTTAGGGAAAGTTACAAAAAAATAGATTTCTACGTCAAGTGACCTTTTCAAGGTCAAAGGTCAAATTAACGGTCAACTTTTTTGTTTGACCTTCTAAGGAAATATATGCATTAATAAACAAATTATAGGAAATCTTATTAGCTTTAAAATGGTATCAGAATGAGCTATGTAGGTAAAATAGTCTCTGAGATATTTGACTTTTGAGTTTTTTCACTTTTTGCAAAAATTACCTTTTTGACCCAACTTTGAGAGGTCATATCTCCGAAACCATTTGACTTACAGAGGTGAGACACATACAATTGAATTTGCCTCATTAAGGGCAAAAAGTACAGTAAGTGGGAAGAAAATTTGAGTCGGTGGCAAAAATAACGTTGAATTGACATTGAATGACCCATATGGTGTTTCACTGGCACAACCTGATTCTGGGCATAGTGCTTGATTTGTGTCTTCTGTAATGGTTAGGTATATTACTTGTAAGTCTGGGTGAAGGATTGCGCAAAAAGTGGCTCCTGTGAGTAGTTGGTATGTTTATTTTTGCGTTAGCTCCATTTTGTATTTCTCATATGTTAGAGATTTAGTTTGATATTGAGCACTGTAGGCATTTTGTTTAAGGTGAGTGGTGTGTTTTCTAAAGTGATGCAAGGGTGTTTGCTGTGAAGAGAGTAACAAAGGACTTTAAAGTTGAGACAGTCATTTGGTTCTGTTGCAGCACAACGTTTGAGTCTTGTGATGTATAGTTGTAGCTTATGAGCGCTTGGGTGTGGTGTGAGAATGATGATGTAATCTGCAGTTATAGTATGTATTGTTGGGGTTATGTAGAGGATTTTGGGGAGAAAAAGGTTGAAGAGGGTGGGGGAGGATATGGATTGCTGTGTGACTGTTGTGTATGTGGTGCTTGTGCACTACTTGCTGTGGTATGTTACTTGTGCTTGTTTGCCTGAGAAAATTGTGAGCCATTTTTTCTAGTTGATGAGGATGTATCTGAGTAATGCGTTGAAGGCTATGCTCATATTGATCATTACTATTACTGTCCTGAATGCAAGTGTGGATTGGTTTAAACCTTTTTGTATGAGTTGGGTGATGTTGGTAAGTACAGCAATTAAGTGCAATGGTCAAATCCATGTTGGAAAGCATCTAATGAGATTGGTAGGTTTATTTTGTTTAGTAGTAGACATTTAATTTGGGGGAGAGAGGGAGGGGTAGGGAGATATGGTGCAGTCAGTGAGTAATGGCTTGAGAATAGGCATTATGATGTGAGCAGATTTCCGGACATTTGAAATAGAGCTATGGAAGATAGTGTTTTTCAGATAGGGTGATCATCACCACCCTTTAAACTACAAACAACTTGAATCACTGAAAGAGAAAATAGTTCTTGATTGCCATGGACTAATTCAAGACAACAAATTTAAAAAAGAAAATAAACCATGTCTTACTAGTTTGAGTTTTTTCATAAATTCAAGAATATGATGCAAACTGAGCAGACATGATCGATTTAGATTTTCAAAAGTTTAGGATAAAGTTCTGCATCAAGAGCTGCTTAAAATGCTTAAAGCACACAGTAACAATTGCATAGGTAGAAATAATGGCTTACAGGAAGGAAATAGAGAAGGAAAATTAAGGGGATTGAATTAGGGTCGCAGGTAGTATCTAGTAGAGTCCCCCATGGATCTGTAATGAGACCACTTCTACTCATAATTTGTATGTTAATGAGAAAAAATGAACCTTTTGTGTACAACTACAAAATTTGCTGAAGATATAAAACTTAAGGGGAAATTTTTTAGGATTATTTAATGGAGATAAAACAGCACTCAACAAAATCATGCACTGGCCAATTAAATGGCAGACCAAGAAATGAAAAATTTAATTATATCACATAAGGAATACCATTACATAAAGTGGACATTGAAAAAGATTTAATAGTATTCATCCAAAACAAATTAAAATTTTAAAGACAATGCGTGAAGATGTGCCAAAAGGCCACAAAATCTTAGGTAGTTCCTGGATTGTGAGAGATCATATGAACACAGACTGAAGGCAATAAATTT
This sequence comes from Ceratothoa steindachneri, assembly GCA_963969495.1. Classification (NCBI taxonomy): domain Eukaryota; kingdom Metazoa; phylum Arthropoda; class Malacostraca; order Isopoda; family Cymothoidae; genus Ceratothoa; species Ceratothoa steindachneri. The sequence continues at coordinate 41,758,378 of OZ018320.1, forward strand.
GTAGTCAATAGAGATGCGCAGATTGAAGGCAATCAATTTGCAGTCAATAGATACACAGATTGAAGGCAATGAAATGGGCAATACAGTGGGCGCAAAGGAAATGTTAACATTAAGAATTTTTGGATAATTAAGCACAAAAGTACATTTCAAGTTTGTTTGATTGGGTCCTTTTACTTACATTTCTTAACATTTAGTACTTTGTCATGTTCCCATGGGTCTTCAACACCTCCTGGATCCTCTTGAGCATGGATGTTGCAAGATTCTCGAAGTAGGAGCCGTCCATTGCCACCCACAGCTTAATGAGTGTCTCCTTCAGGGCAGGGATTGAGGTGGGCCGGGACTTAGCAACTTCATTTTTCATTTGGTTCCAGGCATTCTCTATGGGGTTTAAGTCGGGTGAGTTGCCTGGCCAGTCCAAAACTTCGATGTTCTGCACATTAAGGAAGTCTTTGACAGCTTGTGCCTTGTGTGCAGGGGCGCCATCGTGCATAAAAAAGTTGCAGCTATGGAGAGCGTAGAGATGGAGCAGATGTTCCTCCAAAACCTCAATGTAATTCTTTCCCTTCATGGTGACATTCTTGGGGAGGAAATAGAGACCACCCCTGCCCTTCTTCCCACTGAAGCATCCCCAAACCATGACGCCATCGGGATGCTTCACAGTCTTCATGGTGTAGCGGTGGTCATATCTGCTCACATCACTGGGCCATCACACCACTTTCAAGCCGAAAAATGCTCTTGTCACTCCACATGACTTTCTTCCACTGCTCTGGTGTCCAATCTTGATATTTCCTTGTGAAAGCTAGCCATTTTTTATTCATACCCTCTGTCAGCAGAGGTTTCTTGGCGGCACGGCGGCATGGCAAACCCAGGTCTTTTTGTAGCCAGTGCTGGATTGTATGAATAGCGACGTTGTGGAGCAAGTCAGGATGTTTCCCCTTCAATTCAGCCGCTGTTATTGAAGGGTCCTGCTTCACCTCATGTAGCAAAACCTCGTCAGTCAGAGCAGTTGTCTTCTTCTTGCCCCCAGAGGCAGGTTTGCGAGGCAGTGCAGTGCTGGAAGGGAGTGTGGTGGCTGCTTTTTTGAGCTTAAAGAGTGACACACGGCTTGTGTTCAGATCGGCAGCTACACGCTTTACTGGCACTTCCTGCTCCATTAGGATTAGGACATGGGTCTTCTCCTCCATTGTCAGCTTGCTACGCCCCATTGCGATGGTATGGTGGTGTCTGGTAGGGCGTCAAAGTAAGCAGTTAGGTCAAAAAGATGCGGTCTGTGGGGCAGCGTAACACAGATGTACACTGTCTGAGCTCTGCGAGCACACTTAAACTGAGCCTGGCGGGAATTTGTGAGGGAGTCCTGGCTGTAGGTACATGCGTCATACCAAGCTCCTCCCACTAAATATATGGCGGGAATGCGATAAAAAAGTTAACCGCAAAAATTTGAGTTAACATTTCCATTGCGTTTAAGAGGTTAACATTTCCTTTACGCCTACTGTAGAGATGCACAGATTGAAGGTGATCAATTTGCACTTGAGACATACAGATTGAGGGATCAGCTGATACAGGTTTTTAAGATATTACATGGTTTGGACATTGTTAAATATTCATTCGTTGAGCTTTATAACATAAATAGGACAAGAAAAAATAGACTAATAAAGTTGTTTTTTTTTCTAGTAAGGGTTTTACCATCAATCTGCACTATTTAAGATGCTTTTATTTCTCATTAAGGACCTATTAATTAATATGGGATCAAAACAACAGGCATCTACAGTGTATAGCAGCCTCCAGGGAGTTGACCTAAGTTGGGACTCCAACTAGTAACTGACTACACATTATATATGAGAAGTATTACCAAGAAATTGGTAACTTCTAATTTGTGGGGCCATTAAAGGATTGCATAGTCTTTGTTGGCCCTAATAAACTTATTTCATGTCTCTATTATTAGTTCTGAATGGAAAATATTTGCATTTTGGGTGGTTAAAATGAATGCCCAAGCAATTAAAAGTGGTTATATAATTTTCTTATATATATATATATATATATATATACACGCACTCAAACAAATTAGATCTCTTATTTAATTTAAAGGTAAACTAGGTAACACTCTTTAGTTACTTACCCATCTGATTTTAATAAAAAGTTTTGTTCATCCAGTTTCTTCTTAGAGGATGCTTTTAGTTTGATCACATCAGTATATAAATTGAATATCTTTGAAAATTTATATTCTATAATCCTCTTGATAACCTCGTTATCCATTGTGGGAAATTAATGTTTCTTTTTCAATTCTACAAATAGTGAAATATGTAATAACCTTTTAAATAAAACTGCATGGTAATACTAAAATTTTGTAGCTTGTTTATTCAAGTAGTAAATATAAGTGGCTTAAGGAATGCAGAAAGAACACAATATATGCAGCTGCTAACACAAATGAGCCAGTTCAAGAACAAAAAAACTGTGGTAAACAGTGATGGCTACATGAGACTGGATCTCATTCTGTGCATCCTATATGTATATTTTGTTAACATGGCGAAACCCGGCTCGTATGCTGAGGAGCTCAACAAAATGCTAACAACAAAAATGGATTCAAACCCATGTGGTTCCCTGAGAACCCTCCATCAATTGACCTATATCGGATCTCTAAGACCCTGGAACAGGAATTAAAAACATAACATAACATAATTTCTCGGATGACAAAAGCCACAAGGGCCTATCAAAGGTCATCCACATCCGTCAAAACCCACCCACAAAAAGTACCATTGCCAGGGGAAGACAAAATCAAAGTCCCCCACAATATAATATAACAGATGACAAAAGTCACAAGGGCCCATCGTAGGTCATCCAAGTTAAATGGCCTCTTTTTAAGGCACCCAAACTCCCAAGAAAACTACATCCAGAGGATTGTGTCCAGAAACAAGGGTATCACCAATCAAGGCTTGTCTGACCTTCGAACAGGTAGCACATGTTTCGTAGAGCTCTCAGAATATTTTGATTATTTGATATATTTTGGTGTGTGACATAAACATAAATATTAAGTTATAGTTATAAGATCATATATTTGGTTAATATAACAAAGTTAAATTGTGGTTATTTTGTATAAATTGTGGTTATTTTGTTTTGGTGAGAAAGTGACTTTTGTTTACTTCGGGGCCATCTTGATTAGCAGGTTTTAAACTTGCGCGCACAAATTTGGGTCAAATTCTTGTTGTTTGTAAGTTTTTGTTTCTATTATTGTTCTTGTTTAAGTATGGCTGACTGTTTGGATGTAGAGAGTATGCCTTTTGAAAGTAGTGTGTATGTAGTGTGCGATGTCTGTGGTGTAGAGAGGAGAGTGAATGTGTCTGAGTGCCATGTATGTGCTTTGACTGAGGAGGTGAGTCGATTACGTGCGGAATGCTTGAGACTGAACGATTTAGTGTCTGAAGTGAGAAGAGATGCAAGTGTACGTTTGAAGAGTCAGATTGGGACCAGGAGGGAGGAAGTTAGGCCTAGAACAGGGACTGGAGAGAAAGCAGTAAGTGAAGTAAGTGATGATGAGTGGTGGGTGAAAGTGAACAGAATAGATAAGTTAGGACAGGTTAGGTGTGTGAATGAGAGGGACATGGAACCTGTTAGGCTAACTAACAGATTTGATGTCCTGAGAGAGGAAGAATTTGAAAGAGATTTGTCTGGTGTGGCCGTGCCTGAAAGTAGAATAGGAGGTCGAGTGAGTGAGAGCAGGAGGGAGGGTAATACTAGGCCTAGAGAGAATAGGAGAATGACTGAGGTGATTGTGATGGGTGACTCTCAGATTAGGTATTTAGATAGGAAGTTGAATGAAAGTAAATGGAAGGGAGTGAGAGTTTGTCTGCCGGGTGCTGGTGTAAATGATGTGTGTGAGAGGTATGATAGGTTGGTGTCTGGGTGTGAGAGGGAAGCAGTTGTGATTACACATGTCGGAGTAAACGATGTAAAGAAGGTGGGTACTTGTGAGTTACGACAGCGGTATAAAAGGCTGATTGAAAGGATGTTTGAAAGTAGAGTAAAAGGCGTTGTTTCAGGTGTGCTTCCCAGAATGGATGTGGGGATGGAATGGTTGTCTCGTGCAATGGGGTTGAATGAATATGTGAAAGGTTTGTGCGAGGAGTCAGGATTGGTATTTGTAGATGTTTGGAGTGGGTTTTATGGGAATAAGGGTTTGTATGCGATGGATGGACTCCATCTGAGCCGAGATGGGGTTGAGGTTTTGTGGCGGGAATTAGATAGTGTTATTAGGTCTTTAGAGGCGGGAAACTAGGTTTTGATAGTGGTCAGGGAAATTTAATGGCTCAAAGTGAGGCAGGGAAAGGAAGCAAACACAGATTTGTAGAAGGTAGGCAGGCTAATGGAAGTGCTTTAGGGTTAAACTACTTGAGTAGTGATAGTGGTCAGGGAAATACAAGAGTACAGGGTCGGGGAAAGAGAGAAAGGAGATGCAGAGGAGATAGGCCCTCAGGTGCTTCAGGGATAGGTGGGCTGAGTTGTCTTTACACAAATGCTCGTAGTCTTAGAAATAAGAAGGATGAATTATTTAGTTATATCATTCATGAAGATATAGATATAATATGTATAGTTGAATCATGGGTTAATGAAAATATATTTAATGATAATGTCAGTGAATTTGAACTAGAGGGTTATACTATGTACATTAGTCAAAGGAGAGATAGGACTGGTGGTGGGTTGATTATTTATATCAGAAATAGCATTTCTTCAAATCTAAATAACTCTATAAAGCAAGGAGAAGGTGAATCATTATGGATAGATATTAAGGTTGGTAAAAATAGGAAAATACACTTGGGAGCTTTTTATAGACCACCAGGACAGACTGATTGTATCGATGAGTTAATGATTAGGGAAATAAGTAAAGGATGCAAAGAAGATACAGTTATTCTTGGTGACTTTAATTTAACTTCTGTAGACTGGGAAAATATGATAGGAAGAGATAGAGCAAGTTGTAAGTTTATGGAGTGTTTTGAGGATAACTTTTTGATCCAATTTGTTAATAAGCCAACAAGGGGTGCCAATATATTAGATCTAATTCTTTCAAATGATGATCACTTAGTTCAAGGATTGAGTGTAGGGGAATCATTGGGAAACAGTGATCATCAGATGGTTCGGTTTAATTTGCAAATAGTTAAGGGTAGAACAACGACAAACTCCACGAAAATTCCAAATTTTTATAGGGGAGATTACGATAAATTACGCAGCATGCTAAATCAGATTAGGTGGGATATAGAATTCCATGGAAAGAATACTTATGAGATGTGGGATATATTTAAGACTATATTAAACATGGTTCAGGAACAGTGTATTCCGATGAAGTCTATTAGGAAGAAATGTAGGAAACCATTATGGTGGAACCAAGAAATAGCTAATAAAGTTTCAGAGAAAAAAAGGGCATACCAGAGATTACAAAGTGAGAGTAGTTTAGATAATTTAAACCATTATAGGTCAACCAGAAATGAACTAAATAAGATTATTAAGAAGACCAAAAGGACAGCAGAAATTAATTTAGCTAAAAATAATAATAAAGATCCTAAAAAATTCTTTAGCTATTATAGAATCAATAATCAATCCAACAGTTATAAAATAGGGCCTATTAAATATGAAGGGGTTTTGAAAGAATCTGATGAGGAAATAGTAGAGGTCCTTAATGTTCATTTTGCTTCAGTAGTCACAGAAGAGAAACCAGTTAGATTAATTGATGATAATTCTAGGTCAAGGGAAGTAGTGATAAATTCTATTAATATAGACAGAGAAGAAATTAAAGGGCTTATAATTCAGTTAAATACTAGTAAGGCATCTGGCCCTGACAACATTCATTCTAGGATACTCAAAGAAGGTGTAGAAAGTATTGCAGTAGCTCTCGAGAAGATATTTATTAGATCACTAGAGTCTGGAGAAATACCAAATGATTGGAAATTGGCAAATGTAGTGCCAATTTTTAAAAAGGGAAGCAAAGAGGACCCAAATAACTTTAGACCAGTAAGCTTAACTTCTATAGTCTGTAAAATTCTTGAGAAGATGGTTAAGAAGGGAATTTCTGATCATCTAGAGAGTAGCAGGTTAATTAATGATGCTCAGCATGGTTTTAGAAAAGATAGATCGTGTTTAACTAATTTACTGGATTTTATGGATTATGTAACTAAAGAATTAGATAGGGGTGAAAAAGTTGATGTGATCTACTTAGATTTCAGCAAAGCTTTTGATAAGGTTCCACATAGAAGACTAGTTCATAAATTAAAGCTGCATGGGATATGTGGGAACGTTTTAAATTGGATAACTGAATGGCTGAAAAATAGGAAACAGAGAGTTGTACTGAATGGAGTGAGGTCAGAGTGGAGGAATGTTATTAGTGGCGTACCTCAGGGATCAGTTTTAGGCCCTTTATTATTTATAATCTATGTAAATGATCTTGGGCAAGGTGTAAATAGCAAAGTGTCAATTTTTGCTGATGACACTAAATTGGCAGCTGTAGTCAAAGAGGTTGAGGGTAGCTTTAAAGTGCAGGGTGACCTAGATAAGCTGTTAGCTTGGGCTCAGAAGTGGCAGATGACTTTTAACCTTAATAAATGCAAAGTTATTAACATGGGGAGAGATAATAGGGAATTTAGCTATGAGATGGATGGATATTGGCTTAATTCAGTTGAAGATGAGAAGGACTTAGGAGTGGTAGTAGATAGGTCACTGAAATTTTCAAAGCAGTGTATTGAGGCAAAAAATAGAGCAAATAGGGTACTAGGTTACATTAAAAGAAATGTTAGCTACAAGAGTAAGGAGGTCATCCTTAAACTATACAACTCTTATGTCAGGCCACATTTAGAGTACTGTATACAGGCATGGTCACCACATTTTAGACATGATATAAACTTATTAGAGTCAGTACAAAGGAGGGCAACAAAAATAATACCATCCCTAAAGCACCTTGAATATGAAGATAGACTGAGGGTATTAAATATGTTTTCATATGAAAGAAGGTGTGTGAGGGGAGATATGATTGAGATGGATAAATTAGATTTCAGCAAGTTATTTGAGTTAGAAGGTAGTAATACAACTAGAGGCCACCACTTAAAGATTAAAAAACAGAGGTGCAGACTGGATGTTAGAAAATATTTTTTCACTAACAGAGTGGTAGATTATTGGAATAGTTTGCCACCTGAGACTGTAGACAGCCCAAACTTGAATGTTTTCAAGCGCAGATTGGATGATTATATGGGGATGGAGGGTTAATTTCTTACTTTTTGGTATGTGGATATGTTTCTTGACTCATTCCTGTGGATGCAGTTTCTTTTTATTGTATATTTTGGGGGATTTTGATTTTGTTTTTGACAGACTCCTATGGAGGCTTTAAATTATATATTGTAGATGCATGGTTGGACATTCCTATGGATTGTTAAATTGTATATTGTAGCTGCATGATCTGACAAAATCCTATGGATGCATTATATAGGTGGGATTTGATGGATACGGATGACCTTTGATAGGCCCTTGTGGCTTTTGTCATCCGTTAAATTATGTTATGTTATGTAAATCATGCAGCTATAGATATATACAAACAATATTTATATATACAAAACTTAGGAACCATCACAACCTTCCCTCCCAATAAACTCATCCAACCTACTCTTAAATACATTTACATTTGGACTACCTACTACCCTCGGCGGCAATTTGTTCCAGAAGTCTACCACTCTATTGGTGAAAAAATATTTTCTTAAATTCAACCTACACCCTTGCTTTTTAATTTTCAAGTGGTGACCTCTAGTCCGATTTCCATCATCCAACTCAAAAAACTTGCCAACATCCAATTTATCTATCCCATAAAATTTTTTAAAGAGCTCAATCATATTCCCTCTCACACACCTCCTTTCGAACGAGAACATATTTAATATCCTCAGTCTATCTATATATTCAAGGTGCCTCAGGGAAGGAATAATCTTTGTTGCCCTCTGTTGCACTGACTCAAGAAGGTTAATATTGTGTCTAAAATGTGGGGACCATGCCTGTATACAGTACTCTAGATGTGGCCTAACATAAGAATTATAGAGTTTAAGAATAACCTCCTTACTTTTGTAACTGACATTTCTCTTAATGAAACCCAGCACTCTATTTGCCCTATTTCTTGCTTCAATACACTGCTTAGAAAACCTTAATGACTTATCTATTACTACACCTAGATCTTTCTCATCATCTACTGAGCTGAGCCAATGCCCATCCATTTCATAGTTAAATTCTCTATTATCTTTTCCCATGTTAATAACTTTGCACTTATCAAGGTTGAAAGTCATTTGCCACTTATGTGCCCAGGATAACAATTTATTTAAATCCCCCTGCACTTTAAAATTATTATCAATATCTTTAACTACAGCTGCTAATTTGGTAACATCCGCAAAAATTGACACTTTATTATTAACCGCCTCCCTAAGATCGTTTATATAGATGACAAATAATAATGGCCGAGAACTGATCCCTGAGGAACCCCACTGATAACATCCCTCCACTCTGACTTTACACCATTTAGCACTACCCTTTGCTTCCTGTCTTTCAGCCACTCAGCTATCCAATTTGAAACACCCCCACATATCCCAATCATTTTTAATTTATGAACTAGTCTCCTAAAATCCAAATAAATTACATCTACATTCTCTCCCTTATCTACTTGATTTGTTACGAACTCCGGAAAGTCTAGTAAATTAGTCAAACATGATCTACCTGATCTAAACCCATGCTGAGCATCGCTGATTAACCCCTCCCTCTCTAGATGTTGGCAAATCCCTTTTTTAACTATTTTCTCAAGAATTTTACAGACTACACGACCACAAAGGCCTATCAAAGGTCATCCACACAACAAGTAACAAGTAATGTTAGGCTTTCAAATTAAGAATATTAATAGTTTATTTAAAAATTGTGTGCATGGGGGGTGCAACCCCCACAATTAAGTAGGAGTAAAGCCCCCATTTCGGTAAATGTTGCGAGTATGGGCGGATGTGATTCTAGCTTATTTTGAGGGTCGGCTCATCGGGGGGGGGGGGATGGGCCTACAATGATCCTGAGATTTCAATCATTTGCAGGATCTAGGGGGCACAGCCATCGTATATAATCGGAAATCGCCATAAACTTTGTCCACATAGATTTCAGCTCAGAAAAAAAGCTAGGAAAAATAGCCCAAAATAAGCTATGATTCGGATCCGGCCATACTCTACACAAAATTACCCCCTTTCAAAATTAGGTAAATATGTAGATTATCGGCGCGAACGGTGGGACGTACTATTTCGTCCGTGTTCCAAAATGTTTCACTTTTTTGGAGTACATTTAAGTTGACGGCTCGTGTGGGGGTAAACACAATGGGGGGACTACACTACGATGATCCTGAGTTTCATTAACTTGGGGGGTCTGGGGGGCACAGCCCCCCAGTATATAATCCTAATTGTTTATAGAATAATAATTCGAAAAGGACTCAAACGCCCAGGAATATTCCGACACGAGTGAACGATAATATTTACACACAATTTTTTTTTCGGCCGGGCCGCTAATCTACATATTTACCCAAAATGACATTAACCCAGGCATTTTCCAAAATTTGACCAATATTTTTTCACCAACAGAGTAGTAGATTACTGGAACAGTTTGCCACCTGAGACAGTGATTACTAGGAGGGAATACTACTAGATTTATTAAAAATAGTAAGGGGTGTAACCTTCCACAATTAAAGGAGAGGTATTGGGTGAAGCCCTCCTTTTCAAAATGATATATAATAAAATATAATGCAACCCAAAAATCACTAAGAAAAAGCATGCCTCACTAATCTTAACAATTACCCTAATTCAATTCTTTGCTGTCTGTGACTAAGCCATGACTGAATCCACCTAAAAATATTTCCATTGATCCCATGCACTTTAACTTTATTCAAAAGTCGTAAGTGTGACACCCTGTTGAAAGCCTTACAAAAATTGAAATAAACAATATCGTAATTCTCATCTTTATTGACAGCACCACACACCTTTCTATAAAAGCACAGTAAATTAGTCAAATATAATTTTCCCCTAATAAAGCCATGCTGAGGATCAATGGAAGAATGTATGGGAAGCATAATGTGGAAATTGTAGTGAAAATATAACAGTTAAACATGTAGTAGTGGAATGGGTATGAATATGAGAGAGATTATAATTGAAAAGATGAATGACCTCCTTGATACGGAGGTATGGGTTGATATGAGAGAGAGGGATGCTCAGGGATTAACAACAGTACTGGGGTATGAGTGGGGGACATAACAGTGGACAGGAAGAAAAATAATAGTGGATATCACAAAGGAATTCCTGATTAGGATATGGAAGGAGAGGCGACTGTATGAGGCATAGAAAGTAGAGAGAGAAGCCTTAGTTGATAAGATAAAAGGCATGAAACTAAAAGTGGGAGGAAATAAAGTGTAAGCAGTAGATTACATTTGCTGCAATTCAATAGTGGTGGAAGCTTTTTAGTATGCTGTGGAAAGAAAGGTAGAGGGAAGTAGGTTTAGAGGAATGAAGGAAATTATTATCCTTATCTATTCTTGCTGAGGTGAGTGTAGATAGATGGGAGTAGGAAAAGGGGCAAAGAAAAAATAATAGTGTAGGCGAGTTGTGAACAGCTTCCTGCGTTGCTGGACCACTGTTAGCCAGCGGCGAATCTACTTAGCCATCCTGAGTCTCAAAAAAACTCATTCAAACAGTTTTTAAGCCGCTCACCTGCACTTCTCGTATGCTATACAACCCCCCTCCTAGAAGCGGAGCGTATTTTGAAGAAATGAAGAGAGCCCATTTGGAATTGTTATCCAAGGGCTAATGCTCTCCCCCCCGGGTCTGGGCACCATTGTAGATAGAGGGGAGTAGGAAAAGGGGCAAAGAAAAATAATAGCGTAGGAGAGTTGCGAACAGCTTCCCCCGTTGCTGGACCACTGTTAGCCAGTGGCGAATCCACTCAGCCATCCTGAGTCTCAAAAAAAACTCATTCAAGCAAAGCTTTTTCAGCCGCTCGCCTGCACTTTTCGTACGCTATAGTGAGAGTAAAATAAATAGTGCACAAAATCGTTGTACAGAGTGAAATCCAACTAAGACTGAATCAAATTAACCAGTGCAGATCCAAAGAAATCGCCAAATTTTGATCTAAAGTGTGGTACAAGAAGCAGTAGTAGTAGCTTCCTACTTCCACCGGGGTAAATATAGCATATCCACCAATAGGCAGCCAGGTCATGACAATTGTCTTCACCTGCTTGGGTTGAACCTTTGTCTTATCTTCAGACATCCAATGCTGTATCCACTAGGCTAGTGAAAGCTCTGCTGTTTAAAAAATAAAGGAAATGGTTCCTTCCTCTTTGAGAAGTGATCACGATTCATTTGAATCTTATTATTTGGAATAACTAGCATAAAAGGAAAGAAAATTATAAGGGTAGTTACAAGAATGTTGCCACCCTATTAGATCTTGATCAGTGAGTGTTAAAATTACTACTAAAATATATTCACCTTTAAATCCATCTTAATTGTAGTACAAGTGAAGTATATGCACTCTGGAAAGCTATTACTAAGAAATCTAGGAAGCAATTAATGTGGAACCAAGAGATTACTCGAAAAATTAAGGAAGATACCATTCAAAAGAGCAACAACAGCATTACTGCAATGCAAAGAGACTGGATATTAGCTTGTAGCATTGTTATCTTATACTATTATATTGTTCCCCTATTTTTACATATATGTTATGGTAGAAAGTTGGTCAGAGAGAAGAAATGATAGATCTATCATCCTCAGAATCACTGTAACAATGGAGGAGAGTGATGATGATACCCCAAAGTTTTCAGCTGAGACAATGAAAGCACTTATGGAATTCTACAAAGAACAGGAAGAAAGGGAATTAAAGCGACAAGAAATTTCTGAAGGAAAAATTCCTGATTCTTTTGAAGAAGATTGGGTCAGTATAATATAAATTCTTTTGTTGCAAATCATTAAGTGAACTATTACTATTAGAAGTAGCATCCTTAAGATCCTCTATTACTAGTAGTAGTCCCCTTAAAATCCTCTATTACTATTAGAGGTAGTACTCTTAAAATCCTCTATTACCTTCACAACCCTCAAACAGGAATACAACAAACATTCATGCACCATCCTTTAAACAAACCACCTCCCTTAAATAGAACACCTACTTTACTAGTTGTGACACTGGTCAAAGGAGTAACTTTCTAACAATATTTAAGAAACAAAAAAGAGCTTACAAAAATTAACATACCCCAAGCATAATCAAAGGAACTGTATTCTGCCAATCCAAAGAATCCATCATCCACATCAGCATTATATCAATCCCTCACTAGCCTATGCATCTAGTCTGGGTATTTAGCCTTGCCTCCCCTTACTTCAGTGCATTACAGAAAAGACAAAACAAAGCACTCTGTCTAGTCATGGGAATGCACCAGTAGCACCCTAGAAACTATTTACATTGAAAAAGGTTGTGTCTATTAAACACTTTTGATTTCAGCAGAACACACTCTCTTTAGTACATGAAACACTAGCCACCCATGCTCTACATGCAAGACCCATTATCCTCCATGAAACATACAAAACTCTAAGGAGATACTATGCACACTCCAAAGAATCTTATCACACTGTAATTAGAATACCATTATCCACACATAACATAGCATCCAATTTCTGGATCCAAATCACCTCCTCAATGCCATTACATAATATATCAACCCAGAAAATGCACACCTCCAACATCACAAATGGCCCACTATACTGAAACTCCAGTTCAGTTACCACTGAAAAATAAGTATAAAAATATCACACTGGCCTGAATGATGCAGACATCTGCTTCCATTGCCACCAAGAACCAGACAGTTCTGCTCATACAACATACCTGACACAAGTGCAACTGAGACCAAATCTGCAGATAAATGGAATGCTGGATCTCTGGGAGAATGCCATCTAGTTAACAGAGTTTGTCAAGGCTGGTGGCCTAAGGGATGGAATGGACCTTACCTGGGGTCAATTGAAGTAAAAGAAGAAAAAATAAATAGTAAATGACCTTCCAATATCTTATGAATTTTGGAAGGCAGGGTATACCCATGAATCATTAAATTTACATTTTTGTAATTTTGTACTGAACTATTAAATTTTAGGAAAAAAAAGAAAGATTACCCTGATATATATCAATACTTCATAGCACCTCTCCCCAAAGAGGACTGGCCTCTGGTCCCCTTGGTCTTACCAGTGATTGTCATACTGATCTTTATATATATTTCATTATTCAGTTGGGATTTGCCACAGCCAAGGCAGGATTGTGAACTAATACTCTACTTTCTTATCATAGTCTATACCTTAGTCAGGTAACCTTAGTCTCTGTAACTTTAGATTTTGTCTCAGTTTTGCTTATGTATATTTACCCCAAGGAAATATCCTAGTGCATCCTGGTTCCTTGTGGCAATGGGAGGAGATGACTGCATTGGAGCATTGCCAAGGTGAATTGCATGCGCCATGGGAGGGATGTTTATTCTGAGAAGAAATCCAGCAGACTAACATTGAGAAAGTGATTTGGACCCAGGGATTAGATGTGTGTGTGGATTATTTTGTGGGTCATGGTGGCCTTGTTACAGAGCTCTAGTATTTCTTGGAGTATCTCACTATAGTATGTCCTAGGGGTTTTGCACATGGCTGAGGGTATATCTTGCATGTAATTGCATAATTGGCTCAGATTTTGTATACTATGGAGAAATTGGATTTCACAGAGGTCAATATGGTATTTTCTTAGTGAATCTGGTTAATTGGGGTATTGGAGTTAGATTGTGTTGTGAGATGGAGTACATTTTGTCTTTTGTACAGTGGTAAAGTGAGTGGATGCAAGATTATATACCCAAGTCATAGGGGTATGGTAAGAGACAGATATAGTGCATATAAGAGATGATGTTTTTCTTGTTTGCCCAAATATAGTTCCAATTTAAGGGTTGTGTAGAGGGTAAAGAAAATTTTTAAGGTGAGATGTTCATGAGGTTCTGTTGCAACCATCATTTGAGTCTTGTCAACTAGAGTTTTAGATCCTGATCTACATGGGTGTACTTCAACTGTTGTGTGTGGATGGGTTGAAGCATTCTTGTATGAGTAGTGATGTTAGTGCTTGTTGATTGTGTGGATTGATTTTGTTTAGTAATAAATGTTCTATGATTTTGGAGGGGGTGCAAAGTAGTGAAAGAGGCAGTGTGATGTGGAGTCAGCAGCTAATTTATTTGGCTTGAGAATGAATACTATGTAGGCAGATTTCGAGACATTCAGAATATCATTATGGGAGGTAGAGTAATTGAAGGTTTGTGTGGATATTATGTGTAACATACGAGTATATCCTAAATCATAATCCATCTCATTCTGTTAAATTAGTTATATTTTTCAACTTGTATTGATGACTTCATATTCTTTGCATATGCTTATCCCTTGAGTTTTGAATACTTTTTCTGTCCTGATTGATATGAAAATAAATGTTATTTAACTTTTTTTTCCATTGCTATTTATTTCCTAATTTCTCATTTTTTTCCTGTTATATTTTATTAAGTTTACTGAATTTCAGAACATGAGTCAGTTTTGGTACACTGAAGAAACATCCGAAGCCCTTGCTCTTGAATGTAAGAGATTGTTGAATATCAACAAAGAAATAGCTTGTATTTCTTGTCCAACCTTATATAGAAGCTTGCAAAAACTTGATCAAAAACTTCCCAGTAAGTAAAATACTTAATTTCCCTGTAGATGAAGTAATACTTGGTATTATGATTTCATGGTAGGGGAATTATGATTGATTATTTTTTTAAAAATTAAAAAGAAAACTAGCTTACCAATGACAACATGGTGCAAACTAGAAGAGCCTGTGATGTCACCGCAATATGGAAATCCTACCATAACAGCAATAATGAACAAAGTCAAAAGGATGTTTTTAAAAAATATTTCAGCCACTATCATCTTCTATTTAAGATTTTCTCCTGGAGACCTATGTCATAATGGAAAAAGGTATATACCATCAAATAACATTATCAGCCATTGTCCCAAAAGCTATGGTTAGTGGACATCATTGACAAAGGTACCTTCCATATCCTATCCCTTTATGCCCCATTTCTCGTAAACACACTTACTCCACTCCTCATTTTTGCACCATTAGCCATTAATATGGATGAGGGCCTATGTGATATACCCTCTTGTCCAGTCAGGTTAATCCTTGAGCACAAGGCTTGAATAATACCAACTTACAAATACCCTTGGTTCATATCATACAATTCTTATCAACTCATGGTCCTAATATTTGTACTTTGCAATCCAAGCCCCCAATACCTGCCAGACGATCTGCAGCTATATGTATATTTTCCACACATTTTCACTTTCTGTAGCTTCACTACAAACACACAATCCTTTTGCACTTCCTTTCAATCATTCCCACTCAAAACACTCACTCTCATATATTCTTTTCACAAATTTATTTTGAATTATACATGTCTATACCTCCACAGAACATTCTCACTCACCTAACTCACATCTTTCCTACCATATCTCTTACACACATGTTCCTGACTTTATTCATCCTTTGCATACTTATTTTCCCTCAAATTGTTTATTTACAATGCTGTCACTCTTTATCATGCCTTCTTCCATATCAATGTATCACTCTCTTACACTAAAGTTGGCATCAGCATATTCTTTTGCACCTTTTGGCACACTACACGCAAACCCTATTCAGTTTTAAGGACCTGACCAGCTACCTCATATTGTGAGAAGAGGGCTTTGGAACTTATATAAACAACGTTCTCAGGTTGCAAGAGATCATGCTTGAGGGATCATGGGCATTGGGATGCGATTAAATGGATGTGCAGTTTATGCCTCAATAACCTCTTTCCTGCATGGGCAGACCACCCCGTTTTGAACAGTCTGGGGAGCATAAGGCTGCATTGCCTATGGCAGGTGGGCATTACTGCCTCGGTGGCTGTCAGGCCAAGTAAAAGTATCTGATTCAGTCTCAGGGTTGATTAAAAGACTGATCTTGAGATCCTGTCTGTCTTGTTGATGACTAGTAAGATTTAGTAAAGGGGTTCCCACCTGATCCAGCCTCTCTCTCTGACTGCTCCTTTAGGGAACCAAACAGAAACCTCTGATTATGACTGCCGAATAACTTTCGGTCAAGGTAGCCAAGAGACTTGTGCAAACATCATTATTGAACCCAGGGAGGTAACCCTTGAAAAGTCCAAAAATCATAGATGGGGTAGGCAGGAGCAGCAGAATGCGAAGTACTCGTATATCTGACCACCTTTTTCAATTTTCTTGGTGAAGGCTATACTGAGGAGTGCGCTCAATATGTTTCATCGTTGCTATTGTCTATTCATTAAAATTAAGGAAACGCCTTGCCTATGAATCAAACTTCGTCACTCTTTTTACCAGGGGGAGGGGTACGAATGCCACAGCACCCCTTTTCTGGTGGAGTGGCCATTCTCCCATTATCTTCAGCCGGTAAAGGGGCTTCGCCATTACTATCTAAATCCACTGTGCCGCCCACTACCGCCTCCCTCTCTACTGTGGAGCTCCGCTCCTCAATATTCTTTCTCATAGCGGAGAGAAAGTTTCCCCCCTCACATATATGTTCGCATAAAAGGCTTCTCCCTGGAAGTCTTCCCACAAGCGGATTTTTCTTTTGTGTGGAGATAACTTCACCTAAGCCTTATCAGAGGCCTCTCCATAAAACAATGAATGGAAGGATGAAGCTCGCGCCCTTCCACAGGAACTAGAAGCCATGGATGGTTTCCTCATGGAAGGCCTGAATAGCAGACACCAGTGGGACCACAGAATAGTGAATGTCATGGGTGCTTGTGCCCAAGACATTCAATGATGTAAGAAGGGTACCAGCCCTGGAAGCCCTCCCTCCCCTAACCTCCGCATGTTCAGGATAGGACCCTTGGTTCTTTGGGGATGGATTTCCCTATGGAGACCCTCTCCGAGCCAAGCCGAGTCTCGGATCATCGGACTAAGGAGGCCTGACCCAAGGATTTGTTCTCCTGGGATTGGATTGTGTCTTGTGAGACCCATCTCTGTGTCCGTTCTAGTTAAAATATTTTTTAAAATGTCTTTCTCTTTAGAGGGGAACTCAACTACCGTTTAGTCTTTCTTCATTCTGGTGTGAGCGACCAGGCCAAGACGGTTCTCTTCGCGCTCGGGGAAGGGGGGGACAGAAGTGAAAATCCCCCCCTTCCTCAACTAAAAAGTATGAGGACGAAAGAGGGAGAAATCTCCAGCACCTGAGGGCTACTCATTGAGATGCTGCCGAACGTCTTAGTGCGAATGATAAAACTATGTTGTCTGAAAGGCACCTTTTTCATCAGTGCCAGGGCTAGCTGCATTCCTTGGTATGGAATCGAAGTTTTGCTCGTTTCTCGGATAGCAATTTGCTTACTGATGCCAAGCCTGCTGATTTGCTCAACTCAGAGGAGGAAACATCCAGGAAGATTGCATTGCCATTTGAAAACTGCTCCGCTAAAGGGGGTAGCACCAAGGAAGCACCGGCTCCATCACCCCTGCCTTAAGATGGATGGGACGCTATTGGTGGTTGCCTCCCATCTACTAGACGCGGGAGTGCCGACCCCTAAAGCGTCCCGCCGGCAGAATGATTTGAGGCAGGAGAAGGGGTGCGTTTCGAGTCGGACCACTTTTTCCTGCTCTCCTGATGCACACGCGGACTTTGGATACCGGGCCGCTGCCGCCCGAGAAGCTACCTCGGTGGTTCTTAGATCGACCACGATGGGCCGCATTCGAGGAAATGACAGTTCTCTCAGAGTCGAGGAGTTAGGTCGTTTGATTAAGTTATTGAGTTCTACGGCAGCTTCATCGCCACGGGAATGAATTCCAGCATTTGAACGCCTGCCAGTTTTGCTCGCCGCTCGCTTCCCTAGTGGTCGGCCGAGAGTGAGATGGCTTTCAGAAATAAGCAAAAGGGCTATAAGTGCTACTCGAACTAATGTGCCGGGCCAGGGCCAGATTTCTTTCTAATACGCGCTCGCTGTTCTTCATGGCTAGCATACGTGTCTTCGGTCAATGAGAGGAGCCCTGCATTCTTCAGCCTTAATGCTGCTCCGCTAGCATTCCAATCCTGTTGTCTAGTCACTGAAGGCCGCTAACAGTGAATTGGGTTGTGCTCTCGCTTCTTAGCTATGCTTAACATAATCTGGTCAGTGAGTATCTTCCCTGATTCCTGGCAAATGGCTACCACGCTTGCTTTTGCACAAGCCGAGGCGGAATCACTTCACCCTATATACCGCGTGGTGATCTTTAGCACGGAGACTGTATTCTATGAAGCCATGGGATGCCATCCATTTTTCCGAGTTCCTTCGAGATGGTTGATTCCGCTTACGGATGGGGTAACCCTTCGAGCCCGTAGGGCATCAACGGTATCACCCCCGTGGTGCCGTTGGATGTTCTCATCACGCTTTTTGTAGATAACCTTTCGATCTTTATTGGCGTGGCTGTCTGCACTGACTTAGTGACCGGAGCGGCATTTTGCTCTTCTCCATGTCTCTCTGCATGGCAGGAATATGGTCAGGCGTTCGGAATGCATGGCAAAGAAGATGTGAGACGGAGGGTGGATGAGAATTTAAAGTTGCGTGCCAATGTACCGCGAGCTTTCCTTGCACCCCAGACCCCCAATGCCTCGGCGTTATCAGGTCATTTTTTGTCGCCTCCAAATCGGACACACTCACGGGATGCAGTGTTATTTGATGGAGCGCTCCATTGAACCTTTTCTTGTCCAAATTACTTAGTCCCCTGAACCGAAAGATACCTTTTTGGTTGAATGCCCTAGTCTGGGGGAAGCTTCGTGAGTGGTACCAAAACAGGCGGGGTCGCTCTACCGCCGTTTCTGAGTCCTTGGGACTTTGGTGTGATTGAGTTTTTGGAGGAGGCGGACCTCCCTTTCAGTATTTAATTAAATTGTTGTGTGCATGTTTAAGCCGATGAGGGTGGCCGGCTTCCTCCTGAACTTGAGCGTGTCCTAGAGATTTGTTGTATTGACGTTTTGTTTTCTAGTGTTTGTTTTTGTTTTGGGTTTTTAGTATGTTTAGTTTGACCTGGCCTAGTGATAAGCTTCTTTGTAATTTCGGCTGCTGTGCCCTCGCTGGCGACCGCCAGACACAAGCATAAAAAACCCTTTTGGCGCGGCTTAGATGCTTCCACGGGGCGCGACAGGTTTCTGTTTTCCTTGGCCAAGACTAAGGTGGTGCACTTCTGCCGCCAACCACGCCTCCACCCCGACCCGGACTTGTACCTAAACGGGATTCGTACCATTTCCTTGGCCTTGTTTTCGACCGACGCCTCATCTGGGAGGCTCGTATTCGCAGCCTTAGGGTCTCCTGTACCCGGGCCATGAACATTCTTCGTTCCGTGACGTTCAGCATTTCAGTGCTTGATTACGGATGCCAGTTTTATTCATCCGCAGTCTAGCATGTATTGCGGAAGGTGGACTCGATTCACCACTCTGCCGCCTCAATTGACCCACTCGATATTTGCTCACCCCTCACTGATGAGTTTTAGCTCTTCAAAGTTCCGTTCGCATGTCTGCTCGGACTCCCTCCTCACCATTCGCCAAGTCATGGGCTGTACTGCCTTAGTGTGCTAGTAACCCCACTACAAGGACTATCTTCGCCCTGGATCTTTGCGACATCTCAGGAGAATTTCTAAGGACCTCCTCTTCGACGTCATTAAGGTTCTGAACTACTCCCGCCATGCATGAGCCAACCCCTCCCACCCCTACCTAAAGTGCAACCAGTTCGGCAGGTGTGATATGTGGTTCCTTCTCCTCTCTTCACCAGAGCCTCGTTTTGCGTTCTTTTTTTCGATGTTCTGATCCCGATTTTGGTCGAGTACTCCTCGTTCTACAATATCTTTCTCTCATCTACACGTCTTGTCTCTGATAAAGTTGCTCTCGAGTTATCCACCTCTTCTTCCGCCCTCCTCGTCCCCTTTATCCTTTCATTCTAATCAGTCGCCGAATAGGACGCTATAAATGGCAACATGTACTCACCACACTTCCCATATAAAGAATGAGAAGAATTTCATACGTTTTTTTTCTGAAGGGCACCCCCACACCCTTGTTCTTTCCTGTTCATTTTCCATCCATGCAAGATGTTCAATGTGCTCTTTGCTTATTTTATGGAGTTTCCAAATATGCTGTCCCAGCCCCAATAATTATGGATTTTGTGGTTAGCTTTATCAGTTTTCATTACTCTTATTCAATTTTTTTCATTTGCTTATATGTGAAAAGACCTTCGTTGATTACACTAAGTCATTCGTCTCTCTCCAAGTCACTTGCTATGTACCACACATACGCGCATGAACCTTTACAGCACTTATTGCACATCGTGAGCTAGCAGAAGGCCGCCGACTGGACTTAACCTGCATGTCTACGCTAAGTGAGCTGCGTTCCGCTCTTCAGTCATGCGCCGATACCTTGCCTGGTTCAGATGATATCCAGTACGCCATTTATTGACGCTTAGGTATGCGAAGCATGGCCTTTCTGTCCAATTAGTTCAACAGGATCTGGACAGGGTAGATTCATGGAGAATGGCTACTGTGCTTGCTTTTCGCAAGCCGGGAAGAGATAACTCTACCCCGGCTGAATTCCGCCAACTTTCTCTTAGTTTGTGTGTGCAAGTTGATGTAGAAAGTAGTTAATGTTAGGTTAGTTTTTTTCCTGGACAACGGAGGCCACCTGTCTCCTGAACAGTCGGCTTTTCCAAGTTACACTCTAAGTAGGATGCTCTGCTCCGGCTGGAAAATGCTCCCTGCGATTCCTTTTTTCGTATATAGCATTTGACCACGGTATTTTTCGATCTGGAGAAGGCTTGTGATAACTTATGGCCACTCTCTACATGATGGAGGTGAGTGGACACCTCCCAATCATCATATGACTTCCTACAAGGTCGAGACGCGAAGAGGCCGTCTCGCATGGAAGTGTTCTGTATTACTCTGCTTTGAGCATCACTGGCATCTCCTCGGTGCTGCCAGATGTTATCGCTACGCTCTAAATAGAGGACCTTTTGTTTTCCTTTGGTTCGTAGTATCCATGGCGCCACGGCTGCTTCGAGCCGGATGGATACCAAGATTATCTTGCACTGGGTTCTTGGACATGGATGGATTGGAGAATATTAGTGCGCTCATCAGGGTGCCAAAGAGTGGGCGAGTACTGGGTGATAGGACCAGCCTTTCGCTCTACCCCACACTGACTACATGGCATGAATCAGGTCAGTCCTTTGGGCTGCCTGGCAAAGAATATGGGAGACGGCCAATCTAAAGTTGTGCACCATTGAGCCGCGACTGTTCTTACCACCCAATGCCCCGACGGCTTCAGGTTGTCTTCTATCGTCTTCGAATCTGGGTACACGTCCATTTTATGGAGCGCCCTCCTACACCTTACTGCGAGGTCACCCAGAATGTTTGGCACTGTCTCGTGGATCTTCGCCCAGGTTACCTGTCGCTCGGTACCGCGACTGGCGGGACGCTACCACTAGTTCCTTCTACTCGGGACGGATTCGTGCACACCAAATTGTGGACTTGTAGATTTTTTGACAGAAGGCTCGCCTGCACTCTTTATAACTTGTCGAGTTTTGGGTGTGCTTTTTCTTATTTTCCTTTTATTTATTAATTTTTCCCTGCGGTTATTCTTTGGGTTTCTTTTAATGTAGTTTGTTAGGCTGATTGATTTTCGGCGATTATGCTCTTGATGGTAGTCGCCCGTTGGACGCTTTAGAAAAAAAAAAAGCACTTTCATAGCGCCGTTGAATTCGAACTCGCCACCTGGGGCTCAATTTAACACAATTTCTATGCTACTACTAAACATGAAACCTAAATTAAAGTATTACCATATTCTTTTTTTCAGAGAAATTGCTAGAATTCGACACACGTTTTGCAGTGTACAGAGACGACTTCATTTTCTATGACTTCCGGAGTCCTCTCGACATTCCTAAAGAATTTCGAGAACGGTTTTCAGTCGTGGTTGCTGATCCACCCTATTTGTCCGAGGATTGTTTGACGAAAATTGCCATCACTATAAAATTCCTCGCCAAACCAGACGCCAAAATCATTCTTTGCACCGGGGCAACGATGACAGAAATGGCTCACAAATTATTGAAACTGAAGATGTGTTTCTTCCCCATTAAACATCACAAGAGATTGAGCAATCCATTCGCATGCTATGCCAACTATGATTTAGACGCTACATGTACATCTGTTTAATAAAGATATAAACCTTCACTTATTTATATTATCTTCTATAATTTGTTAGGTAAAACATTATATGGCGGTTTAGGGCTGAGAACACTCGCTGGACGCCAGTTCAGGGAGCAAAGAGTGAACAATGCTTTCAAGGTAAAGTCGAGCGAAATAGGGCGCTGGTATGGGAAGCCGCGTCCCTGATGGTTTATTCTACGAGTGCGATACACCTAGATCCCTGAGTGTATCACTGTGTGAATCGAGTGGGTATATATGATGCGGGAAAGAGGGGGGTTGTAGTCTGTTTTTTAAATGTAAAGGGAATGAAGATGTGTGGGATGCAGTGCTATCATGTTTAGATGAGGTTGGTAGAAGTAAAGAGGGCTTAGCATTGCTTTGAGTAATAGCGACCTGATGAAATAGTTGAGTATGAATGCGCGAGCTTGAGGATTATGCAGGTGAAGTTGAGATTTGCAAGGGTGAAACTGCGTGGTAATAAAAAAAGTGAAGCTGAAAAAAGAGATGTTCTGGAATGACTTGGAACGGGACGAATAGGTCACAATGTGAAATCAGGTAACTGGAGCATTTGGTTCTACCAGAGAGGGTGGTAGGTTTCTTTGCTGAATGAAGTGTATGGTAGATATGACAAGGATATACACTAGATGGGAAGAAGTTGACTATGATTGAGCTCTACCTAGTATGAAATAATATGCTGCAGGACGTATTTGGTGTAAAAGATTCGAAGAGCTATGAGTATGGGACTATCTGATCACATGATTATGCTGTGTAAGGTTGAACTGTTTGGTGCATGAATGAGATGACGTGAGGAGGGTGGAAAGGAAGGGAGAATCAAAAGTGAAAGATTATTGAATCAGAGAGAGGGGAGAATCCTTGGGAGTAGAAGAAAGGAAAAAGTGCAAGCATGGAGTAAATGCTACATGGTATAATGATGTGAAGAGTGGAGTGGAAAGAAAAGGAGGCGTACTTGCAAAAGCTCAACAGCGCAGATGAGGATATCGGAGAGATGCGGTTGAATTCATGAAAGGAGTGAAACTAGTGATTGAACAGAGTAGTAAAGCAAACAAGGTTTGCTGACCAAAGTCGCCTATTACCAAATAATTCTCCGGCTAACCTAGGAAGGACGTTGACAATTATACCATTCGAAAGATAATGTAAAATAACATAAGGATTTCAAATTTCGTTAGAATCAGCCGAATAGTTATGATGTTATTGCCAAAACAAGATAATTCCCGGGCTAACTAGGGAGGACGTTGACAATTATATCATTCGAAATAGAATGTAAAACAACAGTTTTCAATTTTCGTTAGAATCGGCCAAATAGTTATGATGTTATTGCCAAATAATTCCCCGGCTATCCTTGGGAGGACTTAGACAATTATAGCAGTCGACAGAGAATGTAAAACAACCTAAAGGTTTCAAATTTCGTTAGAATCTGACGAATAGTTACAGTGTTATTACTAAAATAAAAAAAAGCAAAGCGGGGACCGACATAGTGAGATATAGAGTGACACGCGACTAAAAATGACTAAGAAAGGAAATGAAGCATTTGGACAAAAGATAAATAGGGATGAGGACAGCAAGTTATGGGCGGAAGTGAGGAACCAGAAAAATAGCTGTGTACTCATCGAGGATAAGAATGGCAGGGCACTTGTGAGCGATGGGGTAAACAATTATGGCTACAATACTTTGCGTTTTATTGTGTGGGTATGGAAGATAATGCAAATATAAATGATTGGCTTCGTGGGTTTGGCATGGAAGAAATAAGTATGCAAAGGGTTGTTAGTGTGCGAGGTTTCGAAATAAGGGGAAGGTAGCTGGTGTAATATATCTATATTATCAATTATAGTTATAGCATAAAAACAATCAACAACACTCATCATAGATGTGACGTGTCAGATGTACTAATAAGTATCATGATAAAAGTGTGAGGTGGGGTTAGTAAATCGAGTATAATATATACATTTAGGTTATGATAGGAACAGGTAGTGGAGTTGTTGTGCCTTGAGTAGGTCGTTGTTTATCTTCATAAAGTGGGTGACGGACGTAGACTAGCCGGGTATTTCTACAGGACCTTGAGAGGCCCCCTAGTTTTGGTTTTTTTTTTTTTTTAAGGTCATCTGGCGACTGCCTTCTAGGGCACAAGTTGCCGCACTCAAGCCAGATTAAAAAAAAAAAGCATAAGAAAAACAAACACCTAGTATCGAAGTACCGACAACAAGAATATAGTCAACCACAACAATGGATCAACTCATTAAGCTGGATTATAAGTCGCTGAGATGCAAAAAACTGGTGGTGATTGTGTTATAAAATTGGTCTGGTAGCTGTGTTGTACGGCTTTTCAAAGTGGAAGTGTCTAAGGACTGGAAGAGTGCAGTAATAGTGCTGTTATACAAGGGTGAATGCAAGAACTACAGTAGCATATGTCTGTGTGTTACAGGTAAAGTATATGGGAAAATTCAGATTGGATGTAGTGCGTCCCACTCTGCCACACGGGTTAATGTGAAAGGATGGAAGAGGAAAAGTCTAAGGCGATGTCAAGTAAAGTCTGGGTAGGGCAAAGGAGGGCTCTAGAACCTTAAGCATAAGGCCACCTAGAATGAATCAAGGGAAGGCTCAATTTTTAGCAGGGAAATTGATAGGGAATGAAGAAAGGGAGCATAGAGCGGGAAGGGTATGTGTGGATAAAGTATTTGCACATGTAGCTGTAAAAACGAGGGATATGTATGCTGGGTTCATGGATCTGGGAAAAGATCGATTGTGTCGATAGAAAAGCATTATGGCAGGTGGTAAGAATATATGGTGTGGCAAACTATTGGATGGTGTGAAGAATATTTATGCTGGGAAGTGAAAGTGAGCCCGAGTGAGTGGTTTAAGATACGTGCGGGGAATTCGATGAGGTTGTGTGGTCTTTTTAAAATCTCGATGAGACAAATATGGAGGAATGTGGGTTCTATGTTGGTATATGCTGATGACCTGGCGGTGGGTCAGAACGAGGGATTTGAGTGTTGATCGAAGCTTTTGACGGTGTGAATGGAAGGGGTTACAAGTGAATGCAATCCATTGTGTTGCCATTGAACCAACGCGACGTTTTAAGTATCTAGGATGTAGTAGTAGTTCGCCATCCTGCCTTTATCCAAGGTAGGGGTCACCAACCCATGGCCAGCGGGCCACATGCGGCCATTACCTGTGGCCAGAGGCCACATATCAAAATTAATAATGCGTGCGGCCCGGCCCGCCAGATCATTTCCTGGGTCATCGGCGCGGCCCTCCAGCATTCTAAACGTGTGTTGAAACATCTTTTTTTCTCAAGAGCGGGTTTTGGGATAGGTTAATTGGTTAGTTCAGGTTAGGAGGTTAGGTCAAGTATATTTTTGTATACTTTGATCAACTTTGTGCCGAGCAATGTCACCAAGTGTCTCATTAATGTTGTTTTTTTCTGTATAATATGTAGTTTTCAGTTTTTTTTATTGGTGCGGCCCGCGGGATATCTCGGACTTGTCAATGAGGCCCGCGGTACTCTGCGAGTTGGGGACCCTTGATCTAGGCGGATCCCAACCGGATAATGAAAGATATAAAGGTCAGTATGACGATCGCTGGTGAGACCCGAAGACACCAGGGACCAGTCCTCTTTGGGGAGGAATGCCAATAAGTATTATGTTTACACCAAAGAGCGTACGGAAGGAACCTTCGTCTCCCCGATCAAGGAGACTTGTTCCACGTCAGAGGCATCTGGATATAGATTCTCATCGGCAGGAATCCTTGGAACAGTGTGTGTATTGTGCTGCGAAGACGGGATAGGAAAGAAAGTAGTTGTAATTGGCTGTGCGTGATAAACTAAGATCTATCTACCCAGGGATAAGCTCATCCCGTCCACCAATTGGTAGCCGGATCTCTACATGCGCTAACGTTTATGTCCAGTCATACCGGGATCAAACCCGGTACTGCGACGTTAGAAGAATAACGTCGCACCCACTCGGCTAGCAATAGCAATAGGATGTAAATGATAGTGGTACAGATGAATCATTGCGACCAGGTTTGAAATCGTAGTGAAGTCTATAAGGCGATGAGAGCGTAGTGAATGGTTAGGGTTTGAGTGTAAAATGTGCCAGGAAGCTGCCTGAGTATGCTGGTACCAACGTTGGTATATGGTAGTGAAACTATGATATGGAAGGAAAAGGAAAGATTTAAGAGAAATGAAAATGGGCAATTTGAGAGGAATATTCGGTATGCGAAGGGTAGTGTGAATCGACTGCGTAAAAGATGTTTATGGTGTGACCAGGTTAACTCGGTGTTCTGAGGTGGTATTAACATGTAAAATGAATGGATGGAAGACTTGCGAAGAGAATATAAAAGGGATAGTGTGAAAAGGGCTGGAAGATTGCGTAAAAGGAGAGTTGATTATGCGAATGAGTGTGAGAGAAAGAAAGGGTTGACCGAGGTGGAAGTTGGTGATAGTGTGTATGATAGGTGCGCATTGAAGGGATTTGTGAGAGGACGTGATTGGGGCCTGGCCAAGGATCACATAAAACTTGAGAACTGCTACAGTATATAACACCCCCATCGCTATGAATCCCTTCAGTGTCGAAAAAACGAGGATGGGTGGGTGGTCTTGTACTTATTAGGGGATTAAGAGGGAAGGGGGGTAGGTAGGTAGAATAAATCAACTGAAGGCGCGATTTGCAAGTTTATAACTCGTCAAAGTCATTTCACGCCGCATTCATCCTTTCACAATACATGAGCGGCCCTCCGAACCAGCGTCATTCAAGTTACCTCCTTCGACGCGCCCGACAAACACTAAGGGAAAATTAAAGTTGAACGTCATCTTTACGGTTTATTGAATCACGTATCCAGGTAGGCGCGTAAACTATCGCCTGTTAGCGCTTCCATTTTGTTGAAGACGCGTTTAGTCTTCTCTTCAATCTCTTCGTCGATGCATTCTAAAACTTCAGTTATATGTGGAATGGTGTCTGGCAACAATGGCTGTAAATATTCTTCTCCCAGAGAATCTATCAGCCCTTCAAAGATCTCTAGACCGGCTAAAATAACCTGAAATAATAAAAGTGCATTTAGTGGTGTAAATCTTGAAAATTGCTCCACCGTCTCCAACGCTGGGTTTTGTTTGTTTGTTTGTTTAATTATTACAAGCATTTAAGTTTCTTCCAATGTGTAGTTTGTAGCTTCCCAAGAGGAGATGGCATCTCTGCTGCTTCCGACTGGTTAGGAGATTAAGGAAGGAGAGCCCAATCGAAAAAAGAGTCCTTGTTTTGAGACAACTATGCTTGGTTTTATCCTACTGGGAAAATGTCGGAAGAAAATAACCACAACTTATTCAAAAACCAAATTCCCATGTTTATATTTGGCGCCTGAGAATATCCCCACTTGGGTTACCAAAGTTGTGCCAAGTTAAGATCCACCTCCCTAGACCAGCTGCCTCAACCGAGGTCGCGGGGAGCTCTAAATTTTGTACAAGTGTCAAGTATGTGAATTGTGTTGACTTGTGTCTTGTTCCTGGTGATAAAGGATGCAGATGTGTGTCAGTCAAGGCGTTGAGGATGGTATGCATGACATTTTCACGTCGCACGGACTGAATGTGGTGAAATAAGCGGAACGCTGTTGGTAGTCCATTTGTGTGTAATAATCTCGGATTCGCAGGTCCTTGTTTTTCGAAATCACACGCGTCCCCTTTCAATTTCGGCGAAGTCTCCCGACCAGATAATAAAACTCGCATAAAGATCTGAATGACAATGGTGGGCAAGACCGTGGGGACAATGGACCTATTCTTTTAGGGAACAAATGGGCAGGATGAGTGGTATTACTCTGTTAGCCACCAACCAGCGAGAAGGATCAAAGGATCTCCCGTTTCCAAGTCAGAGGAGCGTGGATTTAAAAACCATTTGGGAGGGGGCTGAAGATGGAAGAGTATTTTATTGGCTATGTTGTATCCGCTCACGCTAGGAATTGAATCAGCTACCTAAGTTATGTCATCCGTCTCTTTTCTTGGACGAGATTGCTAGTGGAAATAAAATTCGCATAAAAATCAGAATGATAGTCTTACCAGCGATCAGGGAACCCTTTGTGCACAACCCGTTCCACCTCTTTTAGTGGGACAGGACGGGACGGAAGAGGCTGAATGTGTTGTGAAGGTGGGTGAAACAAAGACGGCTGTTGTGAGGATAGCGCTCGGTACTTTTGCCTGGGGATCAAACCTTCCTGACTGGACGAGGTGCTACTACAGTACGAGGCTCCCATCGCCACGAAAGATCAATGGCGCCGAAAAAAAAGGGATGGGTAACTTTGCGTTTAATAAGTGCGATTGGGAGGGTCTCTGGTGCTGATGCGCTTCGACTAATTTGTGTGGGAGATGTTGAGGTGGTGGTGAGGATGACCATATGGATTCAATGATACATAAAGTCGAGAACTCATAGAAAATAAAAAAAACACGACCCAGGCAAGAGTAACAAAGATCATAGGTTGAGATGTGAACCCATCTGGAAAGGATAAGTAAGTCACACCTTAAGTCCCTTTTCAATCGCGGGTGAGATTTCCCACCGGAAAATAAAATTCGCATACAGATCAGGATTTTTACCACTGATCTGCACTCATTCCCCATAATCAGGGGATTTTTTTACCACTGATCTGCACTCATATAAGAGGCCTTTTATTTCTCTGTGTGGGGGACCTAATGATTAACGTGGGATCCGAACCACCGCTATCCACAGCGTATGACAGCCACCGTGAAGTCACCCGAATCGGGACTCTATCAAGGCAAAGCCGTAGCCTGAGAACAGAATGAAAATCACTGTCAATCCCAAGGGGACAAGGGGCCTGTGCTTGTGCTGGAGGGTGGGGGAGATGCAAGGTGGTATGTGTGTGTGTTTCATTTAACAACCACAGAGCGGAGAACCCTTCATGTTTCAGGGCGCGCGGAGGAGGGGGCATTGGTTCTACGTCAGTGGTATAGGGATAAAAATACTCCACTCGGCAGGTTCCGGGACGGAAGAGCGGATATGATGTGTTGTGATAAGTTAGGTGGGTGATGAGGTGGGCAAGGATCTAGTCACCGCCAAGTAGGTGGGTCCAACGAGCCCTCACGAAAGCGGGAGTTTTGTCTGCATTCTCGTTGGGATCGAACCCGGTACTGTGACATTAGAAATCCACCTTATCAACTTGGCTAACGAAAGCTCCTTTGGGAAGGAAAGACGACGGATTTCGTTAAGAAAATCTTTTGCTTACCTTCGATTCGTTGTCAATTCGAATGTGCGAGATAACTCGGCGATTCAACTCCTTCCAGAGGAAGTCATCTCGAATGGCTTTCGTGAATCGAACGACACAGGGTTTTAGATGATCACATATCCTCTTCATGTACTCGTCTTGTGAGCCAAGCGTATTTCCAATCTAAAAATAGGACCGCCATTAGCTATTTGAATTGGAAAAAACCCGTAGCTTTACTGAAAAAAAAAGAGCCCATTTATTTTTTTCATTTTAGGCTTCCCCTGGCGATTACTAGAGATGGAACATCCGCCGAATTTACAAAAAGTTCAGGTCAATATAAACCTAAATAAGAAAATACGAAAAAAAAGGACAAAAACAATGGCAATAAACAACGAATATCTACATAGCACGTTGGTGGTGGAGGGAGTCATGCCGCTCTCAAGGGTCTGAGCATGAAGCCAACAACTTAAATAATTAGATATTATGGATGAGACAGCAGCCTACAACACCTCAATCAGTACCCCTCAAGAATCAACCCCAGATTAGGATATTAAACCAAACAAACGGTGATTTACGGTTCGGTGGAACAAGCAATCTTGACAGAAAGGTTTAGGGAAGCGTTTCATCATATGTCGCGTGTGTGGCCGATTCGGGGGGTAAAGTCGAGGCACAATAGCATACAACTTAAAAAATATCCTGCGCGTAGTTTCCCATGTAACCCAAAGGGTTGTCTTCATTCCTGCCTTGTTGACAGTGGGGAAGAGCACAATGGCGTCAGGACAATCATTTTGTGTCGCCAGACTGGCACGCTCATTTCCTGCAAGGACTACATGTTGCCAAGAATCCAGTAAAATACATTGTCGACTTGTAGCAGCCATGGCATCACAGACACAGCGAACTAGGGGGATTCGGAGGTTCCAATTATACAAGGCACTTAGCGCTCGCGTGTGAGTCGGTATGGATTACAAATCGGTCGGTCTACAAACCAGATTCAAACATGGGAGAGTAAGCATGGAAGCTAACCACCTTAGGACTTAGTGCCATCCGTGTACACCGGAATGGGTCCAATGTGATATATGTGCTTGAAAAATATGAACGCAATACTCTCGGTGCTTTGAGAGGAGAAGAGGTGTGGCGACAAAGGTGGTATCTTGGGCAGAACCAACATGGGCACGAGATTTACACAAAACTCTTGATAGAGTTTCATAGTCTATATCCCAAAAGGCTTTTGGCATGATTAGCGTCTCCCATAGCCTCCAATGTGGTTAATAGTCACATCATCTGCAATTTCCGATTAGCTGTGAATGCGTAGAATTCGCATCCGTACTTTAGCTTAGAGCGAACAAAGGAGCGGTAAAACATCAGCACCCAATGGGCTCACCGCCATATAGCAAGGACCAGAATATCACTGGCGTAGGTACAAGAGACCATAAGGCTGCGAAAGTGAAGTGAGGCGTCGGCCGAAAATAAGACCAAGGAAACGATGCAGTTCTATCACGTGCAGGTACGGGTTGGGGTGGAACCCATCGAATGGGGCTGAAGTGCAACAAACACCTTAGTCTTGGCCAAAGAAACCGAAACCCGTGCAATTCGGCATAGTGAGAGATGCGGTTCAGAACCCGTTGAAGTCGATACTACATTTATGTATCGCCAAAAGAAATCGAAATATCTACGTAGAGAAGAGCGAAACCATGGGAAACTGGATAATGATAGGGATAAGGGCACTACAGGAAGAGAAGATAGCAGTAACAAAATACAAGGAGGAAAAATAGGAGACAGAAATTTACAAAGGGATCTAGAACATAGTAGTGGTGAGGGTCAGGCTAAAAGAAAGGGCAATATAAGGGGATAAAAGAATATAGGATAAAAGATCAAGGGGTTTAAATGATTTTATACAAATGTTCAGAGTTTGAGAAACAACTTAAATTTGATTTATGCTACGGAGTCAGGGGTAAGCCAACAAATTTACAATGATCAAGTAGGTAAATACAAAACCAATGGCTATGATTTGTATTTATATCAGAATCTTCAAAACGGGTGGTGGAATATTAGTCTATGTAAGGAATAGCGGGATTTGCATAAGTTCTGTCAAACAAACTGCAAGTTCTACTTTTTCAGCATGTGTCATTAAAATGTCTTTTCCATTGTGTAAAGGTGTGTCGAAATGGAAATGAAAAGAATCGAGATCTCTGCTCTCCAGCGCGCGGGCCACAACAAGTGCGACATAGCCAAGCGGCTCAACTTCAGCCGGATGACCGTCCAAAGAATCGCGGAGAGGCTCAAGAACAGGTAAGACCTCAGAGATCGACCTTAAGTTGTCAATCGTTTGGCTGTGAGAAAGGCCTTCAAAAGTGCTCCTAAGCACAAAATGACAGCGTTCGTAAGGAAAAAGAACATCTGGGTGGCTACGGTGTCCAGGGCGGTCGAGTATGAGGGCGGCAAGTGCTTAAGGTGCGTGCAAAGGTCTCTTCTTACCGACCGTGTGCGATAACAACGTGAGGAGCGCTGTCGTCACCTTCATAAAGACTTGGCAATCGATTTCTCATTTTTTTCCTGATGAAAAACTTTCACGATCGATCCGGTCATCAACAAACAGAACGACCACGTAGTAAGCTTGGACCAGGACATCTCCGAGGTCCGCTACGTGTCTACGAACAAATACCCGGCCTCCGTGATGATGCTCGGAGTCGTGGCTCGAATGGCGAGAAGATACCGTTGGTGTGGTTCGCGGCCGGTTACAGGCTCACTGCGTCCGATTACAAGGACATCTTCGCGACGAAAGTCTGCCCTGAATGAGAAAGATCACGAAAAAGACGGACTAAGTCTTTCAGCAGGACGGTGGCTCGGCCCACACGACCAAGACCGTGTAAGGGTGGTTAGGGTCGAACGTGAACTAGTCCAATGAATTTTGGCCGCCGAAGTCGCGTCGCCTGAACTCAAACCCATCAACTACAAAAGTGTAGGCAAATGTCGAGGGCAAGTCCTGAAAGGTCCGCTACAACAACATCGAAGAGCTGACGTCTTCCATCAACCGCGTGTGGGTCAGCATGAAGAAGGACTTCGTCCGCAAAGTACGCGCGGCCCTCAGGTCTCGCCTGGAGCGCGTGATCGCAGCCGAGGGCTGCCACATTGATTAATATTACAATTTAAGCACATATTTATATGTTAAAATAATAAAGACGTGTCTAACTGCATCAAAACTATCATTGTGTGAGCGTCATAACGAGTGTAACAGGAGTTTTGCAATACTAGGTATTGCAGGATTGAGTCAGTTGTGATAGATATTAAGGGTGATAAGGAGAACTATTGAGGGTAGCAGCTTATTATAGGTCACCAAACCAAGGTTATTAGTTAGACCTTTACTCTGTCAGGGAATTAATAGGGGATGTAGCCGGGCAGAGAAGCTACTTATCATGCAAGATTTTAACTTCTCTCATGTCAATTGGAAAGAAATAACAGGAGTGGCAGCCTTTTTATTGATTGCCTATTGGACAATTTTCTCTTCCAGTGTGCAAGATCCAACTCGTGGTAGGTCAATTTTGGATCTAGTTCTTTGTCGTGATAGGATAAGAATTAATATTGGAGAGACACTTGGGCGAAGTGACCACAATATACTATGGTTTTATTGTAATTTTTAGAAATAATACTAAGAAAGTGTTAAATTTTAAGGAAGATTTTATGAAATACAGAAAAGGACTGAGGCAGGTAAATTGGGAGGGTAGTTAAAAAAAAATGGCAGCTTTTGAAATGTGTGAAGAGTTTAAACTAGTCTTAGATACTATTCAAAGGAAATATATACCATTAAAAGAAAATAGAAATTCAAAGCAAAGACGACCAGCATGATTGATCCAGATCAGAAAGAAATAGGGTATGAAAGGGCTGCATTTAGGCTGTACAAAAATAGTAATTCTGAAGCTGCCCTTAGAAAGTATAGATCTATAAGAAATGATCTTAATAGATTAATTAGAGCCAATACGATAAGAAGAGAGATGAATCTAGACAGAAATTTTAAAACATCAAAGTTTTTTTGTTTGTTTTTTTAGTTTTTACAAATACAAAAAGGATAGGATACAGCTTATTGTGATTCATGGTAAAATAATTGAGATATATGAGGAATTGGTGTAGGCACTGATTAATTATTCACTTTAGTTCAGTATTTACCAGAAATGACCATCTCAGACGTTGGAAGTTTAAAGGTTAGAAATGAAATCTGGATGAAGGATCACTTTTTATTTAGTAGAAAATAGAAAAGCTATCATGGAAACGAAACCTAATAAAGCAGCCTGACCAGACAATACGTATCCTAGAACTCTTCATGAAGAATCTGTCGCTTACTGCCAATTTTTTTTTCTTAAACAGTAGCCTAGTACCAGGCTACTTTAAAATTCCACAAACCAAACAAAGAAAAAACAACACACCGACCGCTTCCGTGGTGGTCAGCCCTCAGACAGAAGCGATATGCCCTACATGCCCCGCCCAATCGACTTCCCTGTCGATTAATTTCGTCGAGCGAGGTCTAGGTCCTGGTAAATTTCGAAAACGTCCGCCTCATATCCTGGCGGTCATACGTGACTTCACTTAACTGTAAGACCCCTCTGCAAGAGGGGTAACCATGTTGCTACCCGGAACATGGTTACCCATTTTATGCCAGGCATCCCTTGAGGAGGCATGAGAAATTATATCCTGTCCCCTTTTTTTGTCGTGAGTATTACCACACAAAAAAATTGATTTCTTACCTGATTCATCAAAGGTTCAAGAATGATATTGAAATTTTCTTCATTAAGGAACTGTACAGAATCATAAAGGAAAATCTTGTTCAAGGCTTCCAACATGGTAATGAGCAGTTCGGAGGTTTTCGTCTCAGCCTCTTCACCGCTTCCGAAGATCTGAAATCACGAAAATAATGCGGCGGCTGTTCTTTAATTGCTCCCTGGGAAACGATGGAATCTCTGCTCCCTTTCACCCCTTGGAAGGTTAAGGGAGAAAGCCTTTGATCCTACAGCCTCCGTTGTAAGACCCCGCCAAAGTTATCACAATTAAGGGGGCCTTCCTTTCTGTGAGACTGTAATAATAGGCCCAGTTAAAGTGGAGGGAGGCTGTTGCATGCTGGGGGAGTTCTATAACACTGCCTTGTACTAGCAGTGCGTGCAACAGGTAGCAAGAGGTTCTATTGCAACTTATCCTCACACAGCGTAAATTCAAGTTGGATGGTCCCACATCATGAATACATCCATGTGAGGAGGTTGTGTCATATCCACTTGGGGATAATGGACCACTCTTTAACTCTTATTTCTCTTTCCCTACATGGTGGCTTGAGTTAAAAAGACACGAGTGGGGTGTGAAGTAGTGTGGCAGAAAAATGGGTCTGACCAACATGAATATGGTACTTTAGTGTAAAGGAAATCATGGATACAACATTTTACAAGATATCGAAATAAGGGGTGTGATAATAAAAAAAGAAATATTACGATGAAACCAGAAGTACTTGTCAATAACTCACCCTTTGCGTAGCCAGGGACTAACTACCCTTCATAGTTAATTAGACAAAAGAATCAAAAGTGAGACATTTTCAGTAAGAATCTGAAAAAAGAAAGAAAAAAGAAAGAATGTTTAGCAGCGCTTACTGTGTCGGACTGAATTCGGTTGTTATTACGATCCAACAGCTGTGCTGCATATTCCAGTAGGTATTTCGCGAGTTTGGCTTTGATGAACAATACTTTCAGATTTCCGGCATGATGATCGGCGAACCTTTAAAGAAAACTCCGCATTTTCAACACAATATTTAGGTATATCATGTTCAGTGGTAACAAAAATGGGGGGAATATATTATACGTGAAACTAAAAATGCATGAAAGCTTCAGGTCATCAAAGATGGCACAAGCAAAATAATATGAAGACAAAAAAAAAGAAAAATGAAAATTAATAAATAGTAAAGTTATGCACAAACAACTCTATTAATAAAAACGTATTTAAGGAGTCCTCATCCTAGGGAGATACGGGGTGAATTTACACGCTTAGTTACTGAGTTCGATCCCCAGCTAATACACATCTACACAAGATACATCGTAACTCCGGTGCATAAAAAACAACCCATTACACTACCTTTGCGCCGAAACAAAAATTCTCGTCATCTAAGACCACCATAAACAGATTAAGTATGCAGGCAATTCTTGGCAAGCAGCGACGCTCCTCGAACCCTCTCTATTCCCACTATCCCTAAATATTATCTAACCTTCCCCTAACCCCACCGAACCAGAACACATTTACCTCTACACCACTTCAAAATCAGCCTAGTCTCCTCCATCCACTCTTATGATCTCATCTGGCGGCTGTCACCGACATTTAGAGCACGTTCCTCCCAATCAGCTCGGAATCCACGACAATTCCATTGAAGGATTAAGCCCCCTTGGATTATTTTGAAAGAGCTGTCGGAGTCTTAGACGAGGTAAAGACACACCGGAATGGCCGTGGCCTTCCTCGAGAAGGAACTTAGGTGGCTGTTGGCCGCGGAGTGATCTACTGCCATCGAGGGCTTACTGGAGGGTTGACTCGGCGTGCGAGCTTTTCCTTACTCTTGCCTCGAAACTTGGGATGGGGGGGCTATGGGGTGGGTAGTCCCTCGTCCTCTGGAGGGTCTCGGATTTCCACAGCACTGTCCAGTCTCAGACAGGGACGAAGGAACCGAAGCTCTCTTGTTACAAACCTGTCAGGGAGTAGATTTTAAAATCTCTGCAGGTGGCTTCATCACCCCTTACCGGATTTTGCCTTCTGTGAGTCTAACTACTCGCTGGTAGTGCACGGCCACTTCGATTTCTGCGTTGCGGTCACGGGGAGGAGGAAGGAAGGTTTTAGCCGGGGCGCGGTTCGAGACGATACTGCCACCAGCTTTACCAGGGTGTTACTTAGGGTAGGCAATAGGCATAGCCCACAAAAGATTTCAAACTGGGCTGGGAGCTACCGCGCTAATAGAACTGGAGGGTGAGGGGCGTAGGGTGCTTTCCTAACTTGAGAAGAGTTGAAAGACTTTGTCGAACAGACCAGTTCGCAGTCTGGACGACTAGGGCCACCACTTCAAACAAATGAGGAAGCCGGGTGTGGCTCGCCACATTCACACACACAACTTAACACGATACAGCCAGCCTTATCGTACACGGCCTTGGAGCAATTAGAACAGATTACTGGTTTTCCCGACTTGGTATCCGTCTAAACCTCTTGTTATATGACCGAAGCGGTGGTAGTGGTAACACATCCGCGGTAAGAGCACGAATGGCTTCATACGGTAGAGATACCAGCCAGCTCGTATCGACTCTAAGAGCCTGTCTCAGCCTAACGTGACGAAGCGTCTATGGGTGGGTTTCGAGGCTCCTCCCTATTTACTCATCCTATCTCAACCTTAACCGCCTCCAGGTCAGCCAGCTCTTCTTTAATATTTTTTAATAAGTAGTAGTCAACGAGTTCTCTTGCATAGAATACTTTAACCAAATTCATGGTAGAGTGCGAGATCACCTGCACAGGCGAGCCATTGAGCGTCCAAAGAGCGCTCACAATGGCCGCTTGGGCATGGTCAGCCGCATTTACCATAAGGGTTCCCGTTCGAGAAATGTGTGATCTTCAGTTCTCTACTGAGAACCCTAGTTTAGACCTAACGCTGATGGATCATGTGCTCCTGGACAACATGCTTGCTCTGGGTTTTATCCTCTTCATTCGAGGGGGTCCAAACGTACAATTCTAGGCACGGACATCAGGGCTCTGTTATCTGGGATGAGGGTGCATTGGTGCCCGCGCTCCCATCAGGAGGAGGGGCCTCAATCTGGACATCCTATCTCCCGACCGAGGTTTCAGGGCCCGTGGACCCTCGATGGTTGAGAAGTTTGTGTGTGTATGTGTCGGCGGGGGGGGGGGGTCGTTATGCCGACACGGAAGCACACCACGGGTCGAGAAAAGGGAAAGGAAGGGGTATGACCCAATTTGTTCCACTGGGAATTGGCCCTAGGAGGGGAGCCCTTCTACCAGTAGATGTGTTGGTGGGGTCCTCGCCTACCCTAACACAAAGGTGTTGCGAGGTTTCGCTTTTGGTTGCTCTAAGAATTCTGGAAACTAACGGATGCAGATGAGAAAACAAACACTATACATATATATAGAGAGAGAGAGATGATGGGCTATATCTACGGTCCGGCCGCTTGCTCCTATCCCGACTTGGATTTGCGGACCTTAGAAGAGCTCCAACTCTGGGCTCGTAAAAGGGTCACATTAGCGCCTCTGCGGTAACGTACACAGACCGGAAGTTACCCAGCGGACGGTCGATCCGCAGAGGCGGCAACTCCCAAGTGAACAGGCATATAGGCAGGTGCGGCAGAGTGATATCCCTTACTAAGTCGTCGAAGAGACCGCCAGGATCTGAAGATGTCATGTGACAGACCCAGAAACAGAACCCGGGAGTTTTAGTTGGTTTGGCGGCAAACAAGGTATTAAAGCCCGCTCCCATAAGCAATAACCAATTATGCACCTGCGAACTGCCGCAGAGGGGTGCTCATCTCATTACACGCAAGGAGTGAGTGATTGCAATAAACCGCCCTTCCCATTATTCGCGCCCCCAACGGCCAGACACCTTAGAACCTGTTTGGGTTTAACCGGCGACCGTTGATATAGAGGTTCCAAAGCCTCTTGTGGTACGACATAAGGCTACGGGTCAGGTCCTTAAACCTTGATAGAAGAAAAAAAAATTAAGGAAGGGTCAGGGAGGGGATAGTCTTAGAAAAAAAGAGGTACATAGAAAGAAGGGGTTGGGGTGGGGGCATCAGCTTTCTCAGGACTGGCCAAAAAGTAGAAGTCATCTAGGTGAGCCAGGCCACTTGGCGGGCATTCGAGGAGGGAGGACATGCTGCTTCTCCAGGTACCAGGAGTAGCAGTACACACAGGGGGGTCCACATTTGATTAAGAAAATTAACAAGTAGAGATCTGTATCAGGCACTGGGGTCATGATGACGTGCATCAGGTTTACAAACGGTAACTTCCTGCGGAAGCCAGGTGTTAACAGCCTACAGGGGGCATCACCTTGCCAGCAAAGCCTGTCGCAAAACGCCCATTTCAAAGCCTCCCCACCCTCCTTTGGTATATCATGAATCCAAAGCCACTCTATATCGGCGAACGGTTTTACCGGTCCGTCTGCGATCATGCCCCGCCCTCCCTACATGAATACAAAAACAGATCAAATCCTGACACCGCCCATCTCATCGTGTCTCGTTCCTCCCTCAAACATCACAGAGCCACTTTCAATAGAACCTTTCTAGGTTATGTGTCGTGGCGTTATTCCTGAGTACTGCCGACTTCGAATGAAGAGAACCCAGGCGAAGACAAAGTAAGGAGCGCCAAATCTGACGCATGCGCGAAAGCAATTCCTTATTTGTCATCGCACCACTACACACACACACACACACACACACACAGACACACACACATCCGTGGGTCGGAATCCAGACTGAGAAATAGGCATTTTCAATGACTGCAGATCGGTCGTAAGACCCCTACCATTAAAAAACAACAACGGGCAATCCCAACACTGTTCTCTCTCCTATACCTTCCTTCGCGCACACAATATACCACTTTGCCCGACTACCGAATACTCCGAAAGGGATTCTATATCCCCATTTCTCTATGTGTTACGGATAGATCTCCAATGAGCCATCCTGAGTTTACACGCTAGGCGGTTGGTGTCGAAACACATACTACCGTTCTTCATGCTACTTCTTCTCAACGAGGACGGCCCATGGTATACTCGGGCTAACTAGCGATTGTCCTTCTGATCTTTATGTGTCGACCGACACCACTCATAAGACCATCAGCATGTGGGGTCAGTTGAGCGTTGTAGTCGATTAAATACGCTCGCATCCACACGTGGCATAAGCGGGGATACTGTGTTTCGAATCTGTCCTCTTGTATATTAATCCATTAAATATAAATGTCTTGAATCGGGTTGGAGACTTGGAAGCGGAGACCTACCCTTCAGTTACCTTTATTTCCAAATTCTATCTCCTAACCCCCGCCCCCTCCACAATGTATAAATGACCAATGTTACCGGGCAAAATGGTCAACCTCAATAAAATCCAAAGGCTAAAACCACCTGGAAAAGGATCAAGAGCAAGAAATGCGCATTAAACCGCATTAATTTAATGCTGTGTCCGAAGGGAATATATGAAGAAAGGTATAGGAAAAAATACCCAAATAGGGGCGAGAGGAATGACGTTAAAGAGAATATCAGACGCACCTGAAGAAAGTGATGAGTTTGTGAGGATTCTCGCCCGTACTGTTCCAAGCGGACTTCAGGAGGGTTGTGAAGATGCGATAGTTCTCATCTTCATTCAATTTGAGCAGGAACCTACTCAGGGTGGCTACGATGCAGGACTCGATGTGCTTCATCGTTGCTATGGAATGGTCCACCTTTAAAAACAATAGAGAAAAAGTCAAATTCGAGGGTTAAAACATTTACTTATTGTGGTGGGGTGATAATCCCACCCTAGGCGGTCATGTCTCACTGTTGTGTTCTTAGCGGGATCCTGAGAAAGCAAACGGCAACGCGCTGCAAGTGAAGAATCACCCGGAGGCAAATCTACAAAAGGGGTAAAGAGAAGCCCAAGAACCAGTCAAAGAATGAGGGAGAAGCGTCTTGGAGGGGCCCCTAAGAAAGAACAGCAACGCTGTGTTGGTCCACCCGCTCTTAGCGGACCAACAACTGACCCAGTGGCGGGGCGTCCCTAATTTGCAGTCGATCCGGGTGAGAACAGTTTCTCCTGATACCAAATGCAGGTAGACAAAAGGTTGATGCGATAGTGGAACTAAAAAATATAAAAAGGTAGTGCTGAAGGGGGGTGAGAGGGAAAACACACCAACAACTTTGCCAAGCCCCATCAGTGTGTTCATGTCAACCCAGTGACACGGCTTTCCTAATTTGCACGCAAGCCCGGAGGGCATGCAGCTCTCCTAAGTACCAAATGTAACAGGCTATACACAGGGCACCGCCCTCCGGGGGCCAAGACACGAGAAACCTTTGGCACTCTACCAAGAGACGAAGATAGTGCCTGACAGGGAAGGAAAATGAAGCCTTCGGAGAGCCTCGTTCTGTCAGTTTCACGGTTGCCGTGAAATTGCTCGAAGCTATCTCTAGGCTTCTCTATAAATGCCCGAGAGGTCTTGGAATGTTTTATTTCATCTAATTTGTAGTTCAAGAGGGCGAAGGCGGCGTTTGCCCACTTTCACCCCTCCCAGAAGCGGGATCAACCTTGAGGGGTTCTTCTTGGCAAACCATGATCTCCTCTACGGGAAGAATGGAAACTCGGGGGAGACCAACCTTGCCCTCGATAGAATCTTTGCTCACCTCTCAGGGGGACTCCACCGGGACATGTCCCTTCCAAGTGTCGGCTTTTACAGTGCATGGGAGGGTTCGGGGGGAGGGCGCCATAGGATGGCTCACTGTCGCCACGACCCTGGGGAAACACACTGGGCACCGGCATACTGACGCCAAAAGTGGGAATGTGGGAAAGCGGCGAACAGGCTCACCGGATTATGACCACTCTAGGGTAAAAAGTAAAAAAGTGGAGGCGAGTTCTAGAGGGGGCCACCACAGTAAGTTCTCCTTAGGTGATCCAAAAAAGGTTCTGTTCTCCCTTGGGTAGTGGACGCGCCTTCTTCTGACACGTATGCCTTCTTTTCAGAGGCACCCCTTACACAATTAGTAGGGCGGCATCTTCCGCAAAAGCGAAGGGGGCACCTGGGGGTGGCTCTCAAGAATACACAACACAGGTGGAGAAAAAACACATTGCCCGTGAACCCCAGTCCTATTGTCGTGGCATTGGAATCCATGTTTTATTTTAAGGTCATCTCGCGAGAACACGGTTGGATAGGGTCGCAAAAGCTACACGACGGCCCCGTGAGGCCGAGCTGGAGCCCGGGCAGTGTTAGGACCAACCGAGGGTTTCTTTTCATTGTCCGCTGACCAACGCTACGCGGCATCGCACACCCACAGGGACTTGGGTGAAAAAAAGAGAAATATATAGCGAAATAAAGATGGGCGTATTAGAGGGGTAGAGGGAGAGCAGAGTGAAACTGAAGCCAGACGGGGGCTAAATCACCCCTTCCCATCCCCGACACGGGATGAATGGACGAAAGCTAGTCAGCGACTAGCCTGCAAAATTAGCCACCAACCAAGAAAAATAGGCGATAAGAGGCTTGTAAAAAATTAACGAAAAAAGGTATTAAAGGAAATGTCTAGAATAAAGCTCAGGTAGTCTCAATCTCGGGGTACCAGGTGTAACAGTAGCCCCGTCCTGGGCTCCGCCAGAGAGGATTAGGATACTTTGACGGGGGAATTTCACGCGTTCCCAACAGATATGGTCTGAGGGAAGTAATTGGATTATAGGCCACTTACCATCAAGCTTCGGATGTCGAAGGTCGAGAGGAAGAAGTTCGTGAGTGACTCCTTGAACGTGGAGAGGTCGAGGGGCTTAATGAAGCCAAGAACGGACTCCATCACATTCAAGAGAGAGGGAAGGGACTCGATACTAACAGCAGACAACTTTTTGTACGTCTGCGGAAGAAAAATAAAGCTTTCGTTTAATGGGATTGAGGCTTCTCTACGCTGCTTCACCTGAAACAAAAATGTGGTGAGAAAACATGAAATGGATAAAGACTACAAAGCAATAATAAACACAATGACACCGACTGCAATTACAGACCTCCCAAATCCTAACGCTGGCCATAGGAAAGAAAGCCACCACAAGGATTGTTAACACAAAAAGCCCCAAAGAATCCCTTATTCTAATAAATAACAATGTCCAATGAGCAAGCAGTGGTGAGCGTCAATGCAGAGGATAAGATAAAGAGGGAAAGCTCCTCCCAAAGCTCCATCAATTCACAGTGAGTAGACATAATCGCTCCCTAGTACAAAGGACAAGCGGTAGAGGCTCCGGTCCCCAGGATAGGCAGTGTGCGTGAAGCTCACCGAGAGGCACATTCGATAATTTTCATTCATTTTATGGAAGCTATTTGGAAACTGTAACCGAAGGTACAGTCGCGCTAATTACAATTCAGCCTATTATTAAGATAGTTTAATGAAAACAGCAAAATAAAAAAAGATCCATATGGACAAAAATAAATAAAAAACAACCCCAAAGTCATGGTCCAGCGTCATAGGTTAGCACGCCTCACTCCGGCGCCCGAGGAAGAAACTAACACTATTCAATTATATACAGTGGAGGCGGCCTGGCCCCTCCAAAAGTCGATTATGCCACAGTCATGTACTGAGCACGTTGCACGCGCAGTCCCCCACACTGGAACACAGAATGTGCCAGCCTGGGAGACCAGAGTTGTCGCAGTAAGGTGCAAAAGAGCATTCCAGCAGATGGCGCCGTCTCTCCTGAATGTGCCTATTCAGAGGCGACAGAAGACTATAACACAGAGGTAGCCAATCACAACTCCTTTATCATTTCCCTTCATCTTCACAGCGCAACATATGCACTCTCTCCTCCATTTGAACCAAGCTATAGGGTACTCATTCACATACCCTTGATAGGTAATGGGTGTCTCCCCACCCCTCTTCCTGGGTTCCACGATCACTGATTATCCAAAATACAATACTACCCGGATACCTCATATACCGCCCCCCCCCCTTCCCCCAATGAGGAACAGCCCATGGT
The DNA here is from genome assembly GCA_963969495.1 of Ceratothoa steindachneri. NCBI lineage: Eukaryota > Metazoa > Arthropoda > Malacostraca > Isopoda > Cymothoidae > Ceratothoa > Ceratothoa steindachneri. Next base: position 41,801,552 of record OZ018320.1, read on the forward strand.
GTCTTCGGGCTCAATCCCGATGAACACACAAGGATAAAGGAGGAGGGACTCAAAAATATGCATTCCATTTCCCTCTGCACGAGTAAGTGGCATGTTCCCGTTCATGGAAATCGAGAAATTATTTCAAAGCATACAAAATGTCTTTTAAAAGAAGTCCTTTTCACAAATATGCTATAACATGGTATAAGAAATTAGTTTAAACAGACTAGCTAATTCAGGATACCCATTGATTCAAATGCTAAATAACTTTCCTCATTATAGAAATTAAAAAAAATTATAGATAATTCACGCTGACACACTTTTGCGACCCATAGAACTTGAAATAGGACAAACCGAATCATAAAACGTACCTTAATAAAAACTGGGACAAAGATCCTCATCTCTACACTGCGAACAAGTTGGCCTAAAGTACTTGTCAATTTGGTAGCCAATCTAGACTCCTTGAAACCTTCCTGTTCTTGCCTGGAGATCAGCCGGCAGCTGATCATCAACAGTGACCTCAAGTCTTTCTTTGATAATAAGCGAGGCAAGTTCTCCACCATCTAAAAATACAAAGGTTGTTAAATTAGTGAGAAGAAATCCGTTTTATAATCAGGACAGAGTTAAGCTCACCGGACAAAATATTAGTCACATAGGGAGAAAAAACAGAATTGAACATCTGAAGCGTGTAGGAACCTTAGGTAGCCAAGAGGCGTAACTTAATTTATGTTGAAACGTTAGTTAGGCTTTATGTGTTGCGGACGGGGTGAAGATCTGTAAATAGCAAATCAGCTTTACTTAAAATGAGCCGGAAAAGCAACGTCATGGAATGTCAAAAAGGTGTGATTGCATTTGGCCGCGCTAAAGGTCATCATTTGAAGGAGGTGGCGGAATTTGGCAGTGTTTCAACGAGTACGGTAATCCGGATTTACAAGCAATGGCAGAACTCTCAAAATGCGAAAAACTCTCGCCAGAATTGCGGACAGAAGAAGGTGTTGACAGACAGGGACCGTCATAGAATCTCCAGGCTTGTAATTGCAAATCGATTTGCTTCCAGACAGGAATTGCTACAAAACGTCAATTTTGGTCATTCACCACCCATTTCAGAAAGAAAATTACACAGGTAATTCCATAGCATGAACATATGGAGCAAAGTGTCGTGCAAGAGGCCCTTACTATGGTTACAAGTCACTAATTTTTTGTCCGGTGAGCTTAGTTATTATAATTATCTTGTGAAGGAAGGGCTATGTAAATATACACACTAGAAAGAGATTACGGAAAAATAAAGGAGTATAGAAACAAATACATTTACGGTCCTCCTTGAAAAATTGTTCTAGAGCATTGAAAGGGGATGAGATTAGATTATCCCTCAAATGTTCACGTTTTTTGAAATAGCATTTGCCAAATTCTTGGAATTACGAGTAAAGGCCCTAATAAATTAAAGTGAATGCATTAAATATAAAAGCAGTCAATCAAAATCCGAGAACCAGGTACCATTAACAAGGAATGAGCTTTTATTAAGGTGTGATAATGGAACAAATAATTTAAAAAAAAATATTAGTACTTAAAAAGAGTTGGAAGGAGTTGATAATGGGGATCTACCATAAGAAAGGGTACAGAATATTTGGATTAGAGAACCCTTTGATGTTACAACCAAGAGAAAACAAAATTGCCAAGACCCCACTGCGACCTACCCTATGGAGTGCCAAAGTCGAAGAGATGATCAAATTATCCTGGTTGACAGGAGACTCGCTATCCAAAGAGTCTTTAAGAATAGACAGGAACGAGGGCACAAGTTTGTTCCAGTAAGCAAGAGAATGAATCTTGAGGATATGGACTGCTTCAGCAACCACCAGAGCCGCTTGAGTGAGGACTTTTGTTGAAGGATCTGCAAGGATGATTTTAGTCAGAACTTCCTTTTCAACATATAAGCTACGAGGGGCGGTCAATAAGTTTTGCAATTCAGATATAAGGAAACGAGATATGAGGAAAAGTGTTTTATTATTTTTCAATATAACTACCCTCGACTTCAATGCACTTGCGCTACTTGTCCCTGAGGCTTCGAATTCCCGACAACCAGAAATCTCCCGACTGCTGTTCAATCCACTCCTGGACGGGGAGCTGGACATCTTCATCGTCCCCAAACCGGCGTTCACGCAGTGCAGCCTTGAGCTGGCGGAATAAAAAGTAGTCGCTAGGGGCCAGATCTGGACTGTAGGGAGAATGGTTGAGCTCCTCGAATCCGCACTCGCGCAGGGCAGCTTGTGCAACTCTGGCCTTGTGGACAGGGGCATTGTCGTGGAGGAGCAGGACACCGCGTGTCAACTTGCAGCGCCGCTTCTGACGGATGCACCTCTTCAACCCAGCCAGTTCCTCGGCGTAATATTGGCTGCGATGGTCCTTCCACGAGGCGCATAGTCCACCATCAACACTCCCTCAGAATCCCAGAAGATGGTGGCCATGATCTTCCCGGGTCAGGGTTGGGTCCGGAACTTGATGGGGGTTGGAGAGCCCCTGTGCTTCCAGGCCATGCTTTCGAGCTTGGTCTCGGGATCCCAGTGATGGACCCACGTTTCATCACCTGTCACTATGCGTGACTCGAATCCCGCCGGGTCTTGGTTGTACACGAGCAGCAGCTCCTCCGAACTTTGACGACGTTGAAGTCGATCATGGGGCGTGAGGTTTCTAGGGACCCAACGGGCAGAGACCTTGGTCATGGCCAAATTGTCGTGGATTATGTTGATAACACTTCCATGTCATATTCGAAGTTCTCGCTCGATTTCTTCGTCCTTCACCCGTCAATTTTCAGGAACATCCTCTCCACACGGGCCACATTGTCCTTGTTGGTCATGTCTCACGGGCGTCATCTTCAAGGGACTCACAACCATAGCGGAACTCCCTATTCCAGCGAGCAATGGTTGCATATGAAGGGGCGGTGTCGGTGTACACTGCAACCATGCGTTCATGGATCTCTTTTGCATTCTTGCCTTCCTTGGTCAAAAATTGGATCACTGCGCGGTACTCAACCTTCTCCATTGTTGAAAAATTTGTGACTGACGATCTGCGATCAGCTACTGCTTCTTAAATAGACGAGGCAGGAGCGTGCGGCTGCAGGTCGTGACTTGTCATAACTTGTCCTAACACCCCCACAAACAGCCATCCCCCTTCCTCTGTTTTGCCCTACTGATTCGCAAAACTTATTGACCGCCCCTCGTAGATATAATTTATTAAAAGTTTAGTGGATGAAAGAATGAGGTAATTCTATTATTTTATAAGGCTGGAAATGCCTGCGACAAGAGATCTTAATCCTGAATTTAAGGGAGCGGAATGTGTATAACAAAAGAGGGAAGTTCTAGACAAGTTTGTTTCAGAAAGAAACATGTAATTAATGTTCCTTCAGTGGAAAAGAATTATGGACAGAAAGGAAGAAAAAAGCATGATAAAAAAGATCAAGTGGAATAGTGAGGGTTTTGTTTTAAATTTTAAACTTCTCAATTGGCCACTACCAGCAAAAGCATAGATGCTGAATTTAAAATATTCCTCTTTTATCTTTTTAGCCTACAAAAAGGCTAAATAAATTTAAAAAACAACAGAAACAAGTAACCAACTTAAATCCACACAAAAACGAATAAAGGAAATGCACAATCGGGGAGGGGAAGGAGACACGCTCTGTCAAGGGTTCAACCAGGCACCCAACATCTAACAAAAAAAAAGGGAAAGAGCGCCACCACTAAGAAAATCAGCTATCACACAGGAGTGCACGAACCAGTCCCAAGTACATGGAACAAGCAGTAGTGAACCTGCTCACCCGGTGCCGGGACAAGTAGCACGCCCGAAGCGCCCACAAACTGGGAAATTTGATGGGAATGTGTCGGGGAATTCCAGGGGACTAAGAGGTAGTCACAATTAGGACCAGAGGAGCACTTCATCCAAGGAGTGAGCCCGATTCGGAGGCCACTGCAACTGTCGGGGCATTTGAGGGGCAGGATTATGGGGAAAGTTGCGGTGCAATGGTACACAACTTTAGATTCCCGTTGCCTGTATCCGATCTTCTTTGACATGCAGCCCAGATGGCTGACCCGATTCCTGCCATGTAGTTAGAATGGGGAAGAGCAAAACGCTGGTCCAGTCACCCAGTCTTTACAGACCGTTTGGCGGCCTCATTCTCTGCAATCTATACATCTAAGAACCCAGCAAAATACAACATCTTTCCAACTTGCAGCAACCGTTGCCTCAAAGATACTGCAAACTAGGGTGTGTGGAGATTACAATGCCTCGAGGGCACTCAGCGCGCTCTGTGATTCGCTATAAATCATAATAGTGTCTCTGAACCGGACACCGCGAGGAATCTCCCGTACCGATAGATGTGGAAAAGTATTACAAAGATTGCACGAGCAAAGCTCATAACATATTTCTATGATAGAATTTAAGAAACTAAGTGAAGGGGACTCGAATGCACGTTTCAGTTCATACAGGCAACACTGCACAGTAGGAAAAGTCTTAGTCCCGCTGCAAATAAACAAGAAGTACTGAAAGTGTTTGTCAAAAGAAAATTATTTCCATGAAAATAGCAAGAACTTTAAGCCCAATAAAACCTACCTCTACATTTGATAAGCGAAGATGCCAGCTCGAGAATTGGAAGGATAAGCTCGGTATCGACGTGTGGAGCCAACATCCTGATCAAAAGCTGAAGAGTGAACAAAGATGTCTGTCGATTCATCTCAGGCTCTTTTATATTCTTTGAGGTCTCCATCAATGGGGTGATGAATCCAGACAAAGCAGGAATGGAATGATTCCTAATAGAAAAAAACAAACCATAATTAGGAATGAATGAATCATTTTAAATGCAAGAGACCTGAAACAACTATACTTGCTCACAACATATCACAGTTTCCCACTAAAAATTGTATCTCCGGTTGCGAAACACAGCAAATATACACCTGCAAAATCTTACCTCCAGAGGCATCAACATACTAAAATAGTTAACTATATTCTAAACATCTGGACGAAATTAACTGTCTTAAATCGTATATTCAAGCCAAATAAAGCGCAGTGTGACATTTGTTCAATTTTCGTACTCTGCACACCTTCCATTAAGATGCCTATTCATAGAGCTTTTGTCCACTGCACTTAGCAAGCAAAAAACTTAATAAAATCCCCCAGTCAATAGAAGGCTTTAATGACTCAGACAAGAACAAAAGACAGACAACAATAAATGTAACTACAGCAATCAACACTGTACCTATGCACATATTCCTAACATAATCATCACAACTTCTCTAGAAAGCAGGTATAAAAAATGGCTCATCTACTTCACAGGCTGAGTGAAATATATCCTGAACACACCACATACACAGTAATGATGATGCAACCCCTGCCCTTATGGTGTACCTCAAAATCAACCACCAAAATGAATTCTGTCAACCAGATGGAGTTCAATAAGAAATCAAGCAGTCTATCTGCAGATTTTGTCCAGGTGTCCCTAAAACTCAAACAATGCTGTGTCACAATCGACGCAAGACTTAAATTCATGACAAACACCACAGATAAGGCAATTGTAAAATTAGACACTCCCAGTACTCACAGGTCCATCATTCGGGTAATCTAGAGTTACTCCATCCCGCAATCTCCAAGCTAGCATGGCTTTGGTATGACTTCACACATAAACACACTACAAAAGCACAGAGCAAGGCACTGCACTCAGTCAAGGAATGACGTTGGTACCATCTTAATACATCACTTACACTTCCAAACTATTGTAATGTCCATGACATACCACTTAGTCCTCCATGGGGGGGGCTTAGTTTATTAATATCACACAAAACAAGACATCCTTGCCATTATATTCAAGCCCTATATATTCCCTCATAAAACAAGCAAAAAACTCAAAAGGCCCAAGCAATCGCCTCTCTCTCAAATCAGGGCCATATTTTACAAGGAACCGTCACTCTAGACATATTCACTGGTCGCTCTGAAAAGGCTTCGATGTGAACACCATCCTACATGTCATTGGAGTAAAGAACGAGGAAACATGCACCCATTGCTAGTTGTAGCCAAACACAATTCACCTAATGTATTCATAAAATACCCAATGCTAACATAATTCAAAATGCATGGACTGATGGAAGTGTGGAAGAATCCCCACTCAATCAGTGCCATTCAGAGGCTGCTCATTTACAAAGGATGTCATAGGCAAAGGAATACAACACCAAGAAATCAAGGCTTGAACTCACTCGAAGAACTTCACATCTGGTTGGAGTTTGGAGGACAAGATCTCTATGGCCCTGCATCTTATCTCACTCGAGTTCGAGACCAACAAACCAGATAGCACCTTGATGAGCAGCGGCGGTGGGAGAAGTGAATTGATGGCGTCCACTAGATCCATCAACTTCCGCTGCAACGCTGACCAGAACTTACCTCCTACAAAGACATAACAATCAATGGCAGTCTTAAAATTAAATTAAGAGTAGCTTAAGTTCAGTTAAGCTATCCTGAATTAAGAGTGCATCAATAACTAATTCCATACATCTCAAATGAAATCTTTTTAAGAGGGCAGAGACCCCCACGCGAAAACAAAGCGAAACAAACCCACACACACAAAAGGCAACTGCAAACCTGGCTGGTAAAACATACCACTTGGATTGTCTCTATGCAACTTCTCCTGTTCAATGGCCACTTTCAAATACTGCAAAGAACTCTCCAGCAACTGAAGATAAACCTCTTGCAACTCTTTAATTTCGTTTTCAGTAGAAGTTTGACTATTTTGGTACACCTTTAATAGAGATGTAAAGAATACGATTATAAAAATAGTAGAGCACCACACAATATAAACAAATTAATAATAATTTGGTTCATGTTTTACCAATGATGTACAAGTTTTATTTCACAATGGCCGCCTGTTTAAAATGGTATTTAAACCATGGGTATCATATAGCAGGCTATGTAAAGTTGACCCAAATTAGGATTTCATCCAGTGACTTACCACAGACCCCATTGTGGCTTAACTTCAGTGGAATCAGAAGCATATTTTCACTTGGTTTAGAGCCTGTAACCAACTCACACCACCAACTAATTAAACAATATTCTAAACATATATTTAAACGGAATAAAATTTCTTAATAAAAGGAGAAATGATTGGCTTAAGGTAAATAACAACATGCAACTTTCAATTCTTAAGTACTTAAGATTATATAATTGTGCCATTCCTTTAAGAACAAATCAGGTAGTTGGGTGTGGGAATTGTATTAGTAACGAACCTGTCTATTTTCTACTTTTCCATTGTTACTGTGGTACTGCTGCAAAGTTATCTCCTCACCCCAAATTACCTAATTCTCTTTTCCTTCCCTTTTACTAAATAATAATGATCCAATTAAATATTCTTCCTCTATATATGGTTATGCAATATTTCAGATTTGCTCCTTATTTCACCCTATCTGGCTCCACTCTTGTAAACTTGCAATGAGACATCTATATATAGTACAAGGAAAAAAATTCCCTAGTTGAGGAAAGGTTCTGTGCTATGGTTGGATACGAGTAGAAGATGATCTTTTCCAGCAATTTGCGAAAGATATTTGGATAGGAAAGTGATCACTACAATGGTCATCAACCACCTTCCCACACAAAATCAGTGTGCATATTATGAATATGGATTGATCGAGGGAGGAAAATAAAGCAGTTCTCAGACAGTGATAGGTGAATTCATCCATTTAGAACACCAATCTCAAGTCTTTGCCAACCATTTAAGTCCCTGCCACATCAATGTCAGATGATGGTGGAATATACACAGGTTAGTATACTCCTATCCAGGTATGGATGCACTGCCACTGCCTGAAAGGATGTATTGAAAAGCTAGAAAGAGAATGGAGACATGTTGGGTGTAAACTGAGCATCCACCTGCCTAGCCTGCATCGTATGGTTACAAAACTTTTATAACCAAAGAGGGTGGACAGAGGGCACGTGCCCAACATGGTATCCTGAAGACAAATTGCTAAGGGGGAGGGGGGTATAAATGAGCTTAGGCAGCTCTTCTCAGTTAGCCTAAGAGCCCATGGCAATTCCATTGACTAGGTCGAATGAAAGGCAGGGGCCCTCCTTGAAGTAAAGACCCTCTTGGTAATGACCATAGCCTTTTTGGATTTAGAGTTCTGGGGGATGTTGGCTGTGGAAAGCATGAAAGGTGCTGCTGCCTTTGAATACTTACTGGAGGCGGTTTCGCTTGACAATAGAAGCCTTTCTCTCCTCCTGCCTTGAAACCTTTAACCTAGGGAGGCTTTGGGATTGAGGGTCCCTCATCGTTTGGGAGTGGCCCAACTTTTCATCCTAAGACAGGGACAAAGGAACCCAAACTCCCTTGATATTACTTTGGAATCCCATAGATGGCAGCGCAAACACCTTCCAGGGGATTTGCTTTTGGTGAGTCTAAAGACTAGGAGACAAACAGCTGCTTCACTTTTTGTGTGGGGGTGGGTAAAAATGGGAATGAAATGATTGGTGAGGGGTGAAAGGGTGCATGATGATGTTTCCTCTGCTAGTGTGTGTTAGTGGTATCAGTTGGATTGTCATGAATAAAAGTTTTGAGAGCTATAAATGTGACTGTCATGATTGAAGTCCTAATTCTGGTCATTTTCACAGCGGCTGCCATACACTGTAGATACCCACCACAGTTCAGATGGCACATTAATCAGTAGGTTACCACTGAGAAATAATAGGTATCTTATTGAGTGCAGATCAGTGGTAAAACTCCTAAAATATCTTACTCTTTCATCAGGAGTGGATGACCCTGTATTGCTGTTTTCAAGTGCTTTTTATTCACTTATGTAATAAGGTCACTCCACCTCAAAGGAGGTTGAGTGGGCCGATGGTGGCTCAGAAGATGGTAACAGGAAACACCATTTTACCAGTTGAGGATGGTGGGAGGGAAGCCGCTCCACTAGTTGAGAAGGTTCCTCGAGTCACCTTGCCCTCCTCCAAACCTAGGGGGAATGGGACCATACTAGGATGCCTCTCTTCTTTAGTTTCCAGACCCCTAACTATATCTCCTTCTTTGGTAGACAGTAAGGTTGTCAAAAAGGACAAGGAACCATTAAAAAAAATACTATAGCTCCCCCCTCCAATACCTTGGGAGGGAAAGGAAAAAGTCCCCATGGGATCAGAAAGAACCGGAATGTAACAATGTACTCATACATATGTGCAATGTAAGTGGTGAACGGTCAGTAACACAGAACACCCCATACATACAACCTCCCCAAGCCTTTAGGATTTCACCCCCTCACAGCAGGTAGGGACCTCACAGTGTATTTTGCCCCAATGGAAGGTTCTGGTTAGGGGCAAGGTATGAGAACCTCTCTGGATGCTAGGAGAAAAAGACTAGGTAGGGTATGAAAAATAAGGAAGAATAGGGATAAGCAGGTCGACAAAGGAGAAGGGTGGTACCCTGGTACTAGATGGGCGTACCTGTTCTCCATGTTTCGGGTACAGCAAGGGTGTTAACCCTGCTACACTATCCATCCCCTTGCAGTTTTAAAAGTCAGTAGGGAGAAAACTGACAGGAAAGTAGTGTGTGTAGACAGAGCAAAAATAGTGGGAAAGCAGCAGCTGCTGCAAACAGTTTTGCAGGGATGTGCACAACTGTAGGAAATGGGGCCAGGAGGCCGTCCTTGAGGGTGCTTAACTCAGGGAGCCAGCGTGCCACAGGCAGTGTCGAGGAATAGGTCACCTCCCCATACAATACGTCTATATATACATCTATGTATCTATTGGTTAGGAGGAAAGAGATAAAAGCCACGAGAATATGTATATATATATAGTTATATACACATATATCCTCTAGTGTACGTACACGTCCTTCGCTACGTACAAGTACGTTCACTTCGTAAAAGTAATCCCTTGATTACGAGGTATAAGAGTGCAATTTTAATACAGGGGCCCGATAGCGTTTAATGAGTTTATCAAGTTGCAGTTTAAGGATATATTTAAAGAGTGAAAACCAAAAATATAATTTTAATAAGTCACTAGTTAACATATATATACATACGGGAAATATAGGAAATGTAAATAAAGATAATACTGACAGAATATAGATAATTGGCAATCGGGTAACGTTAATTACTTGTTAATTAGCTTTTAAATGGTATACTATAAATCAGTTATACAGAAGGAATATTTAAAAGTTGGAAAGCGGGTCGATTAACGGGAGATACAAGCAAGGGTCGTTTTACCTTAAAGGGGGTCACATCCAGGAAGGAAAATCCTTTAGCGAGTCGGCGCGGGGGAATGGAGACGGGAAATGGTCGTGATTCTCGGCCGAATATCCTGATGGTGACGAGGATGAAGGGGGTGGGGAGGACCAGAAGACGAGTTCACGATCCTCCTTGAAGACGGAGGATAGCACCTTTGCTCCAGAGAAGTGCAACCTCCAAAAATCGAGACTGACGCGGCCTGGCGCGAAATCTATCTCACACAGGAAATTAGAGATCCTTGAGGGGGGGGGGGTCCAGATCAGACGAGAGGAATCCCGGCCAGTTCTTCGGGGACGAAACGATTCGAGGCTTGCTCTGAACAGGGTAAGCCTTCACAAAAGAGATGGATCTGCCTGGTGAGATCCAATCTCGATGGTATACGTGAATACCAGGGATTTGGATTTGGGGAAACAGACAGGCGATCTGAACGGAAGACAAGATCTCAAACTCAATCTGACGATCTTCGAAAAACCCAGGGTATTTATATGACGTCAATTTATTTGGTGCTCAATAGCTGGAAGGCACATACGTCTGTGAGAAGGCTTCCGGTGCCTAGAGGGATTAGAATTTGTCGCCCTACGCAGGTCTTAATCGTCTCCAACGATGTGGGTGGGAAACTTTTGGCTAACATTTTCCCGACTACGGAGATTAGCGTTTCATCGGCGAGGTGAAAGCTTTTAGTTCCCAACTTAACTACACCTGTGAGGCGCTGATGGATATTCAAATTCTTTCTTCTTTTATTTTTCTCTTTGGATACAGAGCTTACTCCACGTGGAGTTATACTTAGGAGACATAGGGAGGGAAGGAATTCAAGAAACAAATGAAGGGGGTTTTCTTCTTGGCGTCTCTTTCCCTTACACACAGTTAATAAACAGCGTTGAAGCGGGGCTTGCAAACTCTCACTCCATTGTCACAAGCCAGTAAACTTCGACCAGTTCCTAGGTCAGATGTTGTTGCTTAGCCCTAGGCTATCTGGCAGAAGAGCCCCGAGCCCCTAGGGAAGGTCAGGACCGACACCGAGCACCCTCACAAACTTTCTAGTGAGTGTATGTTGTGTTGTCTGCATAGGTGATTGTGGTTTATGTAGTCTTCCATTATGTTTTATGGTGTGAGTGGATCGGCTACAACCTGAACAGATGTCCATGATGGAGTCACCATCCTTTTCTGGTACTTCAGTATGGGCGAGTGGTGCTCACATCTCAATCTGACCAGGTACACTGTCCTCACAATGTAAGGTAGCTTCAGATGTGTGCACACACAAATAGAGTGGTGAGTGATTTCGCTATGTATATGATTCTGAATATTGGCTTGGGGTGGGAGGGGAGGGATAGTTGACATTGTTTGAGTATATTATCTAGTGCTGAGTGTTGTTTTGATGTTCCATGGTGTGTGTGTGTGGTTGTGCTACAATGTGTTGTAGAGGATGTTGCTGGTTTGTGGAAGCTGCAAAAGTGAATTGTGCGCTTCTAGTGTCAAAGTGATCCTTGACTTTTGTTTCTTGATGTATATGGTCTGTGTGTATGGTAACTGTGCATCCAGTGATTATTTTAATGACTTTGTTCTGTAGTGTCTGTAAGGTGTCAAGGTTATGTCCAGGTACTCTTAATGTATTAAGCTTTGGTGTGTTTCCTTTTTAAGTTTATAGGTGGTTTTCGAAAGACATTGATGTGTTGTATGTTACAATAGTGAGGTGTGGTCTGAGGTATTTGGTTGGGGCTATTGTGAGTCTGTTGGTGGCAAACTAGTTGTGGAGGGTGTCTAGGTAACGCTGCAGGAGTTGAGTGTCTGTTTTTACATTTTGGTGCTTGCATAGTGTTATGACATCTGCGTATAAGGCTATTGTATTTGTGGTGTGTGGGTATGTCATGTATGTATAGCATTCAAGTCGTTCTCTGACTTTGTAGGGGATAGAGAGTAGTGTGATTGGACTGTGTGAGGAGGGTAGCATGGGATCTTTAGTGGGTATGGTGTTGTGAGAGTAGCTGAAGTTCAATATATTGGTGAATGCTTGTGTCCTAGGTATTTTGATGTATGTTGCTTATGTTGTCTGGGCCACAGACAGATGAGTGCTTGAGATTATTAATGGTGTTTTATCTGCTGGTCAGTGAATGGAGCATAGTGAGGATTGGAGCGGAATTGCCTCTTGCATCTAATGACTTTATGACTTTCCTATCATTTTTATGGGAGTGTAGATGGCTGACTTTTGAGAAGTGATTGATCACTGTGCTTGCGTGCTGTTAACTTGTTTGTTTTAGGTTGTTGTGTCTGTTGTTTTGATGGCAGCGCGCGATTGTGTACCTGATGTTGAATAGGGATGCTGTTAATTATTTTGTAAACTTGTTTATGTTTGTTTTGTGGTCAAATATTTGGATATATTTGTTCCAGTTTAGAGTTTGTTGTTAAGATCTTTGGGGAGTTCGTCCAAGGAGTAGCAAACAAGTTCCCTCGAGTATACAACACCTTTTAAAAAGTGTGTAGTGTGGCATCACTTGCACAAGTGTTCAATCAAGTACTTGAACTGCATTTAATTTCACTCTTTGCAAAGGGGCTACCAAATTGGCAAAAAACTGCCATCAGAGAATGCTGGAGACACCTTTGGCCCCTCTCCAACCATCCTATAAATTACTTTACACTGCCAAAACATGTGTTTATTGGACAAATGAGTTGTCACTGGACATAATGAAAAGGAAACTTTTGAAGGTGGCGGAATAAAAAATTATGGCTAAAGTTCAACCATGGAGACAGATGTGTGAGTTGCTGGTTCACACTGTGAATTTCCCCCTTTTGTTTAGGGGCCAGATTGTAAGTTCATTAGTGTTTTTGGAGCCCCTACACAGACCCAACTAGAGCAAATTCAATGGAGAAATGACAAATTGTTGCCCATAGGTCATTGGGACCAATCGTGAAGAGGAATAGGGGTCTCTTCTCTCATGTTTACTTCGGGCTTCAGCCCTCTCTTATGAGTCTCCTCCCTGGGATAATCATCGCTTGGGACCCCACCACTCTCAGCAGAGAGAAAGCCCAAGGAGAATGTGCTAGTATCCATTTTAGATAGGGAGAGTGAGCAGACACAGGAGCCCAGGAAAGGAGAGAGGAAGACTCTCCCCTGGGTGAAGGGAAGCCACTCCACATTGAAAGAGGGGTGCTATGGCCATCCTCTACACCCATGGCACCAAGGCAGGATTCTTTGCACGAATGTTGTGTATATTTCATGGAGGAGTATGGGTCATGTGTATTCCATAAGGTCTAGATGATCTTTGGAGCCAACTTTTGTTTGGGTAGTGGTGTTTAGTTAATTGGGGTGCTATGAACGGATCATGTGCATTTGGTCATGTTTTATAATGTGATATTGGGTGTTGAAAGTGATTAATTCTTTGGATTGCCTGAAGGTCGCTTATATGAGTGGTTAAAATGTGCTAATTCTCATCATCTTTGTTTGTCATTTGCTACGTATGGTCAGAAATTCGGTTGTATCAACTATGACACAACACATTGTTGTTGTTCTGGTTAAGAAGATTGAGAGGCTTGGAAATGTGATGTAGGGATGGGTTTTGTCCTCGTTTCTGGATAGTGAAGAAAGTAATCCAAAATTCTAAGGTCATTAGATTCTGTCGCAGCCAGCATTCGAGTCTTGTGATCTCTAGCTGTTGGGTTTGGTATCAAGTACTGGCTGATAATAGTAATGGCATCTACATTAATGTAGAGACCGATGTTGGGATCTCGAAGAAGGATATGATGTGGGAAAAGGTTGAAGAGGGCGGGGGAGAATATAGATCCTTGCAGAACTCTGTTGTGTATGTGATGTCCATGGGGGAGTCTTGTACTCATCAAGCTGCAAGAAAGTTGCAGAGCCCTTGTTTTTGTGTGTCCAGTGTGGTGTCTATTAGTATTTTGTTTTTGTTTATGTATCCAGGTACTGTAATGAAGACCTTGTTCATGTCTTTTGTTGCCGATATAGAATGGTGGTTGGAGTTGGTTGAAACCTTGTATGAGCTGGGAGATATTGCTATGGTTCCTGTGGAGCACAATGGGCGGAATCCTCGTTGAGAGGCATCTAGTCGGAAGGGTGGGTTCATTTTGTCAAATACTAGATGTTCCATGATTTATGAAGTATTTGGGAGGGGGAGTATCTGGCAACTGTCACCAAGGGCATAAGACACTGCAACCAATTTTTAGGCTACATTAAAAAATCACCAAACGAGGGAAACAAAAACACTACAAAAGGAAGAAGAGGTAGGAGGCGCGCCTTACTTTGACGTGCGAGAAGATTCACCAGACTGGAACACTCAACAAAAATGTGCCAAGCAGACTGGGGGACAATGCAGTCCCCACAGCAAGGGTACGGTGGTGGGGAGAGCTCTATCAAAGGGCGGTTTGTCCAGCGAGTGCCTAATTTGAAGATGACGCAAAGCGACCCGAAGCAGCCGTGACATTGAGGAGTACATCAATAGGAGCAGTCACGGCGCAATGACACGCAACTTTAAGTACTCATAAGCGCCTCCCATCTTCTTTGCCAAGTAGCCCAGAGGGGTGAGCAGATTCCTGCCTCATAGTGAGAGGAAGAGCAAAACGTTGGTCTGGTTATCCAGCCCTTGTGAACTCTTTGGCGCCTTCATCTCTCGCAATCCTTACCTATCAAGCCAGGAACCCAGCAGAAGAAAATCTCAAAATCAACGAGGCTCGCTATAACCAGGGCATAACGGATACCTTGAGCCAGTGGGTGCATATATTCCAATGCTAAGAGCGTTATTTCGCATACCGAGTGGTGTATTGCAACCAGCTCAGCAGTGGGAAGGGACGCAGTGCCTGTTAGAGCCCCACTGACTTCAAACAGAGGGGATGAGGCATGGATACCAACTACCTCTTCAGACTTGAATCCACTCGTATTGATTGGCACAAATCCCATGTGACACGATATGTGCTCCAAAAAGGTTGAATGCAATAAGTCAAGTGTTGTGAGAGCTTTGGTCGCGGAGGCAGTGAGAGACGTTGGCGACAGAGGAAGAAGCTGGGCCTGGGCGTACAAGCACATAATGCACTGTTTAGAGATGCGGTTCATTGTCGTTGGAGTCGATGTTCCAGAGTTGGTATATGGGCCGTAACCATGAGTTCGAAAGGTAATCTACATAGAGCGGAGGGAGATATCTTCCGGGATAACAATGGTGATAGGGCTGATGCGACACTGAAGATACTTTCCTGCTCAAATGGGCGGGAGAGGGCTCCTCTCAACTGTACGTGAAATTGACGATCTCGCAGAAATAAAGATTTGGACGCGTCACCTCGCCCCCATTGTGTGGAGGGCCTCCATGATACTGTATTACCATGGAGACCTCCGGAGAAGAGCGCTCGCCGTGGCGGCATTCCTAGGTGCGGCCGGAGTTGACTGAGAAAACCCAGGGCGGCATTCCTAGGTGCGGCCGGAGTTGACTGAGAAAACCCAGCAACACAAAGTAAGTAAAGTAGACGTTTTTGAGATCGTAAACACCGTAGCGTACTGCGGTCTACGAAAAGATGACTAGAAGATAGCCTTTTCCAGTCGGAACAGAGCATCCAGGAAAGGGCTACTATGACCATCAACTTGCACACACAGGAGGTTAGAGAAATAGGGCGGAAACGGGCCAGGATAGAGTAACCCCCACCCGGTTCGTTAAAAGCAAGCACAGTAGCCATTCACCAGGAGTCAGGGAAGATAACTTCTGTTCAGTTCCTGTTGAACAAATCCAGCAGATATGCCATTACTCACTCACCCAGGTGTCGAAGCATGGCATGGACCGACACGTACGCGGGGTTCGAGATTGCGGTTCGTCTCCTAGAGAACGGGGAAGGGGATCGTGCTAGAACTATCCCAGATTCATTTTGACTCGCTTCCACAATTCTGAAGGAGGGGTCTTTCTGTTAAGTGAAGACATGTATGCCCGCGGCGGGTCGGCTTCAAAATATACCGGAACCTCCTAGCACTAGCTCGAAAAAATTTGCCGACGGTGCAAAACGTTCAAGAAGCACTTTTGCGCATGCAGGTATATCGCTTCTGCCTGAGGGATGTCACACACTTGGCTGACCACTAAGGAAGCTGACATGGATACACCTAGCTTTTGGCTCTCATGTCCAACCCATCATCTCAAGCAAGCACTGTTTATTTTGTCTTAGCTGGTGGCTGCCAATGGGGACACAGCCACTGATAAATGAAAAATTCATCAATACACTAATAACAACCAAACATAGGATACAAAACAGAAAAACAATTAAGAGGTACGTTTTGATCCCCCATGGAAGGGCCTTCTGCCTCTGGGAATTAACTCGCTATTAACCATGAAAATCCTCCAAACTAAATCAAAAGGAGGTCTGCATCCTCCCAAAATTCTATATCACTAGATTGGTGTGCAGGACCCAGAACTTAGCATGAGCAAAAAGGGGTAGCGTTTCGACCCATCATGGTACTGTGAATGAAGTTCCCTTGAAGGTAGGAGATTAAACTGAAATGACGCATACTGCTTGGGAGAACAAAGTATTAGAACAAAAGTTCAGATGAGTGCTCCATTAGATGGCGCTGCGTCCTGCGAGGATGCACACAAACATATTCACTAATATGTACAGTGTAATATCTGTCAGATACGATGTGAATGGCGTTTCTTTTATAGCCACAATGCAGCTGGAAATGTAGCATCCCAAATATACAACTTCTCTCACAAACAATGGGGTGGGAAAAGGATGCAAGGGTTTTTGAAAATTAGGTAAAGGAAGCAAGGGTCTGGGGAAGTTACAACACAAATACAATGTTTTAAGGAACAAAAACAAAGAATGAACTCGGCAAGAAGACCGCGACCTCGAAACGATGACGAGACAACACAAGAGATTTCCTAATATCACTTTGTACAGCTTACTTTGAAAGACTCACCTGACCCACAAATTTCTCTGAAGAAAGCAGGTGCACAAGAAGTCCAAGACATGTGTATTTCAGCTGTCGTAATTGTCTGGAGGCACGGGTCTCAATATTAATCACCAAGGCGGAAAAATGAGTACCCTTCAGTTTCAAGGCTTCTGTTCAGTTTAGGAGGAAAGAAAGAAATAGACAGTCAGTAAGACAAAAAGTGTAAGAATAAAAACAAAAGCATTTGGAAACAATAATGTTTTTTTCGGGTGGGTAATCTACCTCCTCAGTCTCAGGTGTTTTATTAGGAGTATTTCTTCTTACATAACGAGTTGAGAAGATAAAAACATCTGGGAGGTAACAATGATCGTGGTGGTATGCCATTCAATGAGAAAAGTGTTGTAGGGAAGAATGCGCAGGGCATTAATAAGAAAACTGGTAATGAAATGAAGGCCATAACTACCTTAATGATATCCGGCTGTAAATGCTTCAGTAACCTGGAAGGCATAATTCAAAATACGGAAGGAAAATGACTTGTAAATACAGTCATGAAGAAAATGAGGTCTCAGCAGAGGACTTCCATGCCTATATATCGGGTTCAATTCCAAAGGAAGGGGCCAAACCTTTTTAGCATTCATAAGAGCTAGTTGCTTACTGGAGGCAACGCTGAGTCTGACACATATATGCAGGTAGCTCCAGCCACAGATAACCAAACAACACCACTCTTTCTTTCACCTATTTTCCGTCGTGCATACAACATAAACTCTTCCATCCTGGAACCTGCAGAAGGGGTTTCCATAACCACACCACACTCCACCCCTGACATGGGACCAGTGACCCACCCTGGATCACAAAAAGTTCCCTGCTAACTGTTATGTAATGAAACACAGTACATACTATCGATCTTACTGCAATTTCCACCCTAAACGAGGACTGACCATGGTGATTTTGGAATGGTCAATAATTGTCATTCTTATCTTTATGTAAGCTTCATTAGCTAGTTAGGGGCTCTAATCCATAATTAAAAAAGGGGTTGTGGAATTAACTAACAACCATTATGAAGAGATAATGAATCACTCTGTTGAATTTTCCAAACATCATTTTTTTACAACACTTCGAATTCTTTCCTCTGTACTTCAATTATACAGGGTGTTTCTGAAGTCTGGACCAGACCTTGCCCCACTTGACTTCTTTTCCTGGTGTTGCTAAATGAGAAATTGTACTCAATGAAATAAAGATCCAGACCTTCACCTCCTCTTCACAACTCGTAGACTTATGCATTTCAATGTAATGAAAGAACGAATTTGCATCAAATTTATTTAAATATCAAATCACCCTCAATTCCCAATCACACGTGTATCACAAGTCCTAGTTACTCCAACTCTCATTCATCCTAACACTATTATTAGAGGATACATGCATTACAACCACTAGCAGTTGAATCTGTGCAGCAAATCTCAACTTTATACACCTAATTGGGGAGCTTACATTGGCTAGGCATAATAAATATTTTAAAAATCAGTAGCCATTACAAATTTGTTGAGGCAACTAATCCCAAAGTTCAAAGAAGTTATCGCGCAAGCAACTTAAAGGTTGCTTATTTCCCTGTTGAAGCCTCATTTATGTGGAAATCAAGCCAAGATAAAAGACAAACTCATGCCTGCAGTCCTTACCTTTATTCTCAGGTAAATCGATGATGAAGCGCATGACTTCAAGGGAGGCCTTCAGCTGATCGACTACGGAGAACTGGCTGTAAAGGGTAATGGCGAAGAGAATGTTTTTGGGTAGGCGGCGGGCATCTGAAGCTACCTCATCTTCAACGTGGGTTGGAGGACCAGCAGCTACATACGCATCCGCTGCAACATAAAAAGAACCCATTTTTTTTTTTTAAGAGCTCATCTGGCGACTGCCTACTTGGGCATTAGTCGCCGTATTAAAACTGGCCTAGTTCTAGGCTACTTTAAAATAAAATTAGAGAGAGAAGAAAAAAAAAAAAAAAAAACACCCCAAGAGGGGGAAAGGAAGCAAGCTGGTGCGTCGGGGAGAGGTCCCCCCGGCGCAGGAGCATGCAACCAAAAAAAAAAACAAAAAAAAAACAACAAAACAAAACAAACAAACCTTGCTTAAATAATAGGGAGAAGGCCGGCCTCCCCCAAGAAGTCAACAAGTCCACAAGTCAATGTGCACGAATCTGTCCCGAGCACAAGGGACAGGCGGTAGCGACCCCGCCCATCCCGGTACTGGGACAGGTATCGTGCGCGAAGATCACCCAGAATGGGACATTCGACAAGAATGTGCCGAACAGTCTGGGGGACGACGCAGTCGTTGCAAAAGGGCGCAGGCGAGCGCTCCATTAGATAGCGATGCGTCACACGAGTGTGTCCGATTCAGAGACGACAGAAAGGAACCTGAAGCCGCCGCGGCATTGGGGGATAGGTCCATGGGAACAGTCGCGGCGCAATGGCACGCAACTTTAAGTTCCCTTCGACCGTCTCCCATCTTCTTTGCCAAGCAGTCCGAAGAGCTGCCCGTATTCCTGCCATGTAGTCGGTGTGAGGAAGAGCGAAACGCTGGTCCGGTCGCAGAGTCCTCGCGGACTCTTTGGCGCGCTCATTCCCCGCAATTCCTACATGTCCAGGAACCCAGCAGAAGATAATCTCGACATCTGCCCGGCTCGCCAAAACCGTGGCGTCACGGATATCGCGAACCAGGGGATGCGGAGATTCCAATGCCCCGAGAGCACTAGGGCGCTTTGTGAGTCGCTATAGATAACAATCCGGTCTCCGAACCGGGCACGTCGCGTAATCTTCCGTACCGAGTGGTGTATTGCCACCAGCTCGGCCGTGAAGACAGACGCAGCGCCTGGTAGAGCCCCGCTGACTTCAAACAGAGGGGATACGGCGTGGAAGCCGACCCCCTCTTGGGACTTGGAGCCATCCGTATACACTGGCACAGTACCAGCGTGACACGATGTGTGCTCCAAAAAGGTCGAACGCAATACTCCCGGCGCAGTACAAGCTTTGGGAGCAGAGGCGCCACCCTGGAGGGTGGCGTCCTGGGCAAAACCAGGGGCGCCACCGGCCCGAGAGCTATATCTACCTCTCGAAGGAGTTTCCTGGCCCTAAACCCAAAGGGCTTAGGGTATGACTGGCGTCTCTCGGCGGCATAGGCACCATCAAGATCAGCTGCGGATGCAGTGAGAGCTGTTGGCGACTGAGGGAGGCGCCGGGCTCGCGCGTACAGGCGAGTGATGCACTGCACGCGGCGCAGAGCGAGTGGCATCTCCCCAGCATCGACCAACAGGCTCTCAATGGGGGAAGGGGAGGAAGGCACCGGTCGCAAGGCGAAGGCCGGTGTGGTGGATTGAATCCACCTTCCGCAATAAACGCTCGGCTGCGGATGCATAAAACTCGCATCCGTAGTCGAGCTTCGAGCGAACAAAGGATCGATAAAAAAGTAAGGCGGTAGCCCTATCAGCGCCCCAAGCGCTGAACGTCACGGAACGGAGAATGTCCATGGTGCGGGTACAAGAGACCCTAAGGCTGCGAATATGAGCCTCCCAGGTGAGGCGTCGGTCGAATACAAGACCAAGGAAACGGTGCGACTCAACCACATCCAGGCGCACCCCATTAAGAAACAAATCTGGGTCGGGGTGAAGCCGTGGATGGCGGCACAAGTGCACCACCTTAGTCTTGGCCAAAGAAAACCGAAACCTGTGCGCTTCGGCATAGCGAGAGACGCGGTTCAATGCCTGTTGGAGTCGACGCTCCAGAGTTGGCATCTGGGCCGCGCCAAAAGAGATCGAAAGGTCGTCCACGTAGAGCGAAGCGAGAACATCTCCCGGCAGCACCGAGGTGATGCCGTTGATGCTCAGGGCAAAGAGTGTGACACTGAGGACACTTCCCTGCGGGACACCCTCTTCCTGCTTCTTTGGGGCAGAGAGGGCTCCCCCCACCCGTACGCGGAATCGACGATCTCGCAAAAATTCAGATATAAACATTGGGAGGCGTCCCCTCGCCCCCATCGTGTGGAGAGTCTCCATGATACCGTATCGTCATGCGGTATCGTAGGCCTTCTCCAGATCAAAAAAAAACCGTGGCGTAGTGCTGTCTACGAAGGAAAGCCTCGCAGACGGCATTTTCCAGTCGGAGCAGAGCATCCGACGTGGAGTGAAACTTACGGAAGCCGCACTGTGCAGAAGACAGATGGCCTCCGCTGTCCAGGAAATAGGCTAATCTAACATTTACCAATTTCTCCATCAACTTGCACACGCAAGAGGTTAGAGAGATTGGGCGGAAACCGGTCGGAGTAGAGTGATCTCTCCCCGGCTTGCGAAAGGCGAGCACAGTAGCGATTCGCCAGGAGTCTGGGAGAAGACCTTCCACCCAGATCCTGTTGAACAGATCTAACAGAAAGGCCATGCCTCGCTCACCCATGTGTCGAAGCATGGCGTACGGGACATCGTCCGGATCATGGGCGGTGTCCGCGCACGAAGCGAGAGCGGAACGCAACTCACTCACAGTAAACTTGTCGTTGAAGGGTTCTCCGCCTCTGGAGGTAAAGTCCAGCCGGCGGCCTTCCGCGACATCACGACGTGCATTGAATGCTGGCGGAGCAGCATCACGGCTAGAGAATGCGGAGAAAGCGGTCGCTAAGGATTCCGCCACGGACGCGGGGTCCGAGATTGCGGTCCCATTCTCCTGGAGAACGGGAGGGAGGTCCTGCGAGAACTTGCCCCGAATCCTTTTGACTCGCTTCCACACCTCAGCTAAAGGGGTCTTCCCGTTAAGTGAAGACACGTATGCCCGCCAAGAAGAGCGGCGGGCGTGCTTCGAAATATACCGGAACCTAGCCCTAGCCCGACGAAATTCACCCACAGTGAAATCGTTCGGGCGGCGCTTATAGCGCATGTAGGCATAACGCTTCTGTTTGAGGGCCGTCTCACACTCGGCCGACCACCATGGGAGTGGTCGGCGTGCAAAACGGCCAGACGTCCTAGG
Source organism: Ceratothoa steindachneri (assembly GCA_963969495.1). Taxonomy (NCBI): domain Eukaryota; kingdom Metazoa; phylum Arthropoda; class Malacostraca; order Isopoda; family Cymothoidae; genus Ceratothoa; species Ceratothoa steindachneri. Next base: position 41,823,637 of record OZ018320.1, read on the forward strand.
AATAGTAGTCAGGCCCACGGCGATGAGGTTGCCGGAGAAGAACTCAACGGCCTCATCTACAGACCTAAACTCCTCGACTGAGATAGAGAATTCAGTCATTTCCTGAAATGCAGGCCACCGCGCCCGCGCCAAGCACCACCGAGGTGGTCTCTCAGGCGGCAGTTGCCCTGAAAATGATATTTGAATGGGAAAGTGATCACTACCATGGAGGTCATCGACCACCCCCCAATCAAAATCAGGCTGTGCATCCGAAGAGCACAAAGATAGGTCAAGGCAAGAAAATGAAGCGGTTCTCGGACAGTGATGCGTAAACTCATCCACGTTTAGGACACCCATCTCAAGCTCTTCGATCAGATCGGCAAGGACTTGTTCCCTGGGATTTATGGAGTAATCTCCCCAGAGAGGATGCCTGCCGTTCAGATCTCCAAGCAAGAGATAGGGCCTCGGCAACCGTGCCACGACGCGGCGGAAGTCCCCCGCGTCGAAGTCAGCTGACGGTGGAATGTACGCAGAAATGATAGTATACCTCCTATCCAGGTGCAGCTGCACAGCCACTGCCTGAAAGGAGGTATCTAGAGAGAAAGGAAGAACGGAGACATCATGCCGGGTGTAAACCGCGCATCCCCCAGCCCGGCCATCCCGCGGTGGTGGGGTCGCAAGACCCTTACACCCCGGGAGAGCAGGCAGGGGGCACGCGCCTAGCATGGTCTCCTGCAAAAAAATAGCTAACGGGGAACGGGACGAGGCGAGCCTCCGCAGCTCCTCCCAGTTGGTCCGGAGTCCACGGCAATTCCATTCAAGGAATATGCCCTCCAGGCCTAGCTCGGAGGAGACGCGGGGGCCCTCCTCGAATTGAAGACCCTCACGGGAATGGCCGTACGCTTCCCGGGGGCAGAACCCGGGCGCTGTTGGCCGGAAAAAGCGCTGTCGCCTTCGAGGACTTATTGGGGGAGGCTGGGCTCGCCATGCGAGTCTTTTCCTCCCTCCGCCTCGAAACCTTAGGCGGGCGCTGCGGCTTCGGAGGCGGGGAGGCCTCTTTTCGAGGAACCACCGTCTCCGAGCCACTCGCTCCACCTCGGGGCGTGGGCGAAGGAGCCGAAGCTCCTTTGTTGCTGTCCTCCTTTCGGAGGACAGCTTTAGGAACCCCGGAAGATGGCCTAGCGACCATCTTCAGGGGTGTTGCCTCCTGTGAGTCTAACGACTCGGTGGAGGCGCGTGGCCGTTTCGCATTGCGGGAAACGGTCACGCTGGGGGAAGAGGGGGGAGCCCTGGTTTTAGCCGGGGCTGAGTATGAACCCTTTTTGCCGCCAGCTTTACCAGGGGAGCGCCCGGGTTGGGTAGAGCCCGCAGAAGGGCTCCGAATGGGCGCGGAAACAACCGTGCTCGTTGGCCTAGATGGACCAGGAGCAGAGGGTGCCTTTCGAACTACTGAGGCATATGACGTCCCAGGCAGAGCTGGGCGCGCCAGGATCAAGTCCTTAGCCTCGCGGAATGAGAGTCAATCCTGGGCCTGAACGGCCAGGATTTCTTTCTCCAGGAGATATGCACCACATTGCTTCGAAGAAGCAGGGTGCGGCTCTCCGCAATTGACACACTTGGCCACACACGATTTGGACTTATCGTGTGCGACCTTGGAGCAATTTACACAGACTTCGGGTGACCCCGACTTTGCACGTCTACATGAGCGATTCGTATGGCCGAAGCGGTGACAGTAATAGCACCGCCACGGCAGTGGCACGAATGCCTTCACGCGGTAGCGGTACCAACCAGCACGCACCGACTCAGGGAGCTTGTCACAGTCGATTTTTTTTTTTTTTTTTTAATTAAGGGGCTATCTGGCGACTGCCGACTAAGGCATAAATTGCCGTAAACAAACAGCCTAGTTTTAGGCTACTTTAAAAAATTAAACAGAAAACAATAAAAAGAAATGACAATAACAATAACAAAGCAATAACAAAACAATTACAAAAACAACAACAACAATTAAATCGGGTTAAATAAAAGGGAGAAGGCCGGCCTCCCCCAAAAAGTCAATAAGTCCACCAGTCAAAGTAAACGCACTCGTCCCGAGCACAAGGGACAGGCGGTAGCGACCCCGCCCATCCCGGTACCGGGACAGGTGTCGTGCGCGAAGATCACCCAGACTGGGACATTCGACAAGAATGTGCCAAAACAGTCTGGGGGACGACGCAGTCGTTGCAATAGGGCGCAGGCGAGCGCTCCATCAGATAGCGATGCGTCACACGAGTGTGTCCGATTCGGAGACGACAGAAAGCAACCTGAAGCCGCCGCGGCATTGGGGGATAGGTCCATGGGAACAGTCGCGGCGCAATGGCACGCAACTTTAAGTTCCCTTCGACCGTCTCCCATCTTCTTTGCCAAGCAGTCCGAAGAGCTGCCCGTATTCCTGCCATGTAGTCGGTGTGAGGAAGAGCGAAACGCTGTTCCGGTCGCAGAGTCCTCACGGACTCTTTGGCGCCCTCATTCCCCGCAATTCCTACATGTCCAGGAACCCAGCAGAAGATAATCTCGACATCTGCCCGGCTCGCCAAAACCGTGGCGTCACGGATATCGCGAACCAGGGGATGCGGAGATTCCAATGCCCCGAGAGCACTCAGGGCGCTTTGTGAGTCGCTATAGATCACAATCCGGTCTCCGAACCGGGCACGTCGCGTAATCTCCCGTACCGAGTGGTGTATTGCCACCAGCTCGGCAGTCAAGACAGACGCAGCGTCTGGTAGAGCCCCGCTGACTTCAAACAGAGGGGATACGGCGTGGAAGCCGACCCCCTCTTAGGACTTGGAGCCATCCGTATACACTGGCACGATACCAGCGTGACACGATGTGTGCTCCAAAAAGGTCGAACGCAATACTCCCGGCGCAGTACAAGTTTGGAAGCAGAGGCGTGGCGACAAATAGCCAAATGTGGTACCCTCCAGGGTGGCGTCCTGGGCAGAACCAGGGGCGCCACCGGCCCGAGAGCTATATCTACCTCTCGAAGGACTTTCCTGGCCCTAAACCCAAAGGGCTTAGGGTATGACTGGCGTCTCTCGGCGGCATAGGCACCATCGAGATCAGCTGCGGATGCAGTGAGAGCTGTTGGCGACTGAGGGAGGCGCCGGGCTCGCGCGTACAGGCGAGTGATGCACTGCACGCGGCGCAGAGCGAGTGGCATCTCCCCAGCATCGACCAACAGGCTCTCAATGGGGAAAGTGCGGAAGGCACCGGTCGCAAGGCGAAGGCCGGTGTGGTGGATCGAATCCACCTTCCGCAATAAACGCTCGGCTGCGGATGCATAAAACTCGCATCCGTAGTCGAGCTTCGAGCGAACAAAGGATCGATAAAAAAGTAAGGCGGTAGCCCTATCAGCGCCCCAAGCGCTGAACGTCACGGAACGGAGAATGTCCATGGCGCGGGTACAAGAGACCCTAAGGCTGCGAATATGAGCCTCCCAGGTGAGGCGTCGGTCGAATACAAGACCAAGGAAACGGTGCGACTCAACCACATCCAGACGCACCCCATTAAGAAACAGATCTGGGTCGGGGTGAAGCCGTGGGTGGCGGCAGAAGTGCACCACCTTAGTCTTGGCCAAAGAAAACCGAAACCTGTGCGCTTCGGCATAGCGAGAGACGCGGTTCAATGCCTGTTGGAGTCGACGCTCCAGAGTTGGCATCTGGGCCGCGCCAAAAGAGATCGAAAGGTCGTCCACGTAGAGCGAAGCGAGAACATCTCCCGGCAGCACCGAGGTGATGCCGTTGATGCTCAGGGCAAAGAGTGTGACACTGAGGACACTTCCCTGCGGGACACCCTCTTCCTGCTTCTTTGGGGCAGAGAGGGCTCCCCCCACCCGTACGCGGAATCGACGATCTCGCAAAAATTCAGATATAAACATTGGGAGGCGTCCCCTCGCCCCCATCGTGTGGAGAGTCTCCATGATACCGTATCGTCATGCGGTATCGTAGGCCTTCTCCAGATAAAAAAAAACCGTGGCGTAGTGCTGTCTACGAAGGAAAGCCTCGCAGACGGCATTTTCCAGTCGGAGCAGAGCATCCGACGTGGAGTGAAACTTACGGAAGCCGCACTGTGCAGAAGACAGATGGCCTCCGCTGTCCAGGAAATAGGCTAATCTAACATTTACCAATTTCTCCATCAACTTGCACACGCAAGAGGTTAGAGAGATTGGGCGGAAACCGGTCGGAGTAGAGTGATCTCTCCCCGGCTTGCGAAAGGCGAGCACAGTAGCGATTCGCCAGGAGTCTGGGAGAAGACCTTCCACCCAGATCCTGTTGAACAGATCTAACAGAAAGGCCATGCCTCGCTCACCCATGTGTCGAAGCATGGCGTACGGGACATCGTCCGGATCATGGGCGGTGTCCGCGCACGAAGCGAGAGCGGAACGCAACTCACTCACAGTAAACTTGTCGTTGAAGGGTTCTCCGCCTCTGGAGGTAAAGTCCAGCCGGCGGCCTTCCGCGACATCACGACGTGCATTGAATGCTGGCGGAGCAGCATCACGGCTAGAGAATGCGGAGAAAGCGGTCGCTAAGGATTCCGCCACGGACGCGGGGTCCGAGATTGCGGTCCCATTCTCCTGGAGAACGGGCGGGGGGTCCTGCGAGAACTTGCCCCGAATCCTTTTGACTCGCTGTCACATCTCAGCTTAAGGGATCTTCCCGTTAAGTGAAGACACGTATGCCGGCCAAGAAGAGGCGGCGGGCGTGCTTCGAAATATACCGGAACCTAGCCCTAGCCCGACGAAATTCAGCGACAGTGAAATCGTTCGGAGGCGCTTATAGCGCATGTAGGCATAACGCTTCTGTTTGAGGGCCGTCTCACACTCGGCCGACCAACATGGGAGTGGTCGGCGTGCAAAACAGCCAGACGTCCTAGGAATAGTAGTCAGGCCCACGGCGATAAGGTTGCCGGAGAAGAACTCAACGGCCTCATCTACCGACCTAAACTCCTCGACTGAGATAGAGAATTCAGTCATTTCCTGAAATGCAGGCCACCGCGCCCGCGCCAAGCACCACCGAGGTGGTCTCTCAGGCGGCAGTTGCCCTGAAAAGGATATTTGAATGGGAAAGTGATCACTACCATGGAGGTCATCGACCACCCCCCAATCAAAATCAAGCTGTGCATCCGAAGAGCACAAAGATAGGTCAAGGCAAGAAAATGAAGCGGTTCTCGGACAGTGATGCGTAAACTCATCCACGTTTAGGACACCCATCTCAAGCTCTTCGATCAGATCGGCAAGGACTTGTCCCCTGGGATTTATGGTGTAATCTCCCCAGAGAGGATGCCTGCCGTTCAGATCTCCAAGCAAGAGATAGGGCCTCGGCAACCGTGCCACGACGCGGCGGAAGTCCCCCGCGTCGAAGTCAGCTGACGGTGGAATGTACGCAGAAATGATAGTATACCTCCTATCCAGGTGCAGCTGCACAGCCACTGCCTGAAAGGAGATATCTAAAGAGAAAGGAAGAACGGAGACATCATGCCGGGTGTAAACCGCGGATCCCCCAGCCCGGCCGTCCCGCGGTGGTGGGGTCGCAAGACCCTTACAACCCGGGAGGGCAGGCAGGGGGCACGCGCCTAGCATGGTCTCCTGCAAAAAAATAGCTAACGGGATACGGGACGAGGCGAGCCTCCGCAGCTCCTCCCAGTTGGCCCGGAGTCCACGGCAATTCCATTGAAGGAATATGCCCTCCAGGCCTAGCTCGGAGGAGACGCGGGGGCCCTCCTCGAATTGAAGACCCTCACGGGAATGGCCGTACGCTTCCCGGGGGCAGAACCCCGGGCGCTGTTGGCCGGACAAAGCGCTGGAGGCGCTGTCGCCTTCGAGGACTTATTGGGGAAGGTTGACCTCGCCATGCGAGTCTTTTCCTCCCTCCGCCTCGAAACCTTAGGCGGGCGCTGCGGCTTCGGAGGCGGGGGGCCCTCTTTTCGAGGAACCACCGTCTCCGAGCCACTCGCTCCACCTCGGGGCGTGGGCGAAGGAGCCGAAGCTCCTTTGTTGCTGTCCTCCTTTCGGGGGACAGCTTTAGGAACCCCCGAAGATGGCCTAGCGACTATCTTCAGGGGTGTTGCCTCCTGTGAGTCTAACGACTCTGTGGAGGCGCGTGGCCGTTTCGCCTTACGGGAAACGGTCACGCTGGGGGAAGAGGAGGGAGCCCTGGTTTTAGCCGGGGCTGGGTGTGAACCCTTTTTGCCGCCAGCTCTACCAGGGGAGCGCCCGGGTTGGGTAGAGCCCGCAGAAGGGCTCCGAATGGGCGCGGAAACAACCGTGCTCGTTGGCCTGGATGGGCCAGGAGCAGAGGGTGCCTTTCGAACTACTGAGGCATATGACGTCCCAGGCAGAGCTGGGCGCGCCAGGATCAAGTCCTTAGCCTCCCGGAATAAGAGTCTATCCTGGCCTGAACGGCCAGGATTTCTTTCCGAGGAGATATGCACCACATTGCTTCGAAGAAGCAGGGTGCGGCTCTCCGCAATTGACACACTTGGCCACACACGATTTGGACTTATCGTGTGCGACCTTGGAGCAATTTACACAGACTTCGGGTGACCCCGACTTTGCACGTCTACATGAGCGATTCGTATGGCCGAAGCGGTGACAGTAATAGCTCCGCCGCGGCAGTGGCACGAATGCCTTCACGAGGTAGCGGTACCAACCGGCACGCACCGACTCAGGGAGCTTGTCACTGTCGAACGTGACGAAGAGTGTAGGGGTGGGTCTCGAAGCCCCTCCCTGTTTTCTCATCACACGTTCGACCTTGACCGCCCCATGGTCGGCCAGCTCTAGGGTGATGTCCTCAATGGAGTAGTCAACGAGTTCCCTCGCATAAACTACTCCTTTCACAAAGTTCATGGTAGAGTGCGGCGTCACACTCACCGGGGTGCCATGAAGTGTCCGAAGAGCACTTATCTTGGCCGCCTCGGCGGGATTCGCCGCATTCGCCAGAAGGCTGCCGTCCGAGAAACGGGTCACCTTCGGCTCTCTACCAATTGCACTAGCTAATCCTCTCCTCTGATGGATCATGTTGCCCTTGGACAACATGGTGCCATCAGTGGAGCGAATAACGAGGAAGCGTTTGAAGCCAGCGGGCTCGAAAACGCCAGGTAACCTCTGAATGAGGGTCCCCGATGTCATCGAGGCTCCGCCCTGTGCACTTTTGGTGTTAGTCTTGGTCAGGGGCTCCGCACACGAGGGGGTAGAGGGGCCGGATGTGCCGATCTTGGCTTGGTCGCCTACCAAAGTGGCAGCAGACCCATCCGTCCCCGCAGCCCCCACGGATGGAGAGGATCCCCGAGTCTTTTTCGTCTTTTTAGTCTTCTTTGTCTTTTTCTTTTTTGGAGAGGAGGGCGGGGATTAACCCGCTTTTCACCTCCGCCGGCAGAAGCCCCCAGGCCAGATGGACCGGCCTCAGCCAGGTCACTCTCTGAAATGGAGAAGGTCCTGGTTGTCGTAGGGGCACCTGTCGGAGGAGATCCCTCCCCTCCTTTTACTGCCTCGGAGCCCTCAGCCATTTGAGGAGGACCTTGCATAGGGGCGGATTCGGGTTCGGTGCTTGGTGCCGAGCCCGAATTCTCCCCCATGGAAGGCCCTACCGTCTGAGGCTGGGTCTCCTCAAAGACCATGTTTATCACAGGAGAGGCCTCCAGTTGGCCATCCCCTCCCAGGACATCACAGGTCCCCTTGGCAGTGTCGCCAGTCTTGTGTGGGGAGGCACAGGCCTTGACCCCAGCAAGGTTTAAAATTCTTGCCAGCAGGTCTTTTGAGGGAAGCTACCGAAGGGGCCTGGCTTCCCTCTCCCCCCTAAGGGGGTTTGCCCTACCGAGCCGCTTTGATAGGGAGCGGCTGGCTAAGGGCTGCCTGCTGGCTTTCTTGGCAGTCCCCTTGGAAAGAAAAGAGGGGACTGCCGCTGGGAAAAGGGAGGTGCCCGAAAGCACCTCCAGAGAAGGGGGTGAGGGGGAGTCCCCTGCACCCGTAGGCGAAGGAGAGGAGTAAGCCTCCTCTCCGGTTAGAGAAATATGGAGGGTCCCCTGTGCAAGCACAGGGGGGGGGGGGGACCTCCATTTTTTTGCTGGAGCTGCCCGAGGGCGGCTCCGTCGATGGAATAGGGGAAGTTGAGGGTTGGGTTTGTTTTGTTTTTTTATCATCATTGGGCATGGTGACCCTTTTTTAAACACGGGATGCAATCGCGCACACCTCTCGCAGTAGCCCGCACTGCCAGAGGTGCTTACAAGCCCGGCAGAGCCAGGCGCCGCCATTTGGGACCACCCCTCCCGCCTGGTGGCCTGGCAGTCCATCGGCATGGCGGCTCCACCTTAGACACGGCGTAAAAATTAATAGATTGTGAAGAGGAGAGGAAAACGGATGTGAGGAAGGTATGGGTGGGGATGAAGCAGGTAGTTAAAAACCAGCCACCCCAGACCGGAGCTCAGGGGTTAGGGAACTTTGTCCCCCACCCCCTCAGCCCCGATGCGGGACGGTTGGCTGAAAGGAAGGTCAGCATCTACCCTGTGAAATTAGAGGCTGACCAGAGAAAGTTGTGGGAGAGGTTGTGTGAAAAGAGAGGAAACAAGTATTTTGAAGGAAGGAAAAGAGGCTAAGCTGGGGCCGGACGGCGGCCAGGATGGCAAATCGCCGCGCCCCATACGGGGTAAAAAGAACCCAGTAAATGAAAACAACGATGTATATTTATAAAAGAAATCACAGAAGAGCTATAAAAGGGGAGGGAAGGTCAATGATGGGGGAGAGGCTAAAAGCAAATAATTCTTTTAATATAATAATACAAGTACATCTCTCAACCAATAATTGGTCATCAGCCTGTATCAATGCTATTTAACCACATTCCAGGACGAGCAGCAGACACTATTGAGTAAATAAATTGAACTATAAAAATAAAAAAGAATCAATCATGATACGTAATATACTTTTAGAGCTAAACTGGCAACTGCCATAAATAGGATAGTTACCAAATCTCAACTAAGAATAGAAATAGAAAAAGCATGATCAGGTGGTGGAGAGAAACCCAACCACCCCTAAAACTCAGTAATCCCACAAATGATGAGCATGAACCCAGCCTGAGTACAAGGGATAAGCAGTAGCAATCCTAGTATAGGGACATTCAACAAGAATGAGCTGGACAGTCGAGGGAGACCAAACAGTCGTCACAATAACGTTCAGGATATCGGCGTTCCATCAAATGACGCGGTGTTACGCGAGTGCGCCGATTCGGAGGCAGAGAACAACCTGAAACCATCGAGGCATTTGGGGCGTAGATTCAGGGAGAAAAGTTATGGCGAAATGGCTTTCAATTTTAATTTCCCATCTTCTTTGCCATGCAAGCCAAAGGGCTGACCTGAATCTTCCCAGGTAAGGAAGAGTGAAAGGCCGGTTCAGTTGTTGTCTTTGGAGAATGTTTGGCGCCATTATCAATGGACTCATTTCCCACAATTCCTACATGAACAGGAACCCAGGAAAAGACATGATTGCAGCAGCCATTGTAGTGAAATTGTGTGTGATAGTGTTGTATGTGGGAGCTATTCTACAAATATTTCTGCAATGGATGTTGACCACTTTTCCTGCCTTTTTACACTAATTTTGTAGTATTGTGTGAAAGAAGAGAGAGAACAAATTAGATAGGAAGGGGGGTTTGGGTGCATGTATTCGATATTTAGAAGCTATTCAGATCCCATGTTATTCAGTAATTCCTCACTGAGAAATAAAAGACATCTTAAGAGTTCAGATCAGTGGTGAAAACTGATAGGAATTTCATTTTTCCTTTATTATTGCTTTCGTTGGTTTACATGTTTTTAAATGCATGGATACGGGTCCTAATTCGCATCAAAACAATCAACAGAGAGAATGATGGCTTACGAGGAAACCCACAAATAAATGGTGCTAAAACTCCCCTTTGAGAAAAAAAACAAAAAAGGAAACCAGGCTTACCAATAAGTACCATAACGAGCCACAAGTACTGACTAACTCCCAGAGTGGTCGCCAGTTGGATGAACAACGGCAAGCGCCTATGTTCGGCCACATCGGGGAGGGCATCGACAAACACTTGCGTCACCTGCGACAGCTTCTTCAGCAACAAATTCGGCTCAGACTGTCCGGTCTACCGACGAACCAAGTCAGAATCACCACAAATACGGGTAAGAGAGGAGAGAGAGATTATGATTATTTCAATAAATACAAAAAAAATTGGAGAAATTCAACAAGATAATATTCTCAAAGGGAAACGAAAGGGTTATTTAAGAAGTTAGGGGTAGCCAATGAGGGTATTTTAATCAATGGAGAAGTAAGAGGGACAAACAAATGCAGAAAAAAGATAAATCTCACAACTCTGAAGAAGTTCAAGACCCGGCATAAACAAGTTCGTACAGAGAGAAAAGTAATACTCATGGTTACACACTTGAACAAAATCATGTTTTATTTACATATAGCATCGTTCATGGTCTCCCAGCCTCTAAAAACTAGATAGATGGCATTTGGTTGGGAGGAAGATGTGGGCAGGGCTAAAGCCGAGTTATCACGGAACATTAAAATGACGACACCCAGATTTTTTTTTTAAGGGGCTATCTGGCGACTGCTCACTTAGGCATAAGTCGCCTTAAACAAACAGCCTAGTTCTAGGCTACTTTAAAAAATTTGAACAGAAAACAACAATAAAAAGAAATAACAATTAGGAAGCAATAACAAAAACAACTAAACCTAGTTAAATGAAAGAGAGAAGGCCGGCCTCCCCCCAAAAGTCAACAAGTCCACCAGTCAATGTGCACGCACTCGTCCCGAGTACAAAGGGCAGGCGGTAGCGACCGCGCCCATCCCGGTACCGGGACAGGTAACGTGCGCGAAGATCACCCAGACTGGGACATTCGACTAGAATGTTCCGAACAGTCTGGGGGACGACGCAGTCGTCGCAATAGGGCGCAGGCGAGCGCTCCATCAAATAGCGATGCGTCACACGAGTGTCCGATTCGGAGACGACAGAAAGCAACCTGAAGCCGTCGCGGCGCAATGGCACGCAACTTTAAGTTCCCTTCGACCGTCTCCCATCTTCTTTGCCAAGAAGTTCGAAGAGCTGCCCGTATTCCAGCCATGTAGTCGGTGTGAGGAAGAGCGAAACGCGGGTCCGGTCGCAGAGTTCTCGCGGACTCTTTGGCGCCCTCATTTCCCGCAATTCCTACATGTCCAGGAACCCAGCAGAAGATAATCTCGACATCCGTCTAGCTCGCCAAAACCGTGGCGTCACGGATAACGCGAATCGGGGGATGCGGAGATTCCAATGCACCGAGAGCACTCAGGGACACTTCAAGTCGCTATAGATCACAATCCAGTCTCCGAACCGGGCACGTCACGTAATAAACCGTACCGAGTGGTGTATTGCCACCAGCTCGGCCGTGAAGACAGACGAAGCGCTTGGAAGAGTACCGCTGACTTCAAACAGAGGGGATACGGCGTGGAAGCCGACCCCCTCTTCGGACTTGGAGCCATCCGTATACACTGGCACGGTTCCAGCGTGACACGAGGTGTGCTCCAAAAGGGTCGAACGCAATACTCCTGGCGCTGTACAAGCTTTGGGAGCAGAGGCATGGCGACAAATAGCCAAATGTGGTACCCTCCAGGGTGGCGTCCTGGGCAGAACCAGGGTCGCCACAGGCCCGAGAGCTATATCTAGCTCTCGAAGGAGTTTCCTGGCCCTAAACCCAAAGGGCTTAGGGTATGACTGACGTCTCTCGGCGGCATAGGCACCGTCGAGATCATCTGCGGATGCAGTGAAAGCTGTTGGCGACTGAGGAAGGCACCGGGCTCGCGCGTACAGGCGAGTGACCCCCAGAATCATGAGCATCAAAAGTAGAGATGAAAAAACAAAAAAACATCTATCAAAGAACCAAAATAAAAACCCGTTCCAGTCTTCATTCCTTACACAAGATTCAATATTCAACTAACCTGAATAAGCGTCGGCACGATGGAAGAAATCGTGAGGTGGATAATCTGGAAGGAGTAAGCATCATCCCGCCTGAACAGCGATGTTCCCATGAATGTAAAAATGGCCATTATGTTGTGCAAGACTTGATCCTGTTGAAGGAGTAATTTTAATTACACTATGGTCGGGACGTGTAAAAGAAACATGAGACGTGCACGCAGATGCTTTATATTAAACATGGTCATGTCATGTGCAGATGAATGCATACGAGACAAAGAAGAACCGAGAAACGAGTGATTATTCAGAGCAAGAAACAAGCAAATGAAGCATGTGAAAGGAACGTGAATGAGGGAGGATCCAGATAGGAAGAGGACATTATTTTAAGTGAGAAATTCAAGAAACTAAAGAATAATTGTGCGAATATTAATGATAAGAAAAGGATGGTATTTTTGAGCAACGAAGTGTATATAAAAGTATGTAGATGGCAAGAGTACTTTAATGAGCTGTGTAAAGTGGGTATGGAAGGCGAAGAGAATATAATTGGATTCAAAGAGGAACATCGCATGCTTATCCTTTCGCTATGTCTTTGTTATCTCACCAAGAGTAGATCAAATACACCTTTACATTGGAGCACCCTAGTTTTGCGGAGTGAAACAGGCAGCACTTGGGTATGGTGCCAGGCGTATGATCTTTTCCATGTCTCCTTGAGAGGTTATAGTGAAAGAGGTTCTGAGATGGACGAGGGAAGGGTAGTTGTACTTAATCATCCCTCGTTATTCCATCACACACTAACCTTTCCGTCAGGTTCATATCTCCTACAAATATCAACCAATGCCCTTCCCAGTTCCATCCAGCACCACTCGTCATTCCACATCCTACTTTCACAGCTCCATCCAGGCATGTCAGCATGCACACAACCAATCACAAAACTGATGTTTCTTTTATTCCTCCTTCCTTCACACATCACTTCCAGGTATGGATCCCTACCCCCGTGAGGGGTTTATATATTCACCTTTCCATGACATGGAAGAGCCGGTTGTCTCCTCGGCCAGGAAAGGTGGCAATGCTCGCTAGTAGAAGCAAAACAGAATACTAACGCTCTTCCTTTTCCTCCACGAGGATCGGCCACAGGTGCCTTCTGGTTTACCAATAATTTTCACTCTAATCTTTATTCGAATTTCATTATCTGGTTGGGGGACCTGGTTTACAATTGCAGGGGACGGGTGGCACAATTAACTAACTTAACCCACTTAATTATAAAAGCTTACACATTCATGGCATTTTACACTTAAAGCACATTTACACGATCTTTATCCTTACTGCAATGAGCTAAAACTGATCGCACTCTATCTTACACAATTTTATTCACCTTCATATTCATCTTGTATAATGCAAGCACCTACAACTTCCGTTTTAAACACATCCATGGCCATTCCCTTCTTTCTTAAGAACATAAGAAAAGAAGGAGACTGCAAAAGACCATTCATGGCCTACACTTGGCAGCTCTCGAATCACATACTGATGTGGTTCTACTGGGTTAACTGGGCAGATTCAGAGCGCCCCCTCCAAGAGCTTTGAAAATACTTAGATATGTTAAGAGAAAAGATTTCTGGAAGATGGTATGAGGCTTGAAGATAGTATAGGGATTTATAAGCCTCAACTTACTGGGAAATATTTGGAGGCGAGGGACAAGATGAGAAGTGCTCTTCGGTGAATATCTGGGTTGACGGACGTTCGAATACACTGTACAATCAAGGCAACATTCAACTTACAATTGTCAATAAAATCTATAAAAAAAGAACCAATATTAAACTGCTTCTATTATTAGGGGTGATAAAAGAGAAAAAAAGAGAATAAATAAGATGTGATACTGAGGGTGCGCTCCCTAACCACCCAAGGAATAAGCAGATAAATTAAATAAATAAGGAAATAGTTTAATATTACTAATGAAACAAAGAAAATAGTACAATACTCCAAAATATATTTTTTAATGGAAGTGGGTTTGACCCTTGATTGATGCAGTCAAAATAATAGGGATGCATTTCAGGACAACCAAGTCACAACAACTGGAATGCCAACATCCTCTTCTGCAAGGATGTTGCAATCTTGCCATCCTTAATCCCATTTTACTTGTTTTATTCCTTAACTTTCCTATTTCACACAAAGTTTCAATGAGAGATCCATAAAGAAAGTGAAGATAGAGGGATTGAAAATGAGTGGAAGCATAACAAAAGGGAATATAAAATGTGCGCAGGAGATGAGAAGAATGTATTCCCTGAAAACCCACAGGTTCATTCGGTAATATTGTTTCTTCCTTCCCTTCTTGTCTTCATTTTTATCATGCTCCTAACTCCCCTTTAATTCTCAAATATTCTTCCTTCCCCTATTTCACCGAACCCCCGTTGGATCAGTGTTCGAATACCTCTCACCTCGCTCCCCCAACTGCTCACTGGACAACTCGAGAAAGTGGTGGCACGCTGTCAGCATTTGTTGCTGTAGCGTCTCAATGAAGAAAGGGCTCAACTTCATCAGCGCCTGCAGGTGATCGCAAAGGGGTCCGACCAAGAGCCACGGTTTTTTCAACTCCGACATCACACCGATCACTTCAATGCTCAGTTGTAGTTTGTACCAAGTGTCTGAGGCGGTGTGCACCTTTGAATCCTTCTGTCTGGAATGGCGACGATAACGGTGATGCACCTCAACAAGTGTTCATTAAGATTTATTCTAAATTTTAATGATAAACGAAATTTCCTATATGGGGAGAGGGGGGGGGGGTAAAAGTAGCAGTGCAAATAGTGTTCGTTACGTGTCGTACAAGGCACTTAAATGTCACCGATCGCAGAAGTCAAATAGGTGGCCTGGTAACGCACTTAATAGAATAACAAGACGAGGTTCAATAACAGTGCCAGTGCAGCAAACTATCATCATCAAACTATTTAGTAGCGCTGGATAATGTGTATTATCTTTGTGTATTGAATGTGTTGTTAGATAGAAAAAGAGAGGCGCTTAGATTGGCAAGCTTGAATAAGAGAGTTTATGATATGATAGGGAGAATGAGTAGATAGTGATGGGCTGTTTGGAGATTACTATTCTATCTTAAAACTAAGAGGGGAAAAACAAACGTGCATATCTTCCCCTTAGTGTCTTTAAAAACCTTTCTAGAGAAAGTGGTTAGTATTGCGGAAGATGCAGAGCCAGAGTAGCTTAAAGAGGAGCTATGGGATGGGGGAAGGGGCGCACTCTTCAAGACCTGCTTAATTTCTAAAAGATTTTTAAAATTCATCCATCTGTTGACCGTCTTTGAGAGTAAAGATCACTGTAATTAAGATGCTAGGCTAGTACTAGGCCATTCTAAAATTCGCAAAAAAAAAAAACCCGGAAAAAAAAGGAAGCACGTTGTTCTGGGATCGGGGGGGGGGGGTACTTCCCCCGGCCCAAGAACATGCGACCTACAACAAAGAGAATCAAATAAAATGGAGGAGGCCAAACTCATCCAAAAAGTTAAAGTTCACAAGTCTGTGGAAACGAACCAGTCCCAAGTAGAAGGGACAAGCGGTAGTGATCCCGCTCATCACGATACCGGAACAGGTAACATGCGCGAAGATGAAGATCACCCAGACTGCCGAACAGTCTGGGGGACAACGCAGTCGTCGCAATAAAGTGCAAGCGAGCGCTCCATCAAATGGCGGTGCGTCTCGCGTGTGTCCAATTCGGAGACGACAGAAAGCGACCTGAAGCTGTCATGGGATTGGGGAGTAGGTCCATGGATATACTCGGAGCACAATGGTAGAGGAGGGTTGGAGGGACCCCTGAGAAAGCACGGGGTGGGGAGGCACATCCTTTTCATAGGTGGAGTTGTCTGAGAGCAGCAAAGGGAAAGGGGACGCCCCTTTGCTGCATCACGAGGGTGAGAGGGAGGCCCCTCCACCAGTCAAAGGGGTGCCTCAATTTTCCCTGTGTTCCCCAACACCTAAGGAGGGTGAGGCTGCGCCTGGAGGCAAATCTCCATGCGCTTTCCCACTATTGCTTTCTGTTGTAACCAAAGTGGCTGAAAAAGAGGAAAAGGTGCATAGAGAAAGTGGATACAATGACCACCCCCCCAATGACTTGGGAGGTTAAGAGAAAAGTGTCCATAGGATCAGAAATTCCAGAATGTGATCATTTATGCATAATTGGTCCCAGTCGAGCGTTGATGGGCTTTGACAACCCGGTCCGCCATTCAGACAACATTGCCATGGAGCTTTAACCATAAAGGAGGGTGCCGGCGTAGCCACCTTATATGTGTAGTGTCTGAAAGGGGTAGGAGGGTATGTAATAAAGATAGGTAAGAGATATGCGGGTCCAGTAACGAGTAAGGTGGGTGATCACTTATTATTATCATACCCTAGTGCTAGGTGATCCCAGGATGGCATGCAGCCTACCATATCACCATGGCTACTAAACCAAACTCTGTCCAGGTAGCAACACTCCTCCTGGTACAAAGTGCAGGTAGAAAAGATTGAGGCGATATCCATAATGATAATACTAATAATATACAATAATAATACGCAGTAATAGTAATAAACAATTATAAGAAATCATAATAATAAATGATAGATATTAATAAATAATGAAAATATATAATCATAATAAATAATCAATAAATTATATAAAAATACTAAATATAATAAAAAGAAAAAAATAATACTAATGCTGATAATAATAACTAATAAAAAGAAAAAGTAGTGCAGAGTGGGGTTGAGGGGAAAGCAAACCAACTTTTCCAGGACCCATCACAAAGTTTAAGTCAACCCAGTGATAGATAGGGTTTCTCTAATTTACACTCAGACTAGGGGGATGTGCAGCTCCTCCGGGACCAAGTGTAACAGGCTAAGCAGGGTACTCCCCTGTGGGGCTTCGAAAAGAAGTTAGATCCCCCGGCAGGAAGAAGTGTCCACAAATAGGCACACGTAAGGGAGCTGTGGCCCCGCAGGAATCATCGTTTCCGATGAGACTGCGCTCTTTCTCCCTCCACCTCAAGAACTACCAGCCCAAATTCAAGCACTCCAAACCTGACACCACCAAAAACAAGTGCAAAGGACCCATACACTATAAAACCAGGTAATATCAATCCGGATCCACTTCACACACCTCCAGTGGATTGCACTGCAAATTGGGCAGGCCTTGAATCAGTGCATGTATTGGCACCTCGCTGTAAATTGAGAAAATCTTCCCACTCACAATTTCATCCTTTTGGCTCTCAGTTCCCTGACGGACTTAGCAGTGGAAAGGAGATTGTACTTGTTCCATAACTTGAGGAATGCGGAGGCTTCTAGCTCCAGCGTTTTGAGTTCCTTGCTGAGTTTTCGTGCAGCGGTGAATTGGTCGGTGCGTTTGATACGCGAAATCAGGACCTCGAGAACTTCCATCTGACGGTCAGAATTGAGCAGCCCCTGCAGCAACTTGAAGTTCGCCATCTGACAAAGACACGTTTGGATGCGTTGAAAAGAAAAACCAATGGTAAAGACAAGTATGGATGCATTGCAAAGAAAAAAAAAATCTGGCAAAGACATGTTTGGATGCATTGAAAAGTTCAAGAGAAAATCAACCTGGTGAGTTTGGGTAGAAAGGAAAAGAAAACGAGGTGCCCAAGGAGGATATTTGTATTGTAGGAAAAATGTGAGGAGTAGCCAGATTAAAAAAAAAAAGAGACAAAAGAACAAATAGTAAGTTTAGCAAATCCTAAATGAGCATAGGTGAGATAGTGTAGTGACAGTAGTGCTAGTGGTACATATCTTTCTAAAGCTTTGAAAGTTGTTATTTGTGGTAGTTTTTTTCAATCACAGATTCGCATTCTCAGATGCTTATAGAAGTGGGGACTTTCAGCATAATGAGGTATCGAAATTGGAACATCATTAGGTGACTAACTATACTCAATGTGGCTTAACTTCACCTCAGTCCGAAAGAGGTGCTCCTATTTGTCTAGACCGTAGTCCAGTTCAAGGAAGAATCCATGTGTGGAAGGAACAAAGCCCCAGTAAGGCATACTACTACATCAACATAGTCCAAATAATCCATCCACTCCTCAACCAGCCACATCCCGCTAAAAACAAACTCACCCATAACACTGGCAAGCATTCACTTTCCTGATACAAACCATCTCAACACAATTGCACTGGAGATTCAAACAGAAGACATTTCACACGTCACACAAGGCTAACCCTGACAAGGCTCTGATGCTCCTCAAACCCAAAACTAAATAGCAAGGAATCGACCTGATCAACAAACATGTGCACCCACTGCCACCATCAAGCACACACTCAACATACCAGACACTCGCAGACCTCAGTAAAAATCTACAGATAACCGGAAGTGCAGGATCTCAGGGAGAACCGTCCAGTCAGCGGAGTTCACTAAGGTTGCCTGACCTAGGGGCAGAACCAAAGGGCAGGGGATAAAGTAAGTACAATCTATACTCAACTTCCACCCAATCCACTAATCAGCACCTTTTAATTTCTTAATGACCAATTTCCTACCAATATTTACACTTTACTGTTTTCAACAATTAACTACCAAAGTGGCACTCTTGCTAGCCTAGTGAATGCACTGTTTGATTTCTGACATTGAGGTGCCAAGTTCAATATCAGGGAACAAGGACATATAACCAACGTAGGTGAAGGACTGGCTGCCTATTGGGCAGATGTGCTGGGCCTAGCCCCCACCATGTTAGTTATCTTCTACACACATCATCATACACAGAGCCAATCAATTACAACTCCACTATCATTTCCCTTCTTGTCTTCACAGCACATTCTGATATCTTTATGTGCATTTCATTAGGGGGAGGGGGTATCAGGGTATCCATTTAATGGGCGACCAGCAATTGGTGACATTGTGGAAAGTTTTGTCTGCTCTCACAAGGATCAAACCTGTGACATACACTTTACTTTCAATATTCCAGTGAACACTTCTTCCAAACACCAGAATTGCAAGTATTTTCGCCAGGTCCATAAGCCCAGCATACACTACACACATCTTTGAGCAGGGATCTTTTCAAACAGCCCAAGCAAAAATCTTGCCCATATTTTAAGCCTCTTTACTCATCTCCAGTCAGACCCTCAAATATTTTATGCATTCTCAATCTATATCGCACTATAAACTTTCTCAGCCACACACTTTATATTCTTCATTATCAATTATCATTCTTACCATTATATGGAGGAACAATCCTTGGTTATCTCCAACCCTCAAGTACACTCATATCTTAGAGTGTAACATCTATATCAACCCTATTATCATGCTCTTCATTTCATTCATTACCTTTCAACTTTAACTTATATGCTTCTAGACACCAAACTTTTCCTATCATCACTTCGCTTATGCAACAGATTACAACATTTCATGATTCTTTCGCTTCTTTCGATCAGTCTTTAACACCAGTCATAGCAAAGACTCCAATATGTTATCTGAACTCTTTCATATAATTTCTTTAAAACATGCACAGAGTTGATCTTGCTTCATTACCTCATTTATAGACTTTTCCAGAATTACCATGGAAATAGTCTTTAAGCATATCTTTATGCAACTGTTCACTCTTATACACACCTCTTTTTAAGCCCCCCTCCAAATTTTCAGATACACACTGCACCCAACTTATCTTTACATGCTAAGGCCAAATTATCATACTTCTCCAAGTTTAAGATACCTCCCTGTATATACTAGTATTTTTGACACACCATATTCATAATAGAACTCACTGCATTTATTCACTGATAATTCCCATTTGATTAATTTGTAAAGTAAATGCTAGATACCAAATTACACAGGGACTTGATATGGAAGGTCAAAATCGCTTGTGGCTTTCTTTTAATTATAAAAATGATTAAGAAGCAATTTAGATGATAAGAACAACTCTCCTTAAAGAAGAAGTGTGTAGTAGAATTTTCCCAACGCACAATTATATCAATTTCAACAACCATAAATGCTGTAGGAACAGATTCACAGGAAGTGAAAAGTTTCTGGGCAACAAGGATTGCCCTTTCCATTTAATCTCCAGTAATGAGACTGTGAGAACATGTAAAAATTGTAATGTTAAACCTAGTGTCTCTGTGGACACTTATAAATACATTGGTGTCCACAGACTATTATGGTAATAAAATACAATTTCTACGAAGCTGAGTTTGAAGGCTAAATAAAATAGGTAATCACGAGTTCATATGTTGTTTACAGTTCTGCGCATACACTTCTGAATTACTATTTCATGAGCTTTCAAAATGCCTGTTATGTATTCCCCTCCCCTCCTTTCAGTCGGATGGAGAGTCTAATACCAATAAGAAAAATGTGGGAAAGGGTCTACCAGAATACCAAAACAAAATAAATCTTTATAAAGAGGACCTTGCAGTCAAAACTACTGCTATATCTGAAAAGTGCAAAAAGAAATCCTGGACACACCAAATCTTGTGGAGACAACAACTGCCCGTTGACCTGGAGTATTGGTTCTGACATCACTAGACTCCTTTGAAACATTTCCCAGCCACCATCAAGTTCCAGGAAGTCAGTATTGGAGGCAAAGCGCCGAAGGATGTAATAAAGGCATGTGGAGGAGTCCACATTTAGTATCTCATCTTTGTTCAATGCCTGCACTTTGTCCAGGAGGGTGTTGGCAAGGGGCATTAAGTCTGGCAAAATTCTCTGAAAAAACATATCAAATTATTAGGGTCAAGGGAAAAGAAAGTTAAAGCCTGTCACTGATTAAAGGAGACAGATTGATTGCAACAAGAGAAATACTGGGGAAAATATAGGAAAGAGCAAGACAAAATACTATTTCATCAAGAAGCAAAAGCCAAAGGGGCATAACTACCCAAAGGTTTGAGAGGAGAGTAGAGGTTGGTGAAGAAAGTAATGAAGAGACAACTAACTCTTCAACATGAAAGAAAATGGTTGAAGAACATTGAAATGGATTGTAATCTTGAATGCAAGAACTGGGAGAGAGGCATTTCCAACCGATGAGGTTTTGGGACATGCAAGTATTTCCTTTGGTTGCCACTATCATAAATTGGGCAGGTAGTTAAAAATTAGCATTCACAAGCAAACCTTAATTATAAAAAGAAAATATGCACATTTGGGATCACACTCACAGAATCTGTCACTTCGGAGAGTGTGTACAGAATACACGCTTTGATATGCATAGGAACATCAGCATCAGTCACGCGACTGAACCAGTTGTACACAGTCTTCCAGTTCAGCTTTTTCTTTCCAGCCAATAATGATGCAATTGTTGAAGGCAAATAGCTAAACAAAACAGAAGAGAACCAGAAATCAAAAGTTAATGACTGTACAATGTGCAATATAAAATATATATCAAATATATGAAGGTTATTCAAAAGGTTTCCAGGAAAATGTCTCTTAGTCATGGCAGTAATGCTGTAAAAGGTGTTTTAAACTAAATATACAGGTATGAACCTGTAAAATCCTGTAATGTAGGGGCTTCTCAGAAATTGGAAGTTAGAGCAAACATGAAATCTTGGTTAAACTTCCAAAGATAGTGAGTGTAACAAAGGTTTAATGACACTCTGAGCCCAAGAAAAAAAAGACACTACAAATATGTATAAATCAGTTTTCAAATGGAAAATGTGACAAGCCTTAAGCCTTTATGAATAAAAAAAACATTAAAAAAAATTTAGGTCACTCATTTGGCTGCCAGCAGGGGATAAACACAAATTACCATTCACCCTATTTTGGAGCTAATTCAAATTAAAAAACAAAATGAACAAAAAGGCAATGCTAAAAGAAAAAACAAACGTAGAAAGGCTTGCCTAGGGACCAAAAGGAAACTTCCCTTAAGGCACCCCCACCCAAACTGAGCCAACATACAAACAAAATACAAATGGCAGAGGCCTCTGCCTCATCCAAAAACTCAATGTCATAGTTGGAGGTGTATGAATTTATCCAAAGTACAAATAACAAGTAGTAATGACCATGCTTGCCCAACTACCAGGAAAGGAAGCACATGGTCACTCAGAATGAGCAATGCCAGATAGGCCTTAAAAAAAAAAAAAAAAAACACTGGTACATTATACAAGAATGTGCTAGATAGTCTAGAGGACCAAGAAGTTGTCAGAATAAGGTTCAGGAAAGTGCTTCATTAAATGACTGTGTTGAATGAGTGCGGCCAATTACAAAGTGAGAAAAGAAATGACCTGAAGCTATCAAGGCATGGGGAGAGAGGAGGGTAGAGCACAGGAAAATTTGGGGGGGCAAATTAGTCGCAAATAGTCAGAATGGGGGAGTATAATGTTAGTCTGGTCACACAGTTCCTGTTGACTGTTTGGCACCATTACTCCCTACAATCCCTACATATTCAGGAACTAAGCACAAGATAATCTTGACATACTCAAGACTCATGCAGCACATTCTTTTATCCTTTGACACTTTCCACAGCTATAAAAGAGGGTTTCTCAAAGTAAAAAGATGTATACCCACCAAGAAGAGCAGCATGCGTACTTCAAACCATACAGAGCTTAGCCTTCACTCAGCAAAGTTCACCTGTGAAATCATTCAGGCACACTTATAGACATACAAGGAATGGTACTCAGGTCCATGCCAATAAGGCTGCCAGACAAGAACTCAATGGCCTCATCAACCGAAGTGAACTCCCTGACTGGCATAGAGAAATCAGTATATTCCTGATATGTTGGGCCATCATACTTGCTCCAAGCATCACAATTTCTTTTTAAGGAGCTCATCTGTTGACTACCTACTATGGCAAAAGTCCCTATAATCTCATTATAGCCTAATACTAGGATATATATATATATATATATATATATATATATATATATATATATATATATATATATATATATATATATGGAGTCGTTCCTTGGGAACCTTATTCATAGTAGGAATATGAAGACATATGCGATGGTTACAAACATTTAGTTTTCCGGATGTTTTGGTCATTAAAGATGACCATAATCAGCAAATTCTAAATACAAAGAATTATTTTTATAAGAATAACTAAACAGCAATAAAAACAAAACAGGAGTCGAAAATGATAACCGAAAGCAAGAAGTTAAAATGAAATATATAATCCTAAACCCTTGAAAGCAAATTGGTGAAAATCTATTAATAAGAAATGGATTTAATATCGTAAAAAATAACTAAATTAAATAATAATCCCATGAGTTTAAAATTTGCATAATAAACATGAATTAAATTCTTATTGGAATACAAAAATTATAAACTATAGCAATAAAGTCAAAAGCAAGGGATGAAGAAATTGCTAGAAAAATTATTAAATAATCCCATGAGCAGCAAATTTGAATAATAAACATGAATCAAGTCTTAAGCAGAATACAAGAAATTCACTATAAACCACAGCAAGAAAGAATTATAAGGGTAGGGTGAACAATCCAAAATAAGTTAGATCAGGGGCTATGTAATCAAGGCGGATATTAATAGATGGAGCAGAGCAAGTAATTCAATAAAGTTAAAATTTAAGTGATTGAACGTTAAATGAATGAGTAGACTAACGCACAAAATTTTAAATATTAAATAATCAATAATGGAGGGGCCAAAGAGGACGACTAAAACATTAAATTAAGGAAAAGTCGTTTGTAAACTAGATCATTTGGATATAAACGGGACAAACTAAAATAAAAATAAAAATTTCTCTGCACGAGCACTAACCTTATTTCGTTGTAGCTGGGAGTATCAACTGATATTACAGACAGAATTAGGCAGAAGGAGAACTATTAAGAAGGATGTGGTTGGTTGTACATTTGTCTATATAGTGAATAATTTGAGGGATGATGAATAATCAGTGAGTTCCGGGTTTATTTGTTTAATGTAAAGTGATTCAAGAATTTTTAAATCCAGAAAAGAGGAGGCAGAAGAGAGTATCCTACCACAAAAAAAACTGCTCCATTATTTTTAAACACAATGACCATGCCCCATTATTTTTAAATTATTTAAATCAACAACACCCTAATATTAAATTTTCCATCAAGACAGAATTATACAATAAAATCTCTTTGCTGGATGTCACCATTTCAAAAATTGGTTTGAAATTTAACACATCAGTTTACAGGAACCCACTACCACCAAAATTGGCACCCACTTCTTTAGTTGTACTCCTACTAATTTTAAACATTCCACCATCATAAACAGTATACACAGAGTTAACAAAATCAGTTCAAATTGGTTTCACTTTCATTCCGAAATAGAATATCTTAGGAGCTATTTATTTTAATTTTTTGACAGACTTACTTCCAATTTCTTATCTAAAAAGTTCTCTCACAAAACCCCTCTAATAACTGTCACTAAACAAAAAATATTCTTAAAACTGCCTTATCTCCCACTTGATAACACCAAATTCAACAAAACTTTACTCTCAACTCTTAATAGATACTTTCCCCAATGCAAGTTTCTCCTAATTAATTCTAATCCTCTTGGTGTTTATACTTTCCTTTGACATAAAGAATCGCTCCCATTATGCCTGCATTCCTCCATCATTTATGAATTCACTTGTGCAACCTGCCAAAGTTGCTATGTAGGCTAAACAAGTCTACAATTAAGTTTGTTTTTTTTGTTTTTTTTACTGCCCATCTGGTGACTGTCCACTTGGGCATAAGTCGCCGGACACACGACAGCTTAGAACTAGGCTACTTTAAAATAAGAATGTGAAAACATAACAATCATCAAATTGGAAAAAACTTAATAATTAGGAAGCAATCTCCGACATTGGGGGGAGGTCCCCTCCCCCCGGTGCAGGAGCGTGCAACCTACAGAGAAAACAGAAAACAAAAAAATAAAATAAAAACTACTTAAAAAGGGGGAGAAGCCCGGCCTCCCCCTCTACAATTAAGATGTAGGATCACAAGCATATCGGAGTATCATATAGAACAAACATTCCTATCTCTATTTTTTTTTTTTTAATTTTACGAGCCCATCTGGCGACTGCCCACTTGGCCATAAGTCGCCAGAATCACGACAGTCTAGCACTAGGCTACTTTAAAATAAGAATATGAAAACATAACAATGATAAAAATGGGAAAAATCTAACAATTAGGAAGCAATCTCCGGCGTCAGGGGAGGTCCCCATCACCCCAGCGCAGGAGCATGCAACCTACAAAGAAAATAATAACAAAAAAATAAAACCTACTTAAATAAAGGGGAGAAGCCCGGCCTCCCCCCAAAAGTCAACAAGTCCACAAGTCAATGTGCACAAACTCGTCACGAGTACAAGGGACAGGCGGTAGTGACCCCGTCCATCCCGGTACCGGGACAGGTATGCCCTTATAATTCTTTCTTGCTGTGGTTTATAGTGAATTTCTTGTATACCGCTTAAGACTTGATTCATGTTTATTATTCAAATTTGCTGCTCATGGGATTATTTAATAATTCTTTGTATTTAGAATTTGCTGATGATGGTCATCGTTAATGACTGAAATATCCGGAAAATTAAATGTTCATAACCATTGCATATGTCTTCATATACCTACTATATATATATATATATATATATATATATATATATATATATATATAAAGTGCAAAAACCAAACCAAAAACAAAGGCAAAGAAACAAGGAAAAAAATTTAAAAATCAATAAGAAGGAAGCACACTCCAGCATTGTGAAGAGGAGGCAGGCCTCCCCCCCAACAAAGGGAGTCAAATAAAATGGACTTCCTCCTCCAAAGGGTCAGATAGTCCACAAGTCTGCGTACGTGAACCCATCCCAAGTACAAGGGACAAGCGGTAGCGATCCTGCTCATCCCCATACATGGACAGGTAACGTGCATGAAGATCCCCCAGGCTGGGACATTCAACAAGAATGTGCCGAACATTCTTGGGGACAAAAACAGTCATGGCATTAAGGCGTAGTAGGGGAGCCCTCAATCAGATGGCGGTGCATCTCGCAAGGCTGCCCAATTCCAAATTGGCAGAAAGTGACCAGAACCCACCACGGCAGTGGGCTAAGCATCACTAAGGTGGTTTGTCATTAGACAGCAAGCAGCCCAGAACATTTGGATAGGAAAGTGATCATCATAACCCTGAAGTCATCAATCACCTCCCACTCAAAATCAGGCTGTGGGCCTGAAGAGAAGAGGGATAGATCAGGACAAGAAAATGAATGAGTTCATACATGTTTCGCCCACTGATCTCAAGCTCTATGATAAGATCTGGAATGACCTGTCCCTTGGGATGATTGTGTAGTTTGCCACAATGCAGCCTAAGTCACAAACATTGAGATCAGCTGACAGTGGAATATACGAAACAATAGTATACCCCCTATCCAGGTAGGGCTGAAGTGCCTTAAATGAAGTTTTAATGAGAGAAAGAGAACAGACACATATCAGGTGTAAATGGTAGGGTCACCAAACCTATGTTGATGGAGTTTCAAAACCCTTATATTACAGGAGGGTGGGCAGGAGGCACACAACTAACATGGTTTCCTGAAGACAAATAGCTAAAGGAAAACGGAAGGAAATGAGCCTCTGCAGCTCCTCCCAGTTAGCCAAGTCCATGGCATTTCTATTGAAGAAAAATGCCCTTCTGGCATAAGGCGGCGGTCAAAGAAATTGCTCAAGCTTTCCAAGAGACAGAAATGTGGGAGCTGTTGGTTGCAAGAAAACACTGAAGAAGCTGGTACCTTCGAGGGTTTACTGGGAGGAGGTTTGTGTGAGCAAACCAGCCTCTCTCTTTTTTATACCTCAAACATTTAGCAGGCAGAACAGCATTGGAGTCGGAGGTCTCTAGTCTTAGGAGAGGCCCCGACTTTCTAAAGCCCAACATCCAATCTCGGAGAGGGGTAAGGAAACTGATACTTCCTTGTCGATGGACTTTTTTTTGAGGGGGGATACAGACTTAGAAAGCTTCAGGGATGGCCACGACACTACCTTCGGGGAAGATGCTTCCTGTGAGTCTAATGACTGTGGAAGTGGCCAATTTGCTTTTTGCAGACAGGTTGCCAGGGCGGAGCACGAGCCTGTATTGGCTATTCTCTTCTTTTCTTTTAAGGTGACTATCTGGCGACTGCCACTAGGGGCATAGGTGGCCCCAATTCAAAAACAGCCTATTACTAAGTTATGTTAAAACACAAAAATAATACAAAGAGTAAACAAAACAAACAAAAAAATACAAAAGGAAGAAAGCAGTACGCTTCAGTATCAGGGGAAGCCTGCCTCCCTTCAGTGCCACAACATGCATCCCAACACAAAAAATAAAATGGAGGAGGCCAGTCTTCTCCCAAAAGTAGGACACCCTACAAGTTTGAGCACATGAATCCGTTCTGTATACTAGGGACAAGCATTAGCAGCCCCGCCCATCCCGGGATTTGGACAGGAAAAGTAGGCTAAGATATCCAAGAGTGGGTTACTCAACAAGAATGTGTTGGGCAGAGTGGGAGGCCAATGCAGTCATTGAGGTAATGTGCAGGGGAGCATCCATCAGATATCAATACATCCCACGATGCATCGGCAGGGTGCGCACCTTTAAGTTCTAAACAGCTGATACTGATCCTCTTTGCCAGGCATCCGGAGGTCTGACCTTATTTCTACGATATAGTCAGTGTGAGGAAAAATGAAATGCTGGTCTGGTCACCCAGTTATCATGGAGTCTTTGACACCATCATTGCATGCAATCCCTACATGTCCAGAAAACCAACAGAAGATAATCCTGCTATCCGCCAGGCATGTGGCAGCCGTGTCATCACAAATACAGCGAACCAGGGGGTACAGAGATTCCAATGAAGTGAAAAGCAGAATGAAAGCATACTTTGATGAGTTGTACAATGTGGGTATGGAAGATGAAGCGAATTAGAATATATTTGGATTTCAAGGTGTAAACCAGGTGCTATATCAGGGTATGGAATCAATAGGTATACAAGGGATTGTTAGTATTGTGAGAAGTCTGAAAAAATGTGAAGGAAGCTAGAGTAGATGATATAGTTACAGAAATGTTGAAAAAGTGGTTGTGATTGTGTTGATTTTGTTTATCATGGATTTAAAGCAATTACAAATAAGGGTGTATCAAACAGAAAGTTTGTAAGAAGATCTGTAAAGAAAGTGAAAATAGGTTTAAGACATATAGGTGCAGATCAAGATTTGGGTTTGAAGCCGTGAATGGTGACATTAGTGCACCACCTTAGTTGTGGACAAAGAAAACAAACTTACACACTTCAGAGTTGACATCTAGGCTGTACCAAAAGAGATTGAAAACTCATTTATGTAGAGCGTAGCAACATCTTCTAGCACCACCAAGAGGATCTTGGTGGTTCCTTTCGCTACAGGAGACATCGTGGAGTATGCGTCTTTAGGGGTACTCAAATCCATATAACCCTGAGGCGGAAGTGCACATGGGTCTCTGATCACTGGTTGATGTAAAAAATACTCCCTGACACATTCTCACCCAATGAGGACTCGGACTCTGGTGCTTTTGGGTTTATTGGTGATTGCAAATCTGATCTTTATGTGTATTTCATAACCCGGTTGCGGGATCTGGTTCAACTTCAACTTGACCCATTCCCTTATATCACTATGCTTACAATGAACAGGTCATCAACTATAGACCAGTGTGGTGGATCTAATTCCCCCTGCACAATAGACACTCGGGTGCAGATGAATAGATCTCACGCCCATAGTCAAGTTTTGATCAAAGGAGCAGTATAAAAAAGCAATAGTGTACCTCTATCAGTAATTTACATGCTGAACAATAAGGTGAAGACTTTCCCTGGCGTGAGTACAAGAGATACCAAGGCTGTGAATGTTCAACTTCTGAGCGAGGCATCAGGCATAGACAAGACCAAGGAAATGGTGCGAGTTGAGGTGACAGATCTTGGACAAAGTAAACCAAAACCAGGGTGATTGAGCCATTTTTTTCCTCACTCAAATTTAAAGTGGAATACTGCCATGGGTGTATCACACAAAGTTTGTAAAGATAGATTTACAAGAAAGTGGTGAAGATAGAGGGGTGAAAATGTGTGGAAGATATATAACTGCATATTCTCTTGCAGGAATTGGGGTCAAGATGGCAAACTATGGGTATTGGGGCCAGGATAGATAAAAATGGGGGGGTCTGGGCTCAGTAAGTGAATAGGATAAGAAGAATGAAGGCAATATTAAAATCTGCCAACTCAACCTAAGCAAAAATGGAGGGGTGAACAAACCCCCACGCCTTCTGGCCCTGACCAGGAAGAAATAGATGAAAGCTGGTCAGAGACTAGTCTATAATATTAGTCTCCAATAGGCGATAAGGAACTTGTAAAGAAATGGGTAAATAAAGTGGGAAAAAAAGATGCTGAAATGGAAATGTCTCAAAAGAATAAAGCCCAGGCAGTCTCAATATATTTTGAGATTGAAGGGATCACTGGGGCCTGGAGGTACAAGGTATAAAACTTTACAGAAAGCAACTCCTGTGTGAGTGTTTTAGCATAACGAGCCACGGTTTAGTGCTTGTTGCTTGCCACAGTTAAATCTGAACCAATCCAAAATAGGTTGACTAGTCATATACAAGTATATGAAAATAGTAGCAAGAACACCTTCGGGCATCACAGAAGTGATCCCATTGATGCTTATGACACTGAATGACCTACAGGAGACAACTATGTTGGACACCCAACTCTTGCCCTATGCATCCAGAGAGGGATCTCTCCACACAACCACAGAATCGACCCTCTCATAAAAACTTTAAAAAATGAGGGGGTCACAGACTTTCCAATCCAAAATTCCTGTTGTGAAATGCAGCCTGTAAAGGAAAATCTTGCTGATAGCATATTTCAGCAAGAGCAGAGCATCTAAGGTGGAGTAGAACTTATAAAAGCTAAGAAGAAGAACAACAATAATAATAGGCGGCCCCGGTATCTAGAGAATAAGTTAACCTAATATTTTAAAATGTCTATAAACTTGGATATGCAGGAGGTTAGAAAACTTGGGTGAAATAATCTTTCACCAGATTGTGAATTTTTCACCATAAAAATTTAAAGCAAAAACTAAAGAGAGCATTTCTCTCACAAAGTTTGAAATATTTGTAAAGAAAGTGATGAAGTTATATAGCCGCAAATCATCCTTTCCGCAACGTGACTGAGAGGGCACACAACTGCTTGAATTAGGGCCAAGGAGGAAATGCAATCATTCAAATGTCCACAGCATCATGCTTTCCATGATAAACCTGACACCGCCTGCAGGAAGGGGAAGAGGGGGATGAGTGTGAAAAGAAAACAGGGTAACCATTCACCAGAGATATGGAAAATACATTCACACCAGATTTTGTTAAATATATGAAAAAAATATTTGGCATACAATTTTGGGCTGCAGTATACATTTGATATGTTAAGGGTGAAGACAGGAAAGACTTTTGTCTGCCAGATAGTCACTGAGATTGCATTTCTGTAGTTGCATGTTTCATGGCCATATTCTCCTATTCTTTCGCACCAATTGTAACAAAACATCTGCATATTTGTTCTGGATTCATTTCTTGTGATTGGGTCAAAAGAACACTTTCCCCAAGCAATGACCCTTTATTATTAGTTCATAATAAAGTATATGAGAGTGCAAAAGAGACCCTTACCTCACATGGAGGTAGATTTTATCCATTTCCTGAAGTAGTCCATTGATGAAGGAAGAGAGGCTATTGGGGCGCAGATACCCACCGACCAAGCTGCGCATTGCCTCTAACACGCGGAAGGCACCTTTGCACAAGTAATCACCTTCGCAAATGGGTGTGATCAAAGAGGCAACTAGTGGCTCCTTGGCATCAACCACCCATGAGAGTGAGCCATTATTATTTTTCTTTGATGTCAAAAGAGCTTCAATAATGCCCAACGACCATAACTGTGTGCAAAAAAGGGAGGGGGGAGTTTACGGTTTCATGCATTTCTTTTTTTTAATCTATAGCGCCTATCTGGCAAATGCAAGGCATAAGTCACCATAATTAGTGCAGAGTGAGAAACCAGTGAGAATCCCTTGATTTACTTGATAAACCCAAATGCTTGCATTTACCTCATCCCAATCAATGAGGTAATAAACCCAACCACCAGCAACTAGTGAACTATCCAATTCTCCAATGAGCTAGCTGAGTGGAATCACTACTTCCAATCATATTTTATTATTTAAGTTTCTCTACTCGCGGCTGCTAACAAGAGCATAGCCGCCAAAATTACAAATTATTCTCTCTCAGAATAAAAACAGTAAAAACAAACAAATGCAAACTATTTAAAAAAAGAAAGAAAAAGCATACTTGAGCCGAAGGAGGAAGGCCTGCTATATACTAGGGAGGGGGTCCCACTTCCTCCAGAAACTAAACAAGACTAGTGAGGAGTGCACAAAACTGTCCCAAGCATGAGGGACAATAATAATAATTAAAAAATCACACCCGGCAACTGCCACTGAGAGTATAAGTGGTTGAAATTAATCTTATCTTTTTTTACGCTATATAAAAACAAACCTAAAAAAAAAACTGGATAAACATATGCTTTACTGATGGAGGGAAGCCTGCTCCCCTCTGGCATCTGAGTATGCACCAACATTTAAAAAACCTATATACAATCGAGAAGGTCTCTGCCTCCTAAAAAGAAAAACAACCCTCAGAGATGCCAGGATTCAGAGTGGACAAACCAGTCCAGAGCATAGGGACAAGTGGTAGCAATCCCATTCATCCAGGTAAGAGGAAAGGTAGTGGGCGCAAGGTTCTCCGGACTGTGACATTTGACAAGAATGTGGCAGATAGCCTTAGGGACCAGGCAGTCATCACACTAAGGTGTGGGGAGCATTCATTCAAATGGGGCTGGGTCCTGCAAGTGTGCCCAATTCGGAAGGCATAGTAAACAACCTGAAGCCACTGAGGCATTAGGGGGTGTATGATATATATACACAAGAGAGATTGTGGCCCAATGGCACACAACTTTGGGTTCCTAGTGTCCGTCTCGCATCTTCTTTGTCATAAAGCCCAAAAGACTGACCCAATTTCTTTCTTACTGTTCAAAACCTTCTGGCTGCAATCTACTTCAATTGTACCCCTATTATTCACAATACATACAAGATACTTAAAACATTGCAAGGGTTCATGGGTAACAGCAGTCTCACATCACACCATAACCCAGCCTGATCATAAACACCTTACCCAAACCTTGCTCAAACATACCCTACATTTACAAACTTCACCAACCCCAAACACCAAGTCATCAGCTTCGACTAACACCCTTATTCCCATATGTACTTGATCCGACCCATGACCCACTTTATCCCTTATAATACAAACACTGTTATTCTTCATATTACCAATCTACTTCAATTGTACCACTATTATTCACAATACATACAAGATACTTAAAACATTGCAAGGGTTCATGGGTAACAGCAGTCTCACATCACACCATAACCCAGCCTGATCATAAACACCTTACCCAAACACCAAAACCTTGCTCAAACATACCCTACATTTACAAACTTCACCAACCCCAAACACCAAGTCATCAGCTTCGACCAACACCGTTATTCCCATATGTACTTGATCCGACCCATGACCCACTTTATCCCTTATAATACAAACACTGTTATTCTTCATATTACCAATCTACTTCAACTGTACCACATTATTCACAATACATACAAGATACTTAAAACATTGCAAGGGTTCATCGGTAACAGCAGTCTCACATCACACCATAACCCAGCCTGATCATAAACACCTTATCCAAACACCAAAACCTTGCTCAAACATACCCTACATTTACAAACTTCACCAACCCCAAACACCAAGTCATCAGCTTCGACTAACACCCCTATTCCCATATGTACTTGATCCAACCCATGACCCACTTTATTCCTTATCAAACAAACACTGTTATTCTTCATATTACCAAGCTTTGGTTTTGTGCTTTTTAGTGAATAAAATGGGAGATAAGAGGGAAAGAGGGTAGTTTTTATTGGTATTTGTGTGCACAGACCTGTATCAACATTTTTTCTTATTTTCATAGGTTTATGCACATTTTCTTGTTTTTTTGACCTGAAAAGGACAAAAATCACAAGTATTTTGACTTAGGATGTTGGGAAGCATTACCACATTGAGCTTTAAATTTTCTGTTTTGAAATCGGCCAAAAGCACCAGTTCCAGTTCCTTGAATCATGTATTGTGCAATAACTAAACAAGATAGAGTAACAAACTAGGTATCAAATGAAAGAGCAAAATATTAATAATTATAATTTTTCAGGAAATGACAGAAAATCAAAATCTAGAAAACCCTCTACAACTTACAACTTCACAATGGCATTAAGCAAGGAGCTGAGGGAGCTCCACGGGAGGACAGTCGATATTTCAGAAGCACGATGTACTGTCACACAGGCGTCAACTGGGCCATCTACCAATCTTTCACTGAAACTCTCCTGGTTGGATATCAATCAGCTGTTATCAGTGGTTCCCAACTTCTCACCAACAGACAGGTTGCAGCATTTCATTAATCTTCAAAATTAACCAGAAAATGCAGTTGAATCTATCATCTCATTCTGGCAGATAGCTAGGATCAAAACAATGGCCTTTTTTTTTCTTTTTTTTAAGGGGCTATCTGGTGACTGCCCACTTGGGCATAAGTCACCACAAACAAACAGCCTAGTTTTAGGCTACTTTAAAATTAAAATTTGTAAAAAAAGGTAAAAAAGGAAGATGCCAATTAGGAAGCAAGCTCCAGCGTCAGGGGGAGGTCCCCCTCCCCCCGGCGCAGGAGCGTGCGACCTACAAAGAAAACCAATAACAAAACCTAATTAAATAAAAGGGAGAAGGCTGGCCTCCCCCCCCAAAGTCAACAAGTCCACCAGTCAATGTGCACGCACTCGTCCAGAGTACAAGGGACAGGCGGTAGCGACCCCGCCCAACCTGAAACCGGGACAGGTAACATGCGCAAAGATAAACCAGACATTGGCGCCCTCATTCCCCACAATTCCTACATGTCCAGGAAACCCAGAAGAAGATAATCTCAACATCCGCCCGGCTGGCCAAAACCGTGGCGTCACGGATAACGCGAACCAGGGGATGCGGAGATTCCAATCCCCCGAGAGCACTCAGGGACGCTTTAGGTCGCTGTACATCACAACCCAGTCTCCGAACCGGGCACGTCGCGTAATCAACCGTACCGAGTGGTGTATTGCTACCAGCTCGGCCGTGAAGACAGACGCAGCGCTTGGCAGAGCCCCGCTGACTTCAAACAGAGGGGATACAGCATGGAAGCCGACCCCCTCTTTGGACGCGGGTACATTGGCACGGTTGCAGCGTGACACGAGGTGTGCTCCAAAAAGGTCGAAGGCAATACTCCGGGCGTTGTACAAGCCTTGGGAGCAGAGGCGTGGCGAAAAATAGCCAAATGTGGTACGCTCCAGGGTGGCGTCCTGGGCAGAACCAGGGGCGCCACAGGACGAGGACACTTTCCCTGCAGGACACCCTCTTGCTGCTCCTTTGGGCCGGAGAGAACTCCACCCACCCATACGCGGAATAGACGATCTCGCAAAAATTCAGATATAAACATTGGGAGGTGTAACCCAACCCCCAATCGTGTGGAGAGTCTCCATGATACCGTATCGCCATGCGGTATCATAGGCCTTCTCCAGATCGAATAACACCGTGGCGTAGTGCTTTCTACGAAGGAAGGCATTGCAGACGGTATTTTCCAGTAAAAGCAGATCATCCGACGTGGAGTGGAACTTGCGGAAGCCGCACTGTGCAGAAGACAGATGACCTCCGCTGTCCAGGAAAAAGGCTAATCAAACATTTACCAATTTCTCCATCAATTTGCACACGCAAGAGGTAGGAGATTGGGCGGAAACCGACAGGAGTAGAGTGATCTCTCCCAGGTTTGCGAAAGGCGAGCACAGTAGCGATTCGCCAGGAATCTGGGACTAGACCCTCCACCCAGATCCTGTTGAACAAATCTAACAGAAAGGCCATGCTTCGCTCACCCAGGTGTCGAAGCATGGCGTACGGGACATCGTCCGGACCATGGGCGGTGTGCACGCACGAAGCTAGAGCGGAGCGCAACTCACTCACAGTAAACCTGTCGTTGAAGGGTTCTCCGCCTCTGGAGGTAAAGTCCAGCCGGCCGCCTTTCGCGACATCACGATGTGCAGTGAATGCTGGCGGAGCAGCATCCCGGCTAGAGAATGCGCAGAAAGCGGTCGCGAAGGATTCTGCCACGGAGGCGGGTCCGAGATTGCCCCGAATCCTTTTCACTCACTTCCACACACCTGCCAGAGGGGTCTTCCCGTTAAGTGAAGACACGTATGGCCGCCAAAAAGAGCGGCGGGCGTGCTTCGAAATATACCGGAACCTAGCACTAGCCCGACGAAATTCACCGACAGTGAAATCATTCGGGCGGCGCTTATAGAGCATGTAGGCATAACGCTTCTGTTTGAAGGCCGTCTCACACTCGGTCGACCACCATGGGAGTGATCGACGTGCAAAACGACCAGACGTTCTGGGAATAGTAGTCAGGCCCACGGCGATGAGGTTGCCGGAGAAGAACTCAACGGCCTCATCTACCGACCTAAACTCCTCAACTGAGATAGAAAATTCAGTCATTTCCTGAAATGTGGGCCACCACGCTCACGCCAAGCACCACCGAGGTGGTCTCTCCGGCGGCAGTTGCCCTGAAAATGATATTTGAATGGGAAAGTGATCACTACCATGGAGGTCATCGACAATCCCCCAATCAAAATCAGGCTGTGCATCCGAAGAGCACAAAGATAGGTAAAGGCAAGAAAATGAAGCGGTTCTCGGACAGTGATGCGTAAACTCATCCACGTTTAGGACACCCATCTCAAGCTCTTCGATCAAATCAGCAAGGACTTGTTCCCTGGGATTTATGGAGTAATCTCCCCAGAGAGGATGCCTGCCGTTCAGATCTCCAAGCAAGAGATAGGGCCTCGGCAACCGTGCCACTACGCGGCGGAAGTCCCCCGCGTCGAAGTCAGCTGACGGTGAGATGTACGCAGAAATGATAGTATACCTCCTATACAGGTGCAGCTGCACAGCAACTGCCTGAAAGGAGGTATCTAAAGAGAAACGAAGAACGGAGACATCATGCCGGGTGTAAACCGCGCATCCTCCAGCCCGGCCATCCCGCGGTGGTGGGGTCGCAAGACCCTTATACCCCGGGAGGGCAGGCAGGGGGCACGCGCCTAGCATGGTCTCCTGCAAAAATATAGCTAACGGGGAACGGGACGAGACGAGCCTTTGCAGCTCCTCCCAGTTGGCCCGGGGTCCACGGCAATTCCATTGAAGGAATATGCCCTCCAGGCCTAGCTCGGAGGAGACGCGGGGGCCCTCCTCGAACTGAAGACACTCCAGGGAATGGCCGTACGCTTCCCGGGGGCAGAACCTCGGGCGCTGTTGGCCGGACAAAGCGCTGAAGGCGTTGTCGCCTTCGAGCACTTATTGGGGGAGGTTGGGCTCGCCATGCGAGTCTTTTCCTCCCTCCGCCTCGAAACCTTAGGCGGGCGTTGCGGCTTCGGAGGCGGGGGGCCCTCTTTTCGAGGAACCACCGTCTCCGAGCCACTCGATCCACCTCGGGGCATAAGCGAAGGAGCCGAAGCTCCTCTGTTGCTGTCCTCCTTTCGGGGAACAGCTTTAGGAACCCCCAAAGATGGCCTGGCGACCATCTTCAGGGGTGTTGCCTCCTGTGAGTCTAACGACTCGGTCGAGGCGCGTGGCCGTTTCGCCTTACGGGAAACGGCACGCTGGGGGAAGAGGGGGAAGCCCTGGTTTAAGCCGGGGATGGGTATGAACCCTTTTTGCCGCCAGCTTTACCAGGGAAGCGCCCAGGTTGGGTAGAGTCCGCAGAAGGGCTCCGAATGGGCGCGGAAACAACCGTGCTCGTTGGCCTGGATGGGCCAGGAGCAGAGGGTGCCTTTCTAACTATTGAGGCATATGACGTCCCAGGCAGAGCCGGGCACGCCAGGACCAAGTCCTTAGCCTCGCAGAATGAGAGTCGATCCTGGGCCTGAACGGCCAGGATTTCTTTCTCAAGGAGATATGCACCACATGGCTTCTAAGAAGCGGGGTGCGGCTCTCCGCAATTGACACACTTGGCCACACACGATTTGGACTTATCATGTGCGACCTTGGAACAATTTACACAGACTTCGGGGGACTCCGACTTTGCACGTCTACATGAGCGATTCGTATGGCCGAAGCGGTGACAGTAATAGCACCGCCGCGGAAGTGGCACGAATGCCTTCACGCGGTAGCGGTACCAACCGGCACGCACCGACTCAGGGAGCTTGTCACAGTCGAACGTGACAAAGAGTGTAGGAGTGGGTCTCGAGGCCCCTCCCTGTTTTCTCATCACACGTTCGACCTTGACGGCCCCATGGTCGGCCAGCTCTAGGGTGATGTCCTCAATGGAGTAGTCAACGAGTTCCCTCGCATAAACTACTCCTTTCACAAAGTTCATGGTAGAGTGCGGCGTCACACTCACCGGGGTGCCATGAAGTGTCCGAAGAGCACTTATCTTGGCCGCCTCGGCGGAATTCGCCGCATTCGCCAGAAGGCTCCCGTCCGAGAAACGGGTCACCTAGGGCTCTCTACCAATTGCACTAGCTAATCCTCTCCTCTGATGGATGATGTTGCCCTTGGACAACATGGTGCCATCAGTAGAGCGAATAACGAGGAAGCGTTTGAAGCCAGCGGGCTCGAAAACGCCATGTAACCTCTGAATGAAGGGCCCCGATGTCATCGAGGCTCCGCCCTGTGCACTTTTGGTCTTAGTCAGGGGCTCCGCTACCGGGGACGGCAGAGGAGCCGGATGTGCCGGTCTTGGCTTGGTCGCTTGCCAAAGTGGCAGCAGACCCATCCGTCCCCACAGCCCCCGCTGATGGAGAGGAGCACCGAGTCTTCTTAGTCATTTTCGTCCTTTTCTTTTTTGGAGAGGAGGGCGGGGAATGAACCCGCTTCTCACCTCCGCCGGTAGAAGCCCCTAGGCCAGATGGACCAGCCTCAGCCAGGTCCTTCTCCGAAATGGAGAAGGTCCTGGTGGTCGCAGGGGTATCATTCGGAGGAGATCCCTCCCCTCCCTGTACTGCCTCAGAATCCCCAGCCGTTTGAGGAGGGCCTTGCATAGGGGCGGATTCGGGTTCGGTGCTTGGCGCCGAGCTCGGATTCCCCCCCATGGAAAGCCCTACCGTCTGAGGCTGGGTTTCCTCAAGGACCATGTCTATCACAGGAGGGGCCTCCAGTTGGCCATCCCCTCCCAGGACATCGCAGGTCCCCTTGGCAGCGTCATCTGTCTTTTGTGGGGAGGCACAGGCCTTGACCCCGGCAAGGTTCAAGATTCTTACCAGCAGGTCTTTTGAGGGAAGCGACTGAAGGGGCCTGGCTTCCCTCTCCCTCCTAAGGGGGTTCGCCCTACCGAGCCGCTTCGATGGGGATCGGCTGGCTAAGGGCTGCCTGCTGGCTTTCTTGGCAGTCCCCATGGAAAGAAAAGAGGGGACTGCCGCTGGAAAGAGGGAGGTGCCCGAAAGCACCTCCAGAGAAGGGGGTGAGGGGGAGTCCCTTACACCCGTAAGCGAAGGAGAGGAGTAAGCCTCCTCTCCGGTTGAAGAGATATGGATGGTCCCCTGTGCAAGCACAGGGAGGGGGAACCTCCATTTTTTCTGTGGAGCTGCCCGAGAGCGGCTCCGTCGTTTCTACAGGGGAAGTTAAAGGGGTTTTTTTGGTTGGACTCATCATTGGGCATGGTGATCCTCTTTTTATTACGGGATGCAACCGCTCATCACCTCTCGCAGTTGCCCGCACTGCAAGAGGTGCTTACAGGCCTGGCAGAGCCAGGCGCCGCCATTTGGGACCACCCCTCCCGCCTGGTGGCCTGGCAGTCCATCGGCATGGCGGCTCCACCTTAGACGCGGCGTAAAAATGGATAGAATGTGAAGAAGAGAGGAAAAGGGATGTGAGGAAGGTATGGGTGGGGAAGAAGCAGGTTGTTAAAAAAAACCCATCCCGAACCGGAGCTCAGGGGTTAGGGAACATTGTCCCCTCCCACCTCAGCCCCGATCCGGAATGGTTGGCTTGAGAAGAAGGTCAGCATCTACCCTGTGAAATTAGAGGCTGACCATTGAAAGTTGTGGGAGAGGTTGTATGAAAAGCGACGAAGTAGGGGAGAAATACAGGCTATCTGAAGGAAGGATGAGTGGCTAAGCTACGGCGGCCATGATGGCAAATCGCTGCGCCCCTTAAGGGAAAAACAATGGCCAAGTACAATGCAAGGAAGCTCCTCTTAAATCACTATATCACACACACACATTCTATTCCAAGGAATCCTGCCGCTGGGTATCTATATGCATGTACCTCTGAAGCGGAACAAATCCCTCTCCCTCGAGGTGATGAAGGCTTCCACCTGAACGCTGTTTGGTGTCAAAAACATAATACTTCATGACACCTCTCCCCCAAAGAGGACCGGCTCCTGAGGTACCCGGGCCGACCAGCGATTATCATAGTGACCTTATATAAATTTCATTATCCAGTCGGGGATCCTCCCAGTATCATGGAAGGATTGGCGCTGACTAACTAACTAACAAACTCTCAAAATGTGAATGTGTAAATGTAATTAAGAAATTAATAATCATGTAATGTTTTCTCTTTTTGATGAATTAGAATGGCGAGAGAATGTTAATGAATAAGGCGTCTTATCTGTCTTGAGTGTGAGAAAACAAATCTAGTGATATTTCTGAGATCTTTTTTTATCTACCAATGTGCCATTTCTTTTTCAAAAATAATCATAATTGAATATGTTAGAAAGATGATTAAAAACACTTTAATTTGATGCCTATTATGTTGCTCTCTTGTTTAGATGTTATTGTGCAAAACACAATTTAAAGAACCCTGGAACTGATGCTTTTGACTGATTTCAAGGCAGAAAACTTATGGCTCCATGCGACAATGCTTTCCAACATCCAAGGTCAAAATAGTCGAGATTTTCGAGCAGGCAGACCGACTGGCCTCACTTTGTGCAAAAGTGGTTCATGATGGTGATGATAGTAATGGGCACTAATTTCTAGCTACACCCTCGTATTTTGTGGCTCTTAAATATCTATAAAATGCCTTTCATGGCTTCAAGGGACAAGAAAATTAAAAAGCAACTAGCAGCAATAGTCTCGTTGTTTATAGCTCACCAAGAGCAGAGGACATCTTTGCTCCCTCTGACCCACTTAAGAGATTAAGGAAGAAAGATTTGATCATACAGCCTGTGTTGTGGGCCCGGATAATGTTACCCCAATTAAGTGGGGTTGCGCATTCTGTTAAACTGTTCTCCGGGACCAAAGAACCCAATTACAGTTTTCCAACCTTACACCTTCCAGACACATTAAAACAAAAGGAAAAATGTTAGGAAAAAATTATTTCTCTGATTTGTGGGAATATTTAATTGAGTCCTACCTTTAAGCCACGATCGATGTCTACGTCTTCCGAATCCAGATTCCAGCTCAAAATCATTGACAGGAAATAAATCTGTGCCTTTGTAGAGCCCAATATATCCTGCGGGAACGAAGTGGTTGATGAATATTGCTGTGTAAGAGTGCAAGCAGCAAAAATGCCTTTGACAGTGCAAGTATTTAGTTGGCCTGCTATGGCAATAGCTGACAAAAGGATATACTAGGGAAAGATAAGGAGTAGTGTACCAAATATTAGGAAAGGGGAAAGATGAAAGACAGGTGAGAACAAATATCTGTGAAGAGAGAATATGACAAAGAAAGTAGTCTGGGATTTGGAGGGCAAATTTCAAGCACTCAGAATTAGGTCAGGCACCCATCAACTTAAGGGGACTGTTTCAGGTTTACTCTTGTGCATCTTAATTTTTTTAAGAGTTGGATATTCTATTTATTATAACTTTATCAAGGACTATCTACTTTAATTTTTAAAATATATGACACTCCCACACCCCCAATTCTAAATCGATGGGGGAGGAAAAACCTCAAATTTTCAGGCATTTCATGAACATAATAAGTCCCCTATTTATGAACTGATCTTTGTGAAATAGACGCTGTAGGTAAATTTTAAACATTCGTTTACATCATTATGATGAGTTTTTTCAAAAATGTGATTAAAGTTTTCTTTAAGAAAGAGTAACTTCTCAAATTTGTCAAATTTGCAAATAACTCGTCATAATGCTATGCAGATTTTTGAAGTAATATTTTAACCTTTATTTAGTAAAAATCGACCAATAATTAACAGTTATTCTGATTTTTGTTAATCTTTTTTCGAGAAAATGGGCTCCAAAGTTCAGTGAGTTTTTTAATGTTTTTAACAGATCGTAGGAAGCGTGTAATGCACAAGATACTTTATGTACAGAGGCTATATACCTTTATATATATATATATATATGTGTGTGTATGTGACTGTGTATGGATAACAGTATATAACATATATATTGGATCCTCCCCTTCCCCAATGCCTCTTTTTGATCAAAATTGCACACAAAGTTAGAAGAATTTTGTTGTACAAATTAGTTAATAAATAATTGGCAACCACTTATGAGTGTTTAACTACATATAGAGGAAACATTGCTGCTTCAGAAAATGTGATCAGCTGAAAACACTGAAATTTCGATTTGTTTGTGAAAATGGACTGAAAAGGTGCACTTAATTTTTTTCCTCCCCTATAGCGCCGATCTGGCAACTGCCTAAAAGGGTATAAGTCACTGTACTTAACTTCAAGTTCAATACTAGACTAGATTAAAATAAGTCAAAAACACAACCCCCCCAAAACAAAAATACCAAAGAGAAACAAGAAACAAAGTAAAATCAAGGCGGCAGCACATTTTGGCATCAGGGGGAGGCCTGCCTCCCCTAAGGCAGGATCATGCGGCCAACACTAAAATGAGATAAATGGAGGAGACCAGCCTCCTCCATGAAGTCAGTTCACAAGTGTGTGCGCATGAATCCGTCCAGAGTACAAAGGACAAGTTGTAGCAACCCTGTTCATCCCCATACTGGGACAGGTAAGGTGTGCGAAAATCACTCAGACTGGGACATTAAGCAAGAATGTGCCAACCAGTCTGGGATACAAGGCAATAATAGTAGTAAGATGCAGAAGAGCACTGCATCAAAAGGCAAAGTGTTCTATGTGGTGCCCAATTCAAAGATGACGGAATGCGACCTGAGATGGTTGCGGCATTGGGGGTAGGTCTATGGCCCATGGCAACAGCCATCTCGCATCTTTTTTGCCAAGTAGCCAGGAAGTCTCCCCTGATTCCTGTCATGTAGTCGGTATGAGAAAGAGCCAAATGCTCGACTGGTCGCCCAGTCCTCGCGGACTCTTTGGTGCCCTTATTCCCAGCAATTCCAACATGTTCAGGAATCCAGAAGATAATCTCAACATCCGCCTGGCTAACAGCAACACTAGTATCATGGATACCGTGCAGCAGCTGGTGTGGAGATTCCAATGCCCCAAGAGAATTCAGGGTGCTTTGTGAGTCATTCATCAAGATCACAATCCGGTCTCATATCAAGCAGTGTATAGCAACCAACTCAGTCATGAAGAAAGATTTAGTGAGTGGTAGAGCCCCGCTCTATCACTCAGATCCAGCACGGATCTAGCATGACATGAAGACTGCTCTAAAAAGGTCAAACGCAATACTCCCGGTGCTGTGGAATCTTTGGCAGCAGAGGCAAGGTGACAGATAGTCAAAGGTTGTACCCTCCAGGGTAGAGTCTTGGGCATAACCAGAGGCGCCAGTGGCCGCGAGTTACACCAAGGTATCAATAGAATTTGCTTTTTTTTTTTAACCCAAAGAGCTTAGTGTTAAGACTGCTGTCTCTCGGAGACATAAGCACCTAAGAGATGGGCCGCCGATGCAGTCAGGGCCGACGGCGACACAGGGATCACACATATAAGTGCATAATGCAGAAAACTGCGTAGAGCGAGTGGCATCTCCATGGCATCGACAAGTAGGCTCTCAATCGAGGACATGTGGAAGGCATCGGTTGCTAGGCTGTGTGGTGGATCGAGTCTACCTTTTTGCAATACACACTCGGCAGCGGATATATAAAACTTATCCGTAGCCAAGCTTCGAACAAACAAAGGATCAGTAGAAAAATAAGGCACTCAAATTGCTGAATGTCATGGAACAAAG
Organism: Ceratothoa steindachneri; assembly: GCA_963969495.1. Classification (NCBI taxonomy): domain Eukaryota; kingdom Metazoa; phylum Arthropoda; class Malacostraca; order Isopoda; family Cymothoidae; genus Ceratothoa; species Ceratothoa steindachneri. Next base: position 41,866,654 of record OZ018320.1, read on the forward strand.
ATTGTCTATGGTGCGGGTACAAGAGACTCTAAGGCTGCGAATATGAGACTCCCAGGTGTGGCGTCAGTCGAAAACAAGACCAGGAAGTCGCACCAATCTACCACCTCCAGAAGAATCATGTTAAGGAGCAAGTCCGGGTTGGAATGCAACTCACTCAATATAAAGTTGTCATTGAAGGGTTTCCCACCTCTAGAGGTAAAATCCAGTCAACGACATCACAATGTTCATTGAATGCTGGTAGAGCAGTATCTCGGCTTCAGAATTTTGAGAAAAGGTTGCAAAAAAATTCACCACGGATGCGAGTTAAGAGATTGCGCTCCATTTCTCCTGGAGAATGGGAGGGGGGCTCCTGTGAAAACTTGCCCTAAAACCTTTTGACTTGCTTCCAAAATTCTGCAAGAGGGGTCTTTCCCATTAAATGAAGACACGTATGACTGACTGCCAGGAAGAGCAGAGGGCATGCTTCGAAATATACTGGAACCTAACCTTAGCTCAATATAATTCACTAACAATGAAAAAAAGCAGCAGCTTATAGCGCATCTAAACATATCACTCCTGTTTGATGGCCATGGAAAACCTCTTTGCCCATGGCAATGAGGTTGCCAGAGAACAACAACGGCTTCATTCAGCGAACTTAACGCCTTGACTGGGACGAAATCAGTAATTTCTGAAATGCAGACCAGTCTACTCATTTGAAGCACCACTGGGTTTTTTTTATCAGGCGGCAGCGCCCCATCCCCCTCGTACAGAACCATCATTATAACAAGAGAATTCTCAAACAGAACCTCAAAATAGGGGCAGCGATTATCCTAAATAGGATGGGTGCTGTTACTGCCTCAGTTTTGCTTCATTCATTGAAAAGGAAAACAGTGCCTGTAATGAAGAATAGGAAAAAAAGAATGGTTACAAAAGGAGACAAAACATGGAATTAAAGAAATGTTACACAAAATTCATTGATGCCCCTGCCTAGGGACATCAAAGATGAGCTGGGCTGAGTAACCCCCCCAGACTGCAGACCCTTGAACTATTATGTTTGGGCCATGGTTGAGAGAGACCAGCAAGCCTCTGTACACCACTAAGGTGGAGTTTAGGTCCAAGACCCCACACTTTTTCCCCAGTTAGACTGTCGAGAAGGCCTGCAGCAGGTCTTGACAACACCTGGAAGACGATGGCAATTTCCTTGAAACAAATGAATAGTAGAGCAATCCTTCAAGTCTTTAACATGTCACTTTGGTAAATATATCTGCATAAATTTTCTTTTATGTTGAAGTTAAGCGACAAATTATCCACTGCACCCTCTACATTACACTTTACAGATACACAGAATACATCCCATAATAATTACTCAACACCTAAACTACCTACATCCAGTTCAGCAAAAAAATAATAATACTGCTCTGGAACTCGAAAATTCAAATCATATTCCCACAGGCCCAGCATTTGAACACCTAAAAGAAAAACTAGATATACCTAGTGGCAATGCCTGCAGATATCTGTGTTAGTCAACCGATGCAATGCTAGCCAGTGTTAAGTTTAAGTTCATGACCGCATTAGAGACCTACCGGGGTGAGCCATGTGTAACGCAGAAAATATATTGGGTAATGTCGTGCGATTAGGGCATGGTTTAAGGATGGTGGGATTGCTTGGAGCTTAGTGTAGTATACCCTTTGAGTCATTCATATCTTTTTTGATGTGTGGCATGTGGATTTAGTGTAAAGGGTGTTTGGGTTTGGTGCATTGAGAAAGTGAGTACTGCAGAATTTGTGTTTTTTTGTATGAGCACTGCCTTCAACTAAGAGTGGTATGAACACACCCTGTGGCCAGGGATAATGATTGGTTGTGCTTTTGAAGTCTGTTAAGGTGTGTGGGTGCACAAACCACACTGAGATAGATGAGTGTGGAGTGAATGTACTGCCACTGCATATAGGTGAGGCTAATTGAATGACTGGGTGAGGTGCTTGTGAGTGTTTGGATCATATTCATGCTTGTTTGCTTTATTTTTTGCATTGTCTGAATCTCAATACTGTGAATATGGTGACACCGAACACTGTTGGGATTTTATTTAAGGAGAGTAGAGTGTTTGATAATGCAATGCGAAAGTGAAGGTTATGCTCATTGGTAAAAACTCGGGTGAGGGAGGGAGAAAGCATATCTAAACTTATATGAATGATCACATAAGAAACGCAGAGTTCAAAAGATCATGACCACATTCCAAAAGATAAATGATCCATTTACTCTCGCACATCAAGACCAGTACACATGGATTGTGTGTGCTAGTATGTATCGATAACGGGATGGGAAGAGAGCAATACTGACAGAATCGGGAAAACACCATTACCCTACCTTCAATACATATGCTACAGATTTAGCCATGGTCTTCCACTTAAAGAGCCTTACCATGGCAACCGAGACCTAGACATCTTGTCATATGAGATTCATCTTAGGAGTCAGGGGTCTTCATGCATGCCCCCTTTACACATGATCCACAAGCACTGCTAATGGACACCCTTTTTTGCCTGCTTAAATCACAGTCATTATACCTTTGCTTAGTCGACCTACACATCTTATGCAACTAAACCCTACCATTTTAAACTGTTCCACTAACCATTCTAGATTCCTAAAACCGGCAATAACTACAAATCTCCATTCAAGGGCATTTTCAAACAACTTTCAGAGAAAACTCATCTACACACTCTCAATCTCCTAACATATACATTTCTCTTCACATTCAGCAGAAACCACATCATATGGAATGCCAGAGCAAGAGTCTCCAAGTTGGACAAAAAATGAGTGGTCATATTTAATAGTTTGCGACGATCTTCAGCTGATGGCACAGTGATGGTATTCTAGGTTCCAAAAAAGGTACTTATTTTTGTTCTCCTTTACTACTACTGAAAACACTAATTTACACTGCCGGCCGCGATTTTCATTAAATTTTAGTCGGAAAAAGAGATTTTGAATGAGTCAATAAATCATGTAAATCACAGGGAATCATTCAATGATCCCCATCACAATCATCCAAGGGTCTAGCACTGCTGAAAATTTTTTACAAACGATTCACTTGATCCTACCCCTAAGAAATATAGTAAAGATCTGGCAGTTTTTTTAGTCAACAACAAAGTCCTTCAATTGAGCCTTCACTCAAGATCACTTCAGGAATCTGGCATTTTTTAGTAAATTAAATATTGACTAACGCGTCATTTAATTGATCCTACCTTAAAGATATCCTGAAGGATAAGGTTGTTTGGTGGTACCGTGTTGTTAACATGGTTTCTTACAAAAATTCGTAAAACCTTCACTAGTGTTCTCAAAGAGGCGCTGTATTCACTCTGTCAAATAGAAAGGAAAAAAAATTAATAATACACTGCCAATAGGAGATTCCAACCAACCAGACAGCAGCCTAGGAAAAGCATTCAAACTGTAATGCTGAGGTAACACGTATTTGCTGTTGTTGTTGCCATTGTCATTCCTCAGGCTGACTAACTGAAGAGCCCAAAGCCCCTGGGAAAGGTCTCAGCCTGGACTGGGTTTTCTCACAAGGCGCTCATAAAATGTATATTATGTTGTTGATGTGTATGATTGTGTACAATGCAGTTTTCCATGTTGCCAGAGCATGATGTTGCCAGAGCAGTTTACCGTTCCACACCTGAGGTGTGTGGAAAGGTTTCTGGGGTATGCCCACCTCACTGAAGAAAGACAAGGAGACCATGAAGTGGTGTTAGTTGAACAAGGTGAGAAGGATTTGGACATTGAATATTGGCATGTAAGGAGAATAACAGTTGAAAAACAGACCTATGAATGGTAAGCTGTGCAAAGGGTTGGATTTTTTTTTTTACACTCACCTTTGGTAGTTGCCAGCAAGGGCACAGCTGCCAAAATTACAAAGAAGCCTATATTTAGACACTAAAAGAAAGAAAAGAGAAAAAAAATAAATCTCAAAGGTACAGTCAGGTTCTGGAGGGAGACCTGCCTCCCTCAAGATAATTAAATTAAATTAAATAGTATGGAGGAAGCTTCCCTGCCTCCTCAACAACTCAATTACAACAGCGTCTGATGTGCATTAACAAGGATCTCTATGAGGAATGTACAGAAGGCACAGGTCACTAGGCGCAGACCATTTTTTAAAAAATCAAGTTTATTTGGCGACTGCAACTATAGGCATAGTATCAGAAATTCCAAATAGCAGTGCGTCCCGTGAGTGTGCCCAATTTTAAGATGACAGAAAGCAACCGGAAGCCATGGCAGCATTGGGGGCAGTCCATGGGAAAAGTAGCGATGAAATGACACGCAACTTTAAGTTGCTGGTCTGGTCAGCAGTCCTCACAGACTCTTTGGCGCCCTCATTCCTCGAAATTCTCACATATCAAGGAACCCAGCAGAAAATAATCTCAAAATCCACCTGTGGTGTCACAGATACCACAGACCATGAGGTGTGAAGATTCCAATGCCCATATAACACTCAGGGAGCTTTATAAGTTGCTAGAGATCACAATCCAGTCTCTGAACAGGACATGACATATTAATTACAGTACAAGGCAATGCATTGCAACCAGCTTACAGTGAAAACATACAGTGCCTGGTAGAGCTCCACTAACTTCAAACAGTGAGGCTATGACGTTGAAACCAACCCCCTCCTGGGACTTGAACCATGGGTATACCTTGGCACAGATCCAGCATGCCACAAAGTGTACTCCCCCCCAAAAACAAACGTAATACTCCCAGTGCTGTAGAAGCTTTAGGAGTAGAGGCATGGCAACAAATAGTCAAAGGTGATACCCTTCATTGTGACATCCTGGGCAGAAGCAGAGGCGCAAGTAGCCAGAGAAATACACCAAGCTCTCAAAGGAGTTTCCTAGCCTAGGCACATGCTCATGCATATTGGCCTGTGCATGACACAGAATGAGTGGCATCTCCCCAGCATTGACAAATATGCTCTCAATGGGGGACATGCAGGTGCCCATTGCAAGGTGGGGAGCAGATTGGAGGATCAAGTCCACCTTCTATAATACATGCTCATCTGCAGATGCATAAAATTTGCATCCATAGTCAAGCTTTGAACGAACAAATGATCGATAGATAAAGCAGGGCAGTACCCCTAGCAGCACCCTAGGCGCTCAACATCACAGAATGAAGAAAGTCAATAACGTGTGAATATGAGCGTGTCAGGTGAAGCGTCGGTCGAAAACAAGACCAAGGAAATGGTGCAAATCAACTACTCTCAGGCGAACACTATTTAGGACCACTTCTTAGTCTTGGCCAAGAAAAACTGAAACCTGTGCGCTTTAGTATAGAGAGATGCGTTTCATGCGTGTTGGAGTCAATTCTCCAGCGTTGGCATCTGGGCCACATCAAAAAAGATCGAAAGGTCGGCCATCTGCATAGATCGTAGTGAAAACATCTTTCAGCAGTGACACTAAGGACACCCTCTCCCAGCTCCAATGAGTCAGAGAGGGCACTCCCAACCTGTAGGTGGAATCTACATGTCGCAAAAAAATCAGAAATAAAGATTGGGAGGCGTCCCCTCGCCCCCATCATCTGGAGAGTCTGCATGATAATGTATCGCGGTGTGGTATCATAGGCCTTCTCCAGATCGAAAAACAGTGGCGTAATGCTGTCTACAAAGGAAAGCCTCGCAGACAGCATTTTCCAGTCAGAGCAGAGCATCTTACTTAGAGTGGAACTTGTAGAAGCTGCACTGTGCGAGGGACAGATGACCTCCGCTGTCTAGGAAAAAGGCTACTCTAACATTTACCAATTTCTCCAAGCACTTGCACATGCAGGCAGGTTAGAGAGATTGGGCGGGAACAAGCCAGGGTAGAGAGATCTCTCCTGGGTTTGTAAAAAGCGAGCACAGTAGCGATTCGCCAGGAGTCTGGGAGGATAACCTCTCTCCAGATCCTATTGAACAAATCTAGCAGAATGGCTATACCACACTCACTTACGTGTTGAAGCATGACATACGGGGCATCGTCCGGACCAGGGGCGTTGTCTGAGCACAAAGTGAGAGTGGAACACAACTTACTTAATGTAAACCTGTCTGTCAAGCGTTTTCCATTGATGTAGATGTAGTCCAGTTGTCATTTTTCAGGGACATCTTGACTCATTGAATGTTCGCAGTGCAGCACCTGGCTAGAGAATACGGAGAAAGCATTCATGAAGGATTCAGCCACAGATGTGGGGTCTGAGATTGCGGTTCCATTCTTCTGGAGAATGTGAGGGGGTCCTCGAGAACTTGCCCAGAATAATTTTGATTCACTTCCACATCTCTGCAATAGGGGTCATCCCATTAAAAGACAAGTATGGCCACCAGGAAGAGCAGCGTGCATGCTCAAAACATACTGGAATCTAGCCCCAGCTCGATGAAATTCGAGAGAAATCGTTCGGACGGTGCATACAGCTTCTGTTTGAGTGCCATCTCACACTCGGCTGACCACCATGGAAGCAGTCGGCGTGCAAACGGACCAGATGTTTTAGGAATAGTATTTAGGCCCACGACAATGAGGTTGCCAGACGAGTACTTAATTGCCTCATCCACTGACCTAAATTCTTCAACTTGGACAAAGAAAGAAATTAGTTATTTCACTGTGCCTATGCCAAACACCACAGGCGGCAGCAGTCCAGAAAATATTTGAATGGGAAAGTGATCACTACCATGGAAGTCATCGACCACCTCCCACCCCAAAGCAGGTTATGCATCCAGAGAACACAGGGATAGATCAAGACAGGAACATGAAGCGGTTCTCTGCCAGTGATGCTTAACCTCATCCACATTTAGGACACCTATCACCAAGTCATCGAGGAGCTGAACCCCTGAGATTGATTGTGTAGTATACCCAGATGGGGAGTCTACTGTTCAAATCCCAGAGTAGTAGAAAGGGCCTCAGCAACTAAGCCACGATGCGGAGGAAGTCCCCACGACAAAGTCGGCGGATAGTGGAATGTACGTAGAAATAACAGTATACCTCCCATCCAGATGTAGCTGCACTGGCCCTGCCTAAAAAAAGAAGAAGAGGTATTTCAAGCAAAAGATAATCACAGATACATCATGCCACATGTAAATGGCACATATTCCTGCCAGGCCCCATTCTTGTGGTTGTGGGATCACAAAACCCTTATACCCCAGGAAGGTGGGAGGAGGCAAGCGTTAGCATGGTCTCGTGCATAAAGATAGCTAACAGGGAATGGGAGATGAGCCTCCACAGCTCCTCCCAGTTAGGTTTGAGTCTGCAACAATTCCATTGAAAGAATATCCTCTCCAGGCCTACCTCGGTAGAGATGCGGTACCCTCTTCAAAGAAAAGACCCTCACAGGAATGGCTGTACGCTTCCCAGAGGCAGAACTCTGGGCATTGAAGGGGTAAGGGATAATCCCCTGCACCCATAAGCCTAGGAGAGGAGCAAGCCTCCTCTATGATAGAAGTGAATCCCCTGCACCCATAGGCCTAGGAGAGGAGCAAGCCTCCTCTATGATAGAAGTGTCGACGTGGTCCCTGAGAAAACACGAGAGGGGAGGGCTACTTTTAAGGAGGTGGAGCTGCCCAAAAGTGGAAAAGGGGAATTCCCTTTGCTTCATGGGAATGGTGAAAGTAGAACCTCTCCACCGGTCAAAGGGGTACCTCGATTTTCTTTATCCTCCCTGACACCTAGGGAGGGTAAGCCTGCGCTTGGTGTCAGATCTCCATGCGCTTTTCCCACTATTACCTTCTGTTGTCATCATGATCAGTGTAAAAAAGATAAGAGGACCTCATGGAAAATATTTAGATATTATGAGCCTATGAGGTTAAGAGAAAAGTCATCATAGGATCAGAAATTCCAGAATGTGATCATTTATACAATCGGTCCTGGGGCATTGCCAACCCAGCACACTGTTCAGGCGACATTGTCCTAGAGCTTTAACCATAAAAGATGGTGCCAGAATAGCCACCATATATGTGCACTGGAGGAAGTTGAGCAGAATCAATGGCCCAGCACACCCCCTACCTAATATTTTCCCCTGGACAGCAGCCTATTGGCCCTCGCAGCAGGTAGGGACCTCATGGTAGAGATAGACTGCTACTCGATTAAGATTATAAGAGGATGAAATTGCGCTGGGCAGCCAGAAACTCTTTGGATAGATGAGCAATTGTGGAAAGGGGTAGGAAGGTATGTAATAAAGAAACGTAGAGAAAGGCGGGTCTTCTAATGAGTACGGTGGGTGATGACCTATTATCATCATACCCTGGAGCTAGGTGATTCCAAGATGGCATTAAGCCTACCAACGCACCATGTCTACTGGACCTAACTCTCTACAGGTGAGAAAAACTCCTCTTAGTGCAATGTGCAAGCAGAAAAAGTTGAGGGAATAGTGGGAAAGATAAATAATATTATTAAATAATGATAAATATTAAATAATAACACTAATAATTATAATACATAATAAATAATGATAAATAATAATATATAAGAAATACTACAAGTAATAATAAATAATATAAAAATCATCAAAAATAATAATAAAAATGATAACAATATTAATGCTAATATCTAATAATAGAAAGGTAAAGTAGCACCATAATTGGACATTTTTTTTAAAAAGCTCATCTGGCGACTGTTTACTTGGGCATTAGTCGCCGTATTAAAAACTGGCCTGGTACTAGGCTACTTAAAAATAAAACCCAAAATGATAAAAAAAAGAAACCTCCCAAAAAAAGGGAAAAGGAAGCGAGCAGTAAGCAAGCTCCTGCGTCGGGGGGATGTCCCCGCGGCGCAGAAGCGTGCGACCTGTAAGGGAGAAAAAACAAACAACAACAAAAAACCCTGCTTAAATAATAGGCAGAAGGCATGCCTCCCCCAAAAGTCAACAAGTCCACTAGTCAGTGTGCACGAATCCATCCCGAGTACAAGGGACAGGCGGTAGCGACCCCGCCCATCCCGGTACCGGGACAGGTATCGTGCGCGAAGATCACCCAGACTGGAACATTCGACAAGAATGTGCCGAACAGTCTGACGGACGACGCAGTCGTCACAATAGGGCGCAGGCGAGAGCACCAGCAAATAGCGATGCGTCGGACGAGTGTGTCCGATTCGGAGACGACAGAAAGCGACCTGAAGCCTTCGCGGCATTGGGGGATAGGTCCATGGGAACAGTCGCGGTGCAATGGCACGCAACTTTAAGTTCCCTTCTACCGTTTCCCATCTTCTTTGCCAAGCAGTCGGAAGAGCTGCCCGTATTCCTGCCAAGTAGTCGGTGTGAGGAAGAGCGAAATGCTGGTCCGGTCGGAGAGTCCTTGCGGACACTTTGGCGCCCTCATTTCCCGCAATTCCTACATGTCCAGGAACCCAGCCGAAGATAATCTCGACATCCGCCCGACAATGCCAAAACCATGGCGTCACGGATAACGCGAACCAGGGAATGTGGAGATCCCAATGCCCAGAGAGCACTCAGGGCGCTTTGTGAGTCGCTATAGATCACAATCCGGTCTCCGATTTTTTTCTTCTTTTTTTTTAAGAGCTCATCTGGCGACTGCCTACTTGGACATTAGTCGCCGTATTATAACTGGCCTTGGTCTAGGCTACTTTAAAATAAAATTAAAAGGTCTCCGAACCAGGCACGTCGCGTTATCTCCTGTACCGAGTAATGTATTGCCACCAGTTCGGCCGTGAAGACAGACGCAGCGCCTGGCAGAGCCCCGCTGACTTCAAACAGAGGGGATACGGCGTGGAAGCCGACCACCTCTTGGTACTTGGAGCCATCCGTATACACTGGCACGGTTCCAGCGTGACACGAGGTGAGCTCCAAAAAGGTCGAACGCAATACTCCCGGCGCAGTACAAGCTTTGGGAGCAGAGGCGTGGCGACAAATAGCCAAAGGTGGTAGCCTCCAAGGTGGCGTCCTGGGTAGAACTAGGGGTGCCATCGGCCCGAGAGCTATACCTAGCTCTGGAAGGAGTTTCCTAGCCCTAAACCCAAAGGGCTTAGGGTATGACTAGCGTCTCTCGGCGTCATGGGCACCGTCGAGATCAGCTGCGGATGAAGTAAGAGCTGTTGGCGACTGAGGGAGGCGCAGGGCTCGCGCGTACAGGCGAGTGATGCACTGCACGCGGCGTAGACCGAGTGGTATCTCCCCAGCATCGACCAACAGGCTTTCAATGGGAAAGTGCGGAAGGCACCGGTCGCAAGGCGAAGGCCGGTGTGGTGGATCGAGTCTACCTTCCGCAATAAACGCTCGGCTGCGGATGCATAAAACTCGCATCCGTAGTCGAGTTTCGAACGAACAAAGGATCGATACAAAAGTAGGGCAGTAGCCCTATCAGCGCCCCAAGCGCTGAACATCACGGAACGGAGAATGTCCATGGCGCGAGTACAAGAGACCCTAAGGCTGCGAATATGAGCCTCCCAGGTGAGGCGTCGGTCGAATACAAGACCAAGGAAACGGTGCGACTCCATTACATCCAGGCGCAACCCATTAAGAAACAAATCTGGGTCGGGGTGAAACCGTGGATGGCGGCAGAAGTGCACCACCTTAGTCTTGGCCAAAGAAAACCGAAACCTGTGCGCTTCGGCATAGCGAGAGACGCGGTTCAATGCCTGTTGGAGTCGACGCTCCAGAGTTGGCATCTGGGCCGCGCCAAAAGAGATCGAAAGGTCGTCCACGTAGAGCGTAGCGAGAACATCTTCCGGCAGCACCGAGGTGACGCCGTTGATGCTCAGGGCAAAGAGTGTGACACTGAGGACACTTCCCTGCGGGACACCCTCTTCCTGCTCCTTTGGGCCGGAGAGCGCTCACCCCACCCGTACGCGGAATCGACGATCTCGCAAAAATTCAGATATAAACATTGGGAGGCGTCCCCTCGCCCCCATCGTGTGGAGAGTCTCCATGATACCGTATCGCCATGCGGTATCATAGGCCTTCTCCAGATCGAAAAAGACCGTAGCGTAGTGCTGTCTACGAAGGAAAGCCTCGCAGACGGCATTTTCCAGTCGGAGCAGAGCATCCGACGTCGAGTGGAACTTGCGGAGGCCGCACTGTGCGGAAGATAGATGGCCTCCGCTGTCCAGGAAAAAGGCTAATCTAACATTTACCAATTTCTCCATCAACTTGCACACGCAAGAGGTTAGAGAGATTGGGCGGAAACCGGTCGGAGTAGAGTGATCTCTCCCCGGCTTGCGAAAGGCGAGCACAGTAGCGATTCGCCAGGAGTCTGGGAGAAGACCTTCCAACAAGATCCTGTTGAACAGATCTAACAGAAAGGCCATGCCTCGCTCACCCAGGTGTCGAAGCATGGCGTACGGGACATCGTCCGGACCATGGGCGGTGTCCGCGCACGAAGCGAGGGTGGAGCGCAACTCACTCACAGTAAACTTGTCGTTGAAGGGTTCTCCGCCTCTGGAGGTAAAGTCCAGCCGGACGCCTTCCGCGACATCACGACGTGCATTGAATGCTGGCGGAGCAGCATCACGGCTAGAGAATGCGGAAAAAGCGGTCGCTAAGGATTCCGCCACGGACGCGGGGTCTGAGATTGCGGTCCCATTCTCCTGGAGAACGGGAGGGGGGTCCTGCGAGAACTTGCCCCGAATCCTTTTGACTCGCTTCCACACCTCAGCTAAAGGGGTCTTCCCGTTAAGTGAAGACACGTATGCCCGCCAAGAAGAGCGGCGGGCGTGCTTCGAAATATACCGGAACCTAGCCCTAGCCCGACGAAATTCAGCGACAGTGAAATCGTTCGGGCGGCACTTATAGCGCATGTAGGCATAACGCTTCTGTTTGAGGGCCGTCTCACACTCGGCCGACCACCATGGGAGTGGTCGGCGTGCAAAACGGCCAGACGTCCTAGGAATAGTAGTCAGGCCCACGGCGATGAGGTTGCCGGAGAAGAACTCAACGGCCTCATCTACCGACCTAAACTCCTCGACTGAGATAGAGAATTCAGTCATTTCCTGAAATGCAGGCCACCGCGCCCGCCCCAAGCACCACCGAGGTGGTCTCTCAGGCGGCAGTTGCCCTGAAAATGATATTTGAATGGGAAAGTGATCACTACCATGGAGGTCATCGACCACCCCCCAATCAAAATCAGGCTGTGCATCCGAAGAGCACAAAGATAGGTCAAGGCAAGAAAATGAAGCGGTTCTCGGACAGTGATGCGTAAACTCCTCCACGTTTAGGACACCCATCTGAAGCTCTTCCATCAGATCGGCAAGGACTTGTCCCCTGGGATTTATGGAGTAATCTCCCCAGAGAGGATGCCTGCCGTTCAGATCTCCAAGCAAGAGATAGGGCCTCGGCAACCGTGCCACGACGCGGCGGAAGTCCCCCGCGTCGAAGTCAGCTGACGGTGGAATGTACGCAGAAATGATAGTATACCTCCTATCCAGGTGCAGCTGCACAGCCACGGCCTGAAAGGAGGTATCTAGAGAAAGGAAGAACGGAGACATCATGCCGGGTGTAAACCGCGCATCCCCCAGCCCGGCCATCCCGCGGTGGTGGGGTCGCAAGACCCTTATACCCCGGGAGGGCAGGCAGGGGGCACGCGCCTAACATGATCTCCTGCAAAAAAATAGCTAACGGGGAACGGAACTAGACGAACCTCCGCAGCTCCTCCCAGTTGGCCCGGAGTCCACGGCAATTCGATTGAAGGAATATGCCCTCCAGGCCTAGCTCGGAGGAGACGCGGGGGCCCTCCTCGAACTGAAGACCCTCACGGGAATGGCCGTACGCTTACCGGGGGCAGAACCCCGGGCGCTGTTGGCCGAACGAAGCGCTGAAGGCGCTGTCGCCTTCGAGGGCTTATTGGGGGAGGTTAAGCTCGCCATGCGAGTCTTTTCTTCCCTCCGCCTCGAAACCTTAGGCGGGCGTTGCGGCTTCGGAGGCGGGGGGCCCTCTTTTCGAGGAACCACCGTCTCCGAGCCACTCGATCCACCTCGGGGCGTTAGCGAAGGAGCCGAAGCTCCTCTGTTGCTGTCCTCCTTTCGGGGGACAGCTTTAGGAACCCCCAAAGATGGCCTAGCGACCATCTTCAGGGGTGTTGCCTCCTGTGAGTCTAACGACCCGGTCGAGGCGCGTGGCCGTTTCGCCTTACGGGAAACGGCACGCTGGGGGAAGAGGGGGGAGCCCTGGTTTTAGCCGGGGCGGGGTGTGAACCCTTTTTGCCGCCAGCTTTACCAGGGGGGCGCCCGGGTGTAGTAGAGCCCGCAGAAGGGCTCCGAATGGGCGCGGAAACAACCATGCTCGTTGGCCTGGATGGGCCAGGAGCAGAGGGTGCTTTTCTAACTATTGAGGCATATGACGTCCCAGGCAGAGCCGGGCGCGCCAGGATCAGGTCCTTAGCCTCGCGGAATGAGTCGATCCTGGGCCTGAACGGCCAGGATTTCTTTCTCAAGGAGATATGCACCACATTGCTTCGAAGAAGCAGGGTGCGGCTCTCCGCAATTGACACACTTGACCACACACGATTTGGACTTATCGTGTGCGACCTTGGAGCAATTTACACAGACTTCGGGTGACCCCGACTTTGCACGTCTACATGAGCGATTCGTATGGCCGAAGCGGTGACAGTAATAGCACCGCCGCGGCAGTGGCACGAATGCCTCAACGCGGTAGCGGTACCAACCGGCACGCACCGACTCAGGGAGCTTGTCACAGTCGAACGTGACAAAGAGTGTAGGAGTGGGTCTCGAGGCCCCTCCCTGTTTTCTCATCACACGTTCGACCTTGACGGCCCCATGGTCGGCCAGCTCTAGGGTGATGTCCTCAATGGAGTAGTCAACGAGTTCCCTCGCATAAACTACTCCTTTCACAAAGTTCATGGTAGAGTGCGGCGTCACACTCACCGGGGTGCCATGAAGTGTCCGAAGAGCACTTATCTTGGCCGCCTCGGCGGGATTCGCCGCATTCGCCAGAAGGCTCCCGTCCGAGAAACGGGTTACCTTCGGCTCTCTACCAATTGCACTAGTTAATCCTCTCCTCTGATGGATCATGTTGCCCTTTGACAACATGGTGCCATCAGTGGAGCGAATAACGAGGAAGCGTTTGAAGCCAGCGGGCTCGAAAACGCCAGGTAACCTCTGAATCAGGAGCCCCAATGTCATCGAGGCTTCGCCCTGTGCATTCTTGGTGTTAGTCTTAGTCAGGGGCTCCGCACACGAGGGGGTAGAGGGGCCGCATGTGCCGATCTTGGCTTGGGGACCTACCAAAGTGGTAGCAGACACATCCGTCCCCGCAACCCCCGCGGATGGAGAGGAGCCCCGAGTCTTCTTCGTCTTTTAGGTCTTTTTCTTTTTAGGAGAGGAGGGCGGGGAATGACCCCGCTTCTCACCTCCGACGGCAGAAGCCCCCATGCCAGATGGGCCGGCCTCAGCCAGGTCCCTCTCCGAAATGGAGAAGGTCCTGGTAGTCGTAGGGGCACCTGTCGGAGGAGATCCCTCTCCTCCTTTTACTGCCTCGGAGCCTTCGGCCGTTTGAAGGGGACCTTGCATAGGGGCGGATTCGGGTTCGGTGCTTGGCGCCGAGCCCGGATTCACCCCCATGGAAGGCCCTACCGTCTGAGGCTGGGTCTCCTCAAGGACCATGTCTATCACAGGAGGGGCCTCCAGTTGGCCATCCCCTTCCCGGACATCGCAGGTCCCCTTGGCAGTGTCGCCAGTCTTGTGTGGGGAGGCACAGGCCTTGACCCCGGCAAGGTTTAATATTTTTGCCAGCAGGTCTTTTGAGGGAAGCGACCGAAGGGGCCTGGCTTCCCTCTCCCCCCTAAGGGGGTTTGCCCTACCGAGCCGCTTGCACGAGGGGCGGTCGGCAATGGGCTGCCTGCTGGCTTTCTTGGCAGTCCCCTTAGAAAGCAAAGGAGGGACTGCCGCTGGAGATATGGAGGTGCCCGAAAGCACCTCCAGAGAAGGGGGTGAGGGGGAGTCCCCTACACCCGTAGGCGTAGGAGAGGAGTAAGCCTCCTCTCCGGTTAAAGAATTATGGAGGGTCCCTTGCGCAAGCACAAGGGGAGGGACCTCCATTTTCTCGGTGGAGCTGCCCGAGGGCGGCTCCGTTGATTTTCTTGGGGAAGTTGGGGGTTGGGTTGTTTTGTTTTTTTTGTCATACATGGGCATGGTGACCCTCCTTTTAATACGGGACGCAATAGCTCATCACCTCTCGCAGTTGCCCGGACTGCGAGAGGTGCTTACAAGCCCGGCAGAGCCAGGCGCCGCCATTTGGGACCACCCCTCCCACCTGGTGGCCTGGCAGTCCATCGGCATGGCGGCTCCACCTTGGACACAGCGTAAAATTGATAGAATGTGAAGAGGAGAGGAAAGGGGATGTGAGGAAGGTATGGGTGGGGATGAAGATGGTTGTTAAAAAAAACCCATCCCGAACCGGAGCTCAGGGGTTAGGGAACAATGTCCCCTCTCCCCCAAGCCACGATCCGGGGTGGTTGGCTTGAGAAGAAGGTCAGCATCTACCCTGTGAAATTAGAGGCTGACCAGAGAAAGTTGTGGGAGAGGTTGTATGAAAAGCGACGAGGTAGGGGAGAAATCGGGCTATCTGAAGAAAGGAAGAGAGGCTAAGCTGGGGCCGGACGGAGCGCTGGATCCCGTCAGCACGGCGGCCAGGATTGCAAATCGCCGCGCCCCTTACGGTGTTATCTAAAGTGAAAGGAAGAACGGAGACTGGAAATCTTGACGCATGCTTCATATTCGCCAGACTTAGCTCCATCGGATTTCCACTGTTCCGATCGCTCTCCAGCAATTTGCGCGGCGTTTCGTATCATGCAGGGTGTAAACCGCGCATCTCCCAGCCCGGCCATCTCGCGGTGGTGGGGTCGCAAGACACTTATACCCCGGGAGGGCGGGCAGGGGAAACGCGCCTAACATGGTCTCCTGCAGAAAAATGGCTAACGGGGAACGGGACGAGACGAGCCTCCGCAGCTCCACCCAGTTGGCCCGGAGAGAACGGCAATTCGATTGAAGGAATATTCCCTCTAGGCCTAGCTCAGTGGAGAGGCAGGGGCCCCTCTTCAAACAGAAGATCCTTCCCGGAGGCAGAACCCCGGACGCTGTCGCCTTCGAGGACTTATTGGGGAAGGTTGGGCTCGCCATGCGAGTCTTTTCTCCCCTCTGCCTCGAAACCTTAGGCGGGCGTTGCGGCTGGCTTCGGAGGCGGGGGGTCCTCTTTTCGAGGAACCACCGTCTCCGATATACTCAGCCCACTACTAGGCGTGGGCGAAGGAGCCGAAACTCCTTTCTTGCTGTCTTTTCTTCCCTCTGCCTCGAAACCTTAGGCGGGCGTTGCGGCTGGCTTCGGAGGCGGGGGGCCCTCTTTTCGAGGAACCACCGTCTCCGATACACTCAGCCCACTACTAGGCGAGGGCAAAGGAGCCGAAGCTCCTTTCTTGCTGTCCTCCTTTAGGGGGACAGCTTTAGGAACCCCGGAAGATAGCCTGACGACCAACTTCAGGGTTGTTAGGGTTGTTGCCTCCTGTGAGTCTAACGACTCGGTGGAGGCGCGTGGCCGTTTCGCCTTACGGGAAACCGTCACGCTGGGGAGAGAGGGGGGAGCCCTGGTTTTAGCCGGGGCTGGGTGTAAACCCTTTTTGCCGCCAGCCTTATCAGGGGAGCGCCAGGGTTGAGTAGAACCCACAGAAGGGCTCAGAAACAACCATGCTCGTTGGCCTGGATGGGCCAGGAGCAGAGGGTGCCTTTGTAAGTATTGAGGCATAAGACGTCCCAGGCAGAGCCGGGCGCGCCAGGACCAAGTCCTGGTCCATGAGAGTCGATCCTGGGCCTGAACGGCCAGGATTTCTTTCTCAAGGAGATATCCACCACATTGCTTCGAAGAAGCGGGGTGCGGCTCTCCGCAATTGACACACTTGGCCACACACGATTTAGACTTATCGTGTGCAGCCTTGGAGCAATTTAAACAGACTTCGGGTGACCCCGACCTTGCACGTCTACAAGACCGATTCGTATGGCCGAAGCGGCGACAGTAATAGCACCGCCGCGGCAGTGGCACGAATGCCTTCACGCGGTAGCGGTACCAACCGGCATGCATCAACTCGGAGCTTGTCACAGTTAAACATGACGAAGAGTGTAGGGGTGGGTCTCGAGGCCCCTCCCTGTTTTTTCATCACACGTTAGACCTTGACCGCCTCATGGTCAGCCAGCTCTAAGGTGATGTCCTCAATGGAGTAGTCAACGAGTTCCCTCGCATAAACTACTCCTTTCACAAAGTTCATGGTAGAGTGCGGCGTCACACTCACCGGGGTGCAATGAACTGTCCGAAGAACACTATCTTGGCCGCCTCGGCGGGATTCGCCGCATTCGCCAGAAGGCTCTCGTCCTAGAAACGGGTCACCTTCGGCTCTCTACCAATTATACTAGCTAATGCTCTCCTCTGATGGATCATGTTGCCTTTGGCCAACATGCTGCCATCAGTGGAGTGAATAACTAGGAAACGTTTAAAGCCAGCGGGCTCGAAAACGTCAGGTAGCCTCTGAATGAGGGGCCCCGATGTTATAGAGGTTCCACCCTGCGCTCTTTTCGTCTTAGTCATAGTCAGGGGCTCCGGACCAGGGGATGGCAGAGGGGCCGGATGTGCCTATCTTGGCTTGGACACCTACGAAAGTGGCAAAAGACCCATCCGTCCCGACAGCTCCCACGGATGGAGAGGAGCCCCGAGTCTTTTTCTTATTTTTTTTCTTTTGAGGGAAGTGACCGAAGGGGCATTGCTTCCCTCTCCCCCCTAAGGGGGTTTGCCCTACCAAGCCGCTTCACTGGGGAGCGGTCGGCTATGAGCTGCCTGCTGGCTTTCTTTGCAGTCCCCTTGGAAAGAAAAGAGGGGACTGCCGCTGGAAAAAGGGAGGTGCCCGAAAGCACCTCCAGAGAAAGGGGTGATGGGGAGTGGCCTATACCTGTAGGCGAAGGAGAGCAGTAAGCCTACTCTCCAGTTAAAGAAATATGGAGGGTCCCCTGCGCAAGCACAGGAGGGGGAAAACCTCCATTTTTGCTGTGAAGCTGCCCAAGGGCGGCTCCGTTGATGGGCAAGGGGAATTGGGGAGAGATTTGGGTTTTTTTATATTTTAATCCATGGGCAAGGTGACCCTATTTGTTCCACGGGAAGCAATAGCTCATCACCCCTCGCAGTAGCCCGCTCTGCAAGGGGTGCGTACATGACCTGGCTGAGCCAGGTGCCACCATTCAGGACCACCCCTACCTCCTAGTGGCCTGGCAGTCTATCAGCATGGCAACTCCACCTTGAAAACGGCTTAAAATTGATAGAGTGTGAAGTGAGAAGGAAAGGGGATGTGAGGAAGGTATGGGTGGGGATGAAGCAGGTTGTTAAAAACCAACCACCCCAGACCGGAGCTCAGGGGTTAGGGAACATTGTCCCCTTCTCCCCCAGCCCCGATCCGGGACGTTTGGCTGAGGTCAGCATCTACCCTGTGAAATTAGAGGCTAACCAGAGAAAGTTGTGGGAGAGGTTGTATGAAAAGCGACGAAGTAGGGGAGAAATACAGGCTGTCAAAAAGGAGAAGAGGCTAAGCTGGGGTCGGACGGGGTGCTGAGTCCCGTCAGCACGGCAGCCAGGATGGCAAATCGCGACGCCCCTTACGGGGCCATAATTGCACAAAATATTAGGAGACTGCAAAGTAAGACCACTCACAAGAAAACAAGGCATTTTATTCACTTCTTTGAGATGAGGAAAGTGCCCTCTTACTTTAAAAGCTTAAGAAATTTTTTTTTTTTATAGAGCCCATCTGGCAACTGCCCACTTGGGCATAAGTCGCCGAAAAACACGACAGCCTAGAACTAGGCTACTTTAAAATAAAAATAGGAAAACATAACGATATAAATTGGAAAACTTAACAATCAGGAAGCAATCTCCGGCAGCGGGGGAAGGTCCCCCTCACCCCGGTGCAGGAGAGTGCAACCTACAAAACAACAATAACAAATGAAAAACAAAAAGAACCTTAAATAAAGGGGAGAAGCCCGCCCGGCCTCCCCCCAAAAGTCAACAAGTCCACAAGTCAATGTGCACGAACTCGTCCCGAGCACAAGGGACAGGCGGTATAGCTTAAGAAAAAAAAATGGGGCCAATAGCAAAGGGACGAGTAGAGATTATAATTAATAACTAGTGAGAGAGAGAATGGGAAACTGGTGTAATCTAATAGAACAGTGGCTCAGTGGGGAAAAGAATGAGTTGGCAGGAAAGCACAAGAAAACATCAGTGAACATGCGAAAGAGAAATCAAGAGTGAAAAGGACTGCCAATACTATGGCTACATCAATTCACAACCTGGGAAGTGGGGTTGGACTTCAAAAGCCATCATAACAAATACAACAGGGACAGACAGTCAAAGAGTACAAATTCCAAGGCCCTTGAGGAGTGTAGAACACGAAGTGGCGGCGGAGTCTTTACCTCTCCAGACAAATCCCAAAATGGAATCATCTCCAGTTTTTTCGGAAGTTCGACGGAAGCACAAATTTTCTTGAGGAAGGTGACAGATTCAGGGCTTAATTCATTGGCTTTAGAACACAGCTCCCACTGGTCCTGAACAGAAGTTGGTTTCACTTCTTCGATCATGCTAACGTCCTTACCGTGATTAGGTGCAATTATCCAAGATTCCTTGTATTCATTTAACATCTGCAAGGAGAAAAACACTTAAAATTTAAGAATATGCTATCTTATATCTTATCACCTGCATGTGGGAGCAGGAAGAATACCCATAACTTCCTCTGACATATCATAAAAGGTGACTAAACCGAGATAGAATGCTGCTGGCCTACAAAACTGCACCCTCTAAGAATCGAGTGAGGCCGGTTAATCCACGCCTGTGTGTGAATTGCGTGGGTAGCTGGACTGTGAGGAGATGTAATCAATGTCTACAAAAGAGGGAGATTGGAACTGCTTGCTCTTTGCGGGAAGAGCATGAAAGGGAATAAAGAGTGTGGGATCGATGGCATTTTTGTTGGTTTTAATTTTACAATCTCTTCTAGCAGTCACCAGTGAGGGCAGAGATGAAATGCTAGAAAACCTATCTTTAGGCTAACACCCAAAACAAATAAAAAAAACAACTAAATATCTAAAAAGCATGATCAGAGGGGCCTGAGCATGAAGCCAAAAATCAAAATAATCCAATAATATCGAAGAGGTCCGCCTCCTCAAAAAGCTCAATCACACTACAATCTGGTCTATGGGAGGCTCTCCCAAGAACCTAGTCTATCACATTACAAGGACAGGTACCACTAACAAAGCTCCCCTAGACTAGGATATTCATCCAAAAAGTGTCTAACCATGTGGGGAACTAAACAATCCTCGCCGAAAGGTTCTGGAAAGTATCCATTCAATGATGCTTAATGTTGCATGTCTGATTCGAAGGCAACAAAATAATGACCTGAAATCATTGTTAAGATATTGGGCAGTAAGCCCATGGAAAAAGTCAAAGTACAATGGCAGGCAACTTAAAATGCCAAAGTGCCATCTCCCATCTTCTTTGCCATGTAACCCAGAGGGCTGTCTACCAGTCTTTCTTTGTATTCAAATGAGGAAAATTAAAATGGAGGTTAAGGGGATCACCGCCTCTGGAGGCGAAATCCAGTCAGTGGCCTTCAGAGAGCCAACAAGCGCTCCAAGGGAATTGTCATGGTGCAATGGAGGAATGAAACTTTGTCACAATGGCCACGTCTCATCATATTTGCCAGGCCCCCCGGATAATTGAGCTGATTCCTGCCATGTAGTCAGTGTGAGGAAGAGCAAAACACAAGTATGGTTGCCCAGTCCTGATGGTCTCTTTGGCACCATCATCCCCTGCAATCCCTACATGTTCAAGAACCCAACAGAGGATAATATAGAAATCCACCCAGCTTGTGATGACTGGAGCATCACAGATACATCAAACCAGGGGATGTGGAGATTCCAATGCCCCAAGAGAACTCAAGGTGCTTTTTAAGTTGGTATAGATCACAATCCAGTCTCTGAACTGGGGGCAATGCCTTATCTCTAGTACCGAGCGGTGTATTGCAACCACCTTAGCAATGAAGAGACAGCGGTTGGTAGAGCCCTGCGAACTTCAAACGGAGGAGATACACCATGAAAGATGACCTCATCTTCAGATTGGAACCCTTGTGTACACTGGCATAGTGTGGACAGGAAGTGTGCTCAATAAAAGTCGAACACAGTACTCCTGGCACAGTGGAAGCTTTGTGAGTAGGAGTTGTTGTTGTGGTGGTTTCCCGGGCTTCCTGGCACTACACAGGTAGGACATGTGGTGTTGTCTGAGAGCTGCCAAGTTAAGGCAATCTGCTATAAGATGCATGACTGTGTGGGAACTAACTTGGCAGAGTGGACAGAGGTCTGTATGGGTGTTGTCTATGAGGTGTTTAGTGACTGGTAGTGTCCACAGTGAAATCGTGTAAAATGAACTCTCTCCAACCGTGACAGTTGTGTTTCTGTGCTGCTTATGTCAGGTGTGTGTGGAGGGAGGGGGGAGTATTTTGCTGTGAGGGAGATTGTTCAGTGCTTGCCTGGTGAGGTGTGTGAATGCTTTTTTTTATACTGTGTTACATTTGCAGGTTGTGGTATGGTATTTAGGATGTTTGTGTAATATCTGTGTGGTATGTTTACTATTTGTCTGTGGGTGTGTGGGTGGTTTCGTAGATAGTGACAGGGGCTGTTTGCATTGTTTATGATAGATGCTAGGAACTGTGTGCCTCTCATGTCCAGATGTTGTTTTATAGTTAGTACCTTGGTTTCAGCATGTAGGTGTTCTATGGGTGTTGTTTGTGTGCTCCAAGTATGATTCTAAGTGCAGTATTTTGTGTGATTTGTAACTTGTTTAGCTGTGTGTTGGATATGACAGGGGCTCAGGCAGGGCTGGCATAGTCTATTATGGATCATATGTGTTGCTTGTATACTAGACTGAGTGTTTCTTTTTGTTGTCCAAAAGTTGCATTTGTTATTGCTCTGAGTGCATTAAGTCTTGGTCTGCATCTTGTGATTATGTTGTTTGTGTGGTGTGAATGACATGGATGTGTTGTATGTGATTCCAAGTCTTTTTATTTCAGTTTTCTAGTTGTGTAATGTAGGCTTGAACTTGTGTGGAGCATGTGTCTGCATCAGTGTGTATTGATATGATTGTTAGGTCATCTGCATATGATATGTATATGTTGTTTGGTGGTGTTGGTATGTTGTGCATGTATAAATTGAAAAGTATGGGGTTTAGGACAGAGCCTTGTGGGACTCCATTAGGAAAGTTTCTAATAGTGGATAACTCACCAATGTAGTGTATAAATGATTGTCTTCCTGATAGGTAGTTGGCTAGCCAGCATTTGGTGTTGTTGTATTGTGTGGCAAATTTTGTTAATGAGGAGTGGTCTGGAGATGGCATCAAATGCTTTACTTATTGATACTAGCAGTGTTCTGTGTGGTGGTTGTCTGGAGATGATGCCATCTTGTACTTTTTGAGTGAGATTGGTGAATAGTGTTATGGTTGAGTGGTCCAGTCTGTAGCCGTGTTGTGTGGAATATGTGGTGTTATCTTGCGTAGGAGAAGGCGTTCTACGACTTTGGATGATGTGCAGAGTATGTTATATGTCTGTATGATGCTGCTTCTGTGGGTGTTTTATTTGGTTTGAGTAGTATGACTACTTTACCTAGTTTCCAAATGTTTGGTATTATGTAGTGTGCATATAAGTAGTTTGCTATGTTTGTGAGTGTTTGTGTGCCATGGGGATCGAGGTGTTTGAGATGTATGTTGGATATGTTATCAATGGCCATGGTTGAGTTGTTTTATGATGTGTGCAGTGTCTTCTGCTGTTGCAAGTATTCCTGTGTAATCTAGTGGGAAGTCATGTTTGCATCTATATATATATATTTCTGGCAAATTTAAGGGTAATGTGTTATTAAAATGTTAGCCTGTTGTTTGCGTGAGGGGATTTTGTCTGAAGGGCTGATGGATGGATGACTTTGTACAATGCCACTGTTTGAGTTAGTGAGGCTTCTGATTGTTTTGGATGTATGTTTTGTAGTCAAATGTTTTTTTAACGAAAGTTAACCAGTTTTCTGTTTGTTTCTCTATTAGTTTGGTGTTTATCTGTGTGTTGAGTTCTTGTATATGGTTTGTTGTGTTTTGTGTGTGAGGGGTGGGTGGGTCACATAGATTGTTGCGTTCCTTTAAAAGTCTGGTGAGAAGTTGGGGTTATAATGTTTTCTGTTGCCTTTAGGGATGTGTGCTTTGTCTGCATTGTTTATTATATCATGGAACTGTATAGTTGTATTGTTTAATATCGGTGTTGATGTTATGTGTGTAGGATTTAGCTCCTGAAAATGATCTTTGGTGGTTTCCCCCAAACTCTCCCAGGTAGCTCGCTTGTAGTTGGTGCTTGTATGGCGGGTGTGTGAGAATGTGTCTGTTGTGGTGCGCAGTGTGATGATTATTGGGAGGTGATCTGATGACAGGTCTGTGACAGTTTTCCATGTTAAGGAGGG
Source organism: Ceratothoa steindachneri (assembly GCA_963969495.1). Classification (NCBI taxonomy): domain Eukaryota; kingdom Metazoa; phylum Arthropoda; class Malacostraca; order Isopoda; family Cymothoidae; genus Ceratothoa; species Ceratothoa steindachneri. The sequence goes on from OZ018320.1 coordinate 41,890,098, forward strand.
AGCCAGGTTTGGGCGGCAGAAAGTTATGTCTGGGGAAGTGCAATTGAAATTTGCTTGATGTGGAGTGTGTGTATGAGTGTCTGCGTTATTAACGATGAAGAGCTGATCTAGTTGTGTGCAGATTTCTGTACCTCTTTGTGAGGTGTTGTATTGGCACATTCAAATCTCCACCCAGAAGAATGTTTGGGAGGGTATTCAATGCCTGTAGTCTAATCATGTAGTTTGCTGGTATACCTGGTGAGTGTTCTGGTGGAATGTATGTGTAGATGAGTAATTTGTTTAGTGTGTCCAGTTTGGATTTGAAATGCTTGTAGTTTTGTGCGTCTTTCTGCTTGTGTAAGTGTTCTGATATGTTGTGTTTTTTCTATGTAGGAAATACTGTTGTGTGTATAAGTGATGAGGCCAACACCCTCATTATGTTGTCTGTCTTGTCGGATGGCAGTGAAGTTTGGAATGTTTGGAGTTTTGTGTTTGTGCTGTAGTTTGGTTTCTTGTATTATGGCAATGTGGGTCTTAAATTTATGTAGGAAGTGTTTGAGTTCCATGTGCTTGTTTTGGATGCCATCTATATTAAGTTGGAGAATGTTAATGTTGCGGCGGTTGTTTCTGTGTGGCATATTTCTTTGTCTGTTTGGTGGTTGGTTTGAGGTGTGTTAGTAGGAAAGGGTGTAGGGGGATGAGTATGTGTTGGTTGTGCGCTATGTTGGGGAATGGGAGATGCTTGTGTGTGATGAGGTAAAGGAATGTTAGGAGCAGGTGTTGGTTGTGTAGTATGTTGGGGGATAGGAGGTGTGTGTGTGTGAGGAGGTGGAGGTTGTGGGGTGGGTTGTTGTGTTGGTTGATTTGTGTTTGGTCGGGTGTGGGGTATTTGTGCCTGTTGGGTGTTGTTGTTGTGTATGTTTTAGCATAAAAGACGTGTCTATTGTATGGTGTAGTCTATAAGTGTTTTGAGAGTGCTGCACTGGAGGTGTACCCATTCACTACATGAGTTGAAGTGAACTGATCCATATAGTCAAAGGTGGTACCCTCCAGGGTAGTTTCCTGGACAGAACCTCCAACCTGAGGGCTACACTGAGCTCTCAAAGGAGTTTCTTAGCCCTAACCCCAAAAGGCTTAGGGTATGACTGGAGTCTCTAGGTGGCATAGGCACTGTCAAGATTCAACATGGATGCGTTGAGAGTCATTGGTGAACTTAGTCAAACATCAAATTAAAGTAGGATCAGTAGAAAAGCAAGGTTCATTGAATATAGAATGACCATGGGGCGGGTACAAGAGACACTGAAACTGCTAAGATGGGGCTCCCAAGTGAGGAGTCAGTTGAAAACAAGAGTCAGTTGAAAACAAGACCAAGAAACGGTGCAAGTCAACCACTTCAAGGTGAATCCCATGTAAGAACAAACCCAGGTTGAGATGGAGTTGCGCATGGTGACAAAGCGACATTAGTCTTGCTCAGGGAAAACCAAAACCTGTCCATTTCAGCATAACAAGAGATGCGGTTCAATACCTTTTGGAGTCTACACTCCAGATTTGGCATCTGGTCCACACCAACAAATAGATCAAAAGGTTATCTGCATAGAACATCTGCCAGCAGCACCGAGGTGATATTTTTGATGCCCATGGCAAAGTGTGATAGAGGACACTTCCCTGCAGGATACCTTCTTTCTACCCCATAGGGCGGGAGAGGGCTCCCCGATCAATACACAAAAGCAACAATCTCATCGAAATTCAGATTTGAAAATTGAGAGATGTATTCTCACCCACATCGTGTGGAAGGTCTCCATGATAGCATATCTCCATGCAGTATCATAGGACTTCTCCAAAGCCAAAGAGAATGGAGCATAGGTGTAAATTGTGTCCTCCCCAAGCCCCTACCTAACAGGTTGTGGGAGGTTGCAAAGTCCTCATAGCTCAAGAGGGTGGGGGGACACCTAACATGGACTCCTGCAAAAACAAAGTTAAATGTGAATGGGAGGATAAGAGCTTTCACAGCTCCTCCCAATTATCCCAGAATCCATGGCATTTCCAGGGATGGAAAATACCCTTCGGATCTATATTAAGGGAGCTGTAGGGGTCTTCTGGAAAGGAATCTGACCATAATGAATGTAATCTTCCTTAACCCATCAGTCGCCTGAGGGCCTTGTATAAGTCCTAGATTCAGTACTACATAATCGCCTGAGGGCCTTTTGTGGCCTTTCACCTATAGACTTGTATTTGCCCTGATAATTATGATAATTTGTCAATTTCCTTTTTTCAAACTCTTATGTAAGTGATTAAGCATCTAATTAAAATACATAAATAGCTTAGGTCAGTCCTTCTTTGTTTGTAAACCAAGATTTATGAATGAGAGTAGCTTGACTCCGTTGTAGGCCTCACAACATGACAGCGAAAGGAGGCTGATATATTACTCACATCTGTGTAAACACGCCGTTTTTTATGACTCTTCCTTATTTTTTAGTTAAATACACTTATATATTTCATTTTTCATCCAATTAAAATGAGGAAATGCCTTAAGTTAGTATGTTATTGAAAGCACACAAACCAGCAAGCCTATTTTGTCTGGAAAATACAGTTTTATAGGTAAAAAATAGGCCCTGAGCAAATTTTCATAAAATTTAAGATAAAATAGTCTTTCATGAATAGTAGCACTGTTTTCTACAATTAGAAATATGTTTTAAAGCGTAACTGATTTAAAAAGCAAATAACAAACATGGGTGTTGATGAAAATTTGTGTAAGAACTGAGAATTATCAATCATAATTATAAATAGGTAAAAGATTATTAATAATTTTTTAATTATATCAATAGAATAATTCTTTTCAATTAAAATGATATATTAGCTCCTTTTGATGGCCTACTTTAGAAGTTCAAGGGTTGCCTCACTACCACATTCCAAGGTTTTGCCTCCTGTGATTCTGACTTTGTGGAGTCATGCAAATGCTTCATTTTTTGCAATGGAGTCATGTTGGATGGCTTGGGTCTGTATGCCCACCAGCACTACTAGGGTGGTGATTCGGGGAGGCTTATCATGTAAGGCCTTGGAGAAATTAACAGACTTTGTGTTGACCTCAATTGGCATGCTTCCAAGATCTATTAGTGTGGCTGAAGGAGTGGCAATGCTACACTCCCTAGTTAATGACACAAATTACTTAACACAGTAATCATGCCAGCCATCTTGCAAAGACTCTGAGAGCTTGTGATAGCCAAATGTGACCAAGCATATAGGGGTGGATCTCAAAGATCCTTCCTTTTTCCCCATCACAAGCTCAACCTTGACCACCCTCTGGTGGGCCAGGTCTTCTGTGATGTTTTCTAAGGAGTAGTCAATGAGTGCCCTCATGTATACTTTCACCAAGTTCATATTTGAGTGCAGAGTCGCCTGTGAGATATCTTTGGTTTCTTACTGAGAATCCTAGTTAGGATGGAATATGTGTTTCCTAGACAATATGCACACATTGTAGAGTGGATAACTAGACTAGAGAGCAATTAAAGCAGTTGGACTTGAAAAGCCCAGGTAACCTCTCGATGCCTCTCTTTGAGGACTCCCAATGATTGGATGTGCCAAATTAAGAGGAGAACCATCCACCCACAGCCCCCCCCGAATGAGATGCCCTTATTTTCTAGTTATTTTAGGGGAGGGGGGGTCAGCAGCCCCACCTCAAAAGGGACCAGGGGCCAGCCCCCGCCCCATTCCTCCTAATTAGAAAAAGGACCCGACCCTCTATGGAGCTTCATCAGAGGGAGAAAGGGCCCTCTTTCTTTTGAGTCCTCATTGGCCTGGAAAATAGGGAGAATCTCCCCCAGGAGCAGACTAGGTCTTGCAGGTTTCTCCCACAAGTCCACTCCAGGGGAGGAAGACCCTGCATCCGGGACCTCACTCACCAAGGTGGGGATCCGGACAATAATCTCGTTAGGCTTGCTGCTATTTTATACATCAAAGGGGGTGGCGAGCCGACCTCAATCAGAACTTTTTTTAAGGTGGTAGGTGGTCTAATGGACCCTATCGCCCCTTGCCCATTTAAGGAGGTTCACTTCATCTAAATGCTCCCATCGCGAGTGAGAGATCCTACAATGCTGATTCTCAACCACACACCAAAGTGGGGGTAAAGTTTCACATTAAGTTTGGGAATTTGGTTGTTTTTTCTTTATTTTTTACCTCACAAAATTCAGAAATTTTCAACCAGGTAAAGAAATAAAAAGTGGTGTTGGTGGGCTATATCTCGTCCAGTAAATCTGCTAATCGTGTCTCAGATTTTCGGACCTTCAGTCTGTGCGACAAACCCAGTGATGGCAGAATGTGGTGGTCCTCCAAAGACTAGGTGTAGCAATCTAGATAAACTTCACTGAAGAGTAGCGTACTGAAACAAGTACTTAGGCAAATGAGGAAAAGGGGTGTAAGATTGATGAGGAATGGTGATATAAAGGCGATGAGTTTCTGGATTCCCTCTGTATACAATACTCAATGAACTTATTCCCCCCATGTTACGGTTTCACTCACAAAGGGTCTATAACAACCACCAGATCCATTACATTAAAACAACCACTTTTTATCAACTTGACTCATTAAGAATCCATTAGGATTGGGCAGCTGCCACCTTGTTTTTCCTTAAACTAAACTATCAACTTGACTACAATAATATCCATTCCAACTATTGTGTTATTTCTCAAATGTCTCACAACACTGACCGCTTATTTGCTTGTCATTTCCATCCACCTGGCTTGCATCGACTAAACCAATTATATTCACATTCACTTCCTCCTGCATGCTAACTTTATATATAAATCATATCAAAGTACTCTTACTATCTACTTTTAACCTTTTCATTGCTCTCAACTGGTGAGGTGCACAAAGATATTCTTAATTTTTCATATCATAAATAACTTTTTCTTGTCTTATGGGTCCTCTCTCAACTTCCAGATACTCATTTGCTGCTTTCTTTATTCAAAATCTCTGTTCCACTGCTCTTTTCGCATCTTAACATACATTCATCCGCATCACTTTGACATGTTCCTTTGTGGTATATTAATTTGACATTATTAAGTGAAAGTTTGATCCAAATAAATTTGAAATGGTCTTGTGTCAAACTAGACCAAAAAGGTTACCTATGCCCTGTTTAAGTGAAGTCAGTTACACAAAATGCAATTATTTTGAAAAATACTGCATGCAGGCAAAAGAATTACATCCTAACATATTTGGTTGCCCCTCCAAGACTAGCAACTACAGCCAGCCTAGATCAGCCAAGAAGGACTGAAAAAGTTTACAACATATTGTTATAAATTTAAATTTACATACTTTTAGTCAATGCAGGTTATTGAAATTTACAATCTATGTAGAACTTTATGTAATAGATACAATGTAACGATCAGGAAAGCAAAATGGTGAACAGGAAAAACTTCATAAGGACAGTAGTGAAATTTGACAATGCAGTTTACAACACATTAATATAAACATGGTTTAGTGCAGTGCAGCAATTAAATTTTTATTGCCATTCCAAATCAGGGAGGTTTTATTGACACATCCTGTACTTGGTTGCATAACCCTTGTTGTCAATTACAGCTTGCAGGCCCTTTGAGTATTCTCCTAGGATTTTTCTACAGATGCTTGGATGATTTTGCTGCATCCCCTCCAAACATATTTTCTTCAAATCAGACAAGTTACGCGCATCTCATTACCATGATCTTCCAATGACTTGTGAGTTTAAGGCAAAAGTTTCCATTGGATCAGAAATTCCAGAATGTGATCATTTACATATACTTGGTCCATGCATCGAGCATTGATGGGCTTTGTCAACCTGACCCACCATTCAGGCAACATTGTCCACATATTTTTAATGAGATACAGGTCAGGAAATTTCTACCTGTATTTAGGCAATTCTTAAGTTTGTTTTGATATATGCTTGGGGTCATTGTCTTGTTGCAATTCCCATCCTGGTTTCAGGTTGAAAAAGCCAAACGCTAGATAACAAATTTCTTTCCAAAATTCCCCTGTACATTTCCTCGTTCATTTCGATTACCTTTATTCTTCCAACCCCTGATGAGCAAAAACAAACCCATACCATGATTGATCTACTACCGAATTTGACTGTAGGGATTGTATTCTTTGGCACATAAGCCGCAAACTTTTTTCCAAAGGTTGCTAATTAAATTTCAAACAGAAAGTTCTATTTTCATTTCATCTGACCAGAGGATTTGTTGCCAGAATATTGCTGATTTATTTAAATGCTCATTTGCAAATGCCAAGCAAGCTTTACAATGAGTTTTCTTAATGATTAGGGTCTTTCTTGGAGTATGAGAAAAGATCATAATGATGCAGCATTATACTTATTCTATACGTGCAAACTTCAATTCCACTTTTTTTCCAGATTTTCCGTAGGCTCTCAAATAGTAGTCTGTGGTATATCACATACTGTTCTAGCAAGCTTTTTGAGTTGTACATTCTGTTAACATCTGAGGGCAACCTGAGTGATCCAAAGGTTGAATTGAATTACAAGACTTCCAGTTGCGTATTATGGTACCTACTGAATTTATAGGAAGTTTAAGCTGTACAGAGATTTTTCTGTACCCAAGACCACTCTTATGAAGGGTTACAATGTGATCACGAAGATCTTGACTGATTTGTTTGTTTTTCCCCAGTACAACTATCTTGTAAGGAATGACAAGGTAGCCTTAAATGATGACAAAAGAAACCTTGGATTCAGTTTAGAATATTGTAGATATTCATGTACAAGTGAGAATTAGTTTTAAATCGGACATTTTGCAGATGTAACCTATTTATCCATAAGACTATATTTAAAGAATGCAATTTTTTTGAAGAGTTTGAATTTTTAGTTTGTGAGGCACCTAGGTATATTTGAAGCTTTTACCAAATTCTTTCTAAGACTATTTACAGTCAAAAAAAAGCCAGCGGGGGTGGTTTTTCATATACTCGTATTTGAAGCTTTATTCAAAGTTCTTTCTCAGAGTTCTGAAAAAATATATGATTATCAAATGTTTGGGAATTTTTTTAAACAGTAGTTATTTCCGCAGGCTAAGGAAAGATGTACAGGAAACCTTTTAATTTTTTTTAAGACCAAAACCCTGCTGCTGCTAGAGCCAGATAGGCTGTAGGCCACAGAGCAAAGGTTTGCCTGAGAAGCACATGCTCCTCCTATAAGGAGGAGTGGCAAAGCATCTCCTCTTATATGTATTTATATGAATGTGTTAGAAACTTTTGCAGCCAAATTTCAATATTTTCTTTATATTATAAAGTTTTTCCTGTTTACAATTTTGCTTTTCTGATCATTACATAAAGTGAGTTCGATGTGCATTGTAAATTTCAATAACCTGTATTAAATAAAAGTATGTAAACTTTAATTTCTAATTGTTGTAAACTTTTGAAGCCCACTGTATGTCATGGTTCTGTCTGTGTGGTTCAAGGTTCGGGTAGGTTGATACAAAGTGTGTTTTCCGAGAGGTCATTACAGCACAGGCACTGTTGGTTGTCTGCTTGGTTTATGAGGTGTTTGTAGTATTGCAGGTTTGGTTGGTGACCTGATCTGAGTCTGGAGATTAACTTTTGTATTTCTGGGGAGGGCAAATTCTTGCTTTGCCATGTCTAAAGCAAATGAATCTAGATGGGATTGTTTGGGAGGTTGTGTAAGTGCCGACTGACTATTTCCATGTGGCTGATTGGTTTATTTTTTTTGAGAGGACAGGGGGTAGTAAGGTGTAGATTCTGATGTAGTGTACTGAAGGCATTTCATGGTTATTTTTTTTTTGGGGGGGGGGGGGAGTAGGTTTGTGTTGATACTGTGGCATGGGTGTGATTGGGTGCAAATCTAAGAGTAGAACTGTGTGCCTATCATGTTTATGTGTATATCTATGGGGAGAATTTAGGTTTCTAAGTGATGGTTGGTTATGTGGGGTGATTTTCTGAAGCCTAAAAAATAATTCCTACCTCAGTGAGTGAGTCTGGAAGCAATCAATCATGCGGGTTAGCACACTAAAAAAATATTAATAAGATATAGTAGAGGCCTGAAGTTTTTTCAGCAGATACTAATTTCTAACTAACGACTTACTTGGAATTTAAATTTGCTTCCTTTCAATTTCTGGCTGCCAGTGGAGGAATTAGAGAGAGAAATGAAGGCTTTATCGAATCCTTCGGGATGTGCAGATTCCAAAGTCTTCATTAGTTGGACAGGATTCACAGATTTTTCAAGCTTGCAGAGTTCCTTGTGACAGGAGAATAGACCTCGAAGAAACGCCCTTGCACAAAACATTAGAATTAGCAAAGCAGTTAATTATACCGATTAGGCGCAACATTTGTAGATTTAAAAATTCTAACAATGGGGAGCAAGACATATATGAAGCAGTTTACATGACTAGAAAAAGGGTGAACCTCACCAGAGGCAAACACACAAGCAAATATTTCATGCAGAACACCTGCTCTCTTAAACACAACCGTAAACTAGCACTGAATAACATGGGATAGTATTTCTGTAATGTAGAAACACACAAGTTTCATTTTTCCTTGCACTTCTACTGCCATTAACTCTGAGTTTGACTTGTTCCTAAACGGGGTTTGCATTATTTCCTTGGTCTTGCTTTCGACCGATGGCTCACCTGGAAAGCTTATGTTCACAGCTCATCCGTGAAGATAGACGCATCAACTGGTTGAGGCCAACTTAGAACCAGGGTGAGACGAGGTGAAGGTTGACCGCATCATCAGATTTTGAGTCATTCATGTACTCTAGCGTGATAATGCGTGCACTCCATAAGCTTTAGGAGCAGATGCAACAATGTTCAAATGTGGTACCTTTCACTGCAGCGTCATGGGGCTGGATGAGCAATCTTTGGCCTGATCACCTGCAGGATTAACAGGGACCCCATCCGTCCCAGGAAGCACCCCAGAAGGAGAGGAACACTTAAGTCTTTGTGCTCTTATTATTTTCCCTTTCTTTTGGGGGGATGGTGGGATGTGCACCATTTCCAAAGGGAGGCCCAAGGCAGTATGGGACAGCTTCGCCTGGTCTTTGTCTGCTGTGTTCCACTGGGAGGAAAGCCATCCTCTTCCTTCAAGTCAGTCTTTGAGGACCTTGTACCGAGGATGGTTTCCACCAACTCAGTATTCTCTCCCAGGCGAGGGCTCCCTGAGGGCTGCATTCACCTCAGGCAGGGTCTCCTCTGATGTCAAAGACCAATACTGGAGATTACATAGGCTTATGGTCAATTCTAGGTGAACAAATCTCATAGCGCCGGCTTACAATGGGAAAACATGAGGAGATGGCATGTATGTCCAAAAATCATTATATGCAGGTCTAGGTGGGTACAGGTCATCCTTAGTTTGTTAAGGGGTTCAAGAGACTTGTTTTTGCTTCCTTTGCAGGTGATGATCCTCTGGCGAAGGAATTTCTTTGTGACTTTGGCCATCCCTGTGAAAGCAAAGAAAGGGGGAGGAGGTTGCAATCCAAGGGTAACCTCTAAAAAGGGGATAAGGGGAAAGTTCCACTACTCAAAGACAAATAAAGGGGATTTCCCATCTCACATAGAAATTTCAAGTGGCCCCTAAGCATGGGAGGGGGAAGAGGAGCCTCCTTTTAGAGGTGGAGCTGCCTGAGGGTGGCTCCAGAAGTGGTTGAGAGAAAACAATTTTACAATTGTTGATGGTGAAAGGGGAGACCATCTACCTGTTAGATGCATGTTGTCATAATCCCTGCCTACCCCAACACCAAAATGTTGGGAAAGATTTCACAAATTCGAATGAAGTCCAAATTTGTTATGTTTACAAATATGCAAAAATTGCATTAGTTTGTGACAATGAAAAAGGTTGGTGGGCTAAAGCCAATGTCCAACCTAACACACCTCAGATTTTTTTACCTATCCCGGAATCCAACTCAGGTCTGTTTAAAGAGTTAGGTTCCCGCCTGTGCATCAATGCATAGCAACCAGAAGTTACCCAATGGATGTTCATTCAACAAAGACTGCACCCATAGAGGCATGTGCGCCAGAGTGGATCCCTTACTAAGTCATAGTAATCGCTGACAAAATGGCCAGGATCTGAAGATGTCATGTGACAAAATTCTTTCAGTGGCCTGGCAGCCAACAAGGCAGTAAAAGTAAAGCCCGCCTGTCATAAGCAGTACAACCTTATGCACACGAGAACGGCCGAAGGAAGGTGGTCAGTCCATGGTAGTTATTGGGGCAAAACAATCTTCCCATTATTCACGCCATAACATCCAGGATCCCCTCAACCTTGGGCTCTTGCAACCTGTAGGCATTAAAGGGTGTTGTTTATAGAGGTTCCAAAGCCTCTCTTCTGATACAGCAGGGAATACTCTTAGGAAAAATGGATGCATAGAACACAGGCCAGCTTCCCCAAGCCCTGTGAAAGATTGAAGACAACTCAGTGAGCAGGCATTCCCTATGGCCACTCGGGCCAGGAAAACATAACAGAAGATACACACTGAATTGCTTCGAAGAAGAGGGGTGCGTCTCTCTGCAAATGACACACTTGGCCATACATGATAGGAACATATGTACAGCCTTGGAGCAACTTACACAGAGTGGGTAAACCTGACTTTGCATATCTACATGAGTAAATGGTATAGCTGAAGTGGTGGCAGTAGTAGCACCTCCGTGGCAGTGGCAAAAATGCCTTCATGCGGTAGTGATACCAACCGACACACACCGAGTTAGAGAGCCTGTCATGGTCAAACATGAAGAGTGTAGGGGGTGGATCTTGATGCCCCTCCCTGATTTCTTATGACATGTTTGACCTTGACCACCCCATGGTCAGCCAGCTTTAAGGTGATGTCTTCTATGGAGTAGTTCATGAGTTCCCTCGCATAAATCAATCCTTTCATGAAGTTCATGCGAGTGTGTGGTGGCACACTTACTAGTGAGCCATTGTGTCCCAAGGGCACTAATCATGGCCACCTGAGAGGGATCCGACACATTTGCCAGAAGGCTCCCATCTGAGAAACGGATCCCCTTCGGCTCTCTACCAATCGAGCTAGCTAATACCCTCCTCTTATGGATCATGTTGCCCTTGGTCAACATGCTGCCATCAGTGTAGCAATAACCCAAAAGCATGAAGCCAGTGGGCTAAAAAATGGCAGGTACTTTCTCAAGGACTGACAGGCCCTGCTCTCCCTTGCCCCCTAGGGAGGGCGAGGCTGTGCTTGGAGGCGGATTTCCAATCGCTTTCCCACTATTGTCTTCTGCTGTAACCATAGTTGTTGAAAAAGAGGAAAAAAGGGAACATGGGAAGTAGATACTATGATCTTCCAATGACTTGTGAGTTTAAGGGAGAAGTTTCCATTGGATCAGAAATTCCAGAATGTGATCATTTACATATACTTGGTCCATGCATCGAGCATTGATGGGCTTTAGTCAACCTGGCCCGCCATTCAGGCGACATTGTCCTTGAGTTTTAACCATAAAGGATGCTGCTGGCATAGCATTCTTATATGTGTACTGGAAGAAGGGAAGCAGAGTTGATAGCCCAACTCACTTTGTACCTAATATTTGCCCTAGCCAGGAGGCTTTCAGCCCTCGCAGCAGGTAGGGACTTCACAGTATACACTGCCATTCAACTAAGGCTCATAAGAGGATGAAAGTGCACTGGGCAACCAGAAACTCTGTGGTTAGAAGAAAAGTTTGGAAAGAGGTATGTAATAAAAAGTAGAGATAGACGGGTCCACTAACGAGTAGGGTAGGTGATCACCTATTATTATCATACCCTGGTGCTAGGTGATCCAAGGATGGCATGCAGTCTACCATAGCACCATGACTACCAGACCAAACTTTCTTCAGGTGGGAATGGTCCTTTTAGTACAGGGTGCAGATAGAAAAGGTCAATGGGATCGCCATAATAATAAATAATATTAATAGATAATACAGAATAATAATACAATAATATTAATGCTAATAATAACTAATAATACCAAGGTAAAGTAGTGCTGAGAGGGGAAGGGGAGGAAGCACACCAACAATTTTCCAAGGACCCATCAGGGAGTTCGGGTCAATGAGGGAGCTTCCCTACTCAGGGGGGTACCACCCCTGTGGGGAAGTCAGTCGGGGGATCTGAGAGGAAAAGGGTAAATGTAGGAGTGAAAATAGTTGAGGATATAAAGTCACAGGTCCTGCAAACAGTGGAGCGGGCAAGGTGTACAGTGGCTGGGAGGCTGTGCCAGAGGGTGCTTAAGTGCGGGCCCTCGGTCCAGGCTGATGAGCCGCTCCTCTCAGTATGAGGTGTAGCAAGCTACTCAGGGTACCCGCCTCCTGGCCCGGATGGAATCCAAATAGGTGTCAACTTTACAGTGATTGCCATATGCCGTAGATACCCATGCTTGAATCCCCCATTAAAGTGTAGATCTTCACTAAGTAATAAAAGGCTTCAGAATGAGAGCAGATTGTCCGTAAAACCCATCCCAAATTATATATTTTATTAAGTTCATGTTAGGTTAGGTTTGAGAAGTGTCAAACTTTTAAACGTCCCTCAACTCACTGGATTATTTTAGCTGATTCTGAAGGTGGCGCAGGCATCTCACAAATCAGAGTCACAACATTATCCAGTCGATTTTGCTCCTTGGCCGAAAATTCCTCATTTTTCAAAATTGAGCTTTAAGGAAAAAAAGTATCAGTCACAAAAACTCTCTACAGCATTTTATAACAGTACTAGGAGCCTCAAAATGTCTCCCATACGTTTTATTAAGATCCTCAAATATTTTAATTAAAGAAAATGAAAATCAATGAGAGCATTTTTTGCTTGGAAACAGAAATTGCAAAAATGGGAGGTTAGAGAGAGTTAAAATGCGATAGCATGAGGGACAGCAATGGCCTGTAACTCTCTGCAAGCTGCCATTATTCTGTAATCAAAGCTGGTTCCATTCAGAAGATTCCTAAATAATCTTCCAGGGTATAGAAATTTAATCAAAGGTGAAATTAAGATTGTCATTTCAGATAGACTGAATATTATTCAACTTTATAAATTTTAAGGATAACCGATTTTTTAGCTATTAAAGGAAATATGTGGTTAGGAATTTTAAGGAAAACAGGAATCTTGGAGTTAAGAAGCTTGGGCCTCAACAATACAAAAAAAAAAATACTAGCAAAAGAAGAGAAGTAGAGGACTGACAGAAACAAAATATTGACAAGGCATAAATTAAAAGTTAACATAAAATTTGGGGTCTCAAAGAGTGTGGTTCTGTGAGAAAAACAACAACATAATAAGGACATATGGCATGTTATTGCATTTGGCTTGAAAATAGGTGAGAAACTTGTAAAAAGTGGCAAAAAAGAGTAAAATGGAAATTTCTCAAAATAAAGCCCAGGTAGTCTCAATTTAGTTTGAGACTGCCAGGAAATACTGAGACTGGGAGAGCATGCCACTCTTCAAGGTACCAGGAGTAGTTTACATAGGGGACAAAAGGGACAAAGTCACAAATTACCATCACACGCACTACAAGGAAGCAAATATATCTGTTTGGCTGAACCTAATTTTTAGCAAATGGCTGAATAAATTCTTACACAAAAATGATATCTATTGCTACCAGGTTAGGAAGTGGCCATATTTTTATAATATTTACATTGCCACATTCAGCAGTATGAAACATTTGGGAAGTATTATGATGCAACAGGCAAAATTGCATGTCATTTGGCAGATAGCTGGTCAAAAATGCCTAGAAAACAAACAAAAATATGTGTAAAGGATGGTCAAGGAAGCATAATGTTATAAAGCACCTTTGCTGCTAATGGTACAGGAAAACTCGTTAAAATCAATAATAAAATGAGAGATGATTATTTGCTTGTTTTGAAAGGGAACCATGAAATCAGCAAGAAAACAAAGTGGGTATGCAATTTTATTTTCAGCAGGGCAATGGTCCAAAACACAGTATGTCAAAGAAATGTGTTGAAAATTCCTAAATTAATGTTTCAAAATGGCCACCACAAAGCCAAATGTGAGACCATAGAAAATATGTGAATGGAATTAAAAAAAAAAAATCCAGCAAAGAAATCAATGAACAGGGAAAGTTGTGGATGTGCTGGATCGAGGAATGGAGAAAAATTTCTAATCAAGATTACTGAAATAGAAATTATAGCAAATGTTTTACAGTTGTAACTGCTAACGATGGAAATGCAACAATTATTTTTCACTCAAAATTTACAGTAAAAGTGTGTAAGGAGAGATCTGTAAAAAAAAAGGAGTTGCCATGCTACACCAAAGAGCATTTTGCAAGAAAAAGTAATAAAAAGCAACAAAACCATTCCCTATTAGAGCTCTAAATCAGTGGTTCACCATATTTCAGAATGTCATCCCCCCCCCCATTCCAAGATTGTCTGCATCAAAAGATGTGGGAGAGGGGCTCCGGCAGGGATGCAGCGGCGTAGCTTTACCGAGGTGGTACTCGTGCTTGCAGCAGGTAACCGATGCATACTGCATTTTGTGCCGCCCTGGGGAGCTCAAAGGCAATACAAATATCAATATTCCAACAGTTAGTCTGCCAATCTGTGGTCCCAATTCCCCCCTGGTTGAGAACCCCTGCTCTAGATCCTAAGCCACAGAGGTGGACACGCACAAACTTACCCCAATGGAGGTAGTTAAATCATATTCATCACAAAGACAAATAGACAATCACACAACCACTGTCCTTCCTTTCCCATCTTTACAGCACAACATAACAACTCAATCCCCTATTCCAGAACCCTGCCAATGGACTACTAGCCCCATGTAGGGCCACCCATAGCCACATACCCTAACTTGGAGCTATAGTGCTACCTATAGGGTTTCTTAAATATACATACCCTTGATGCGGAACCACAGAAGGTTCTATGGTAACGTTGCTGTCAATACAATACTACCCGACACTTTTACCCCAATGAAGACTGGTCCCCTCATCCCTTCACCCTTGCCAGCAGTTGTCATACTGAACTTTATATACATTTCATTATCTGGTTGAGGGATCTCGTAGACAATGCGAGGGACATCATCATCATCATTTTTGAAGGCTCCATACATGCTTGCATGTGTCGGCCTTATTTACCTAATGGCGGCTTTCCATGCTGCTCGATCTCGGGCTGTTTCTCTATTCAAACTCATGTCTCTAAGGTCCCTCTTTATGACCTCATTCCATGTCTTCCTCGGTCTTTGTAGGTCTTCCTCCGGCAGCTACACCCCAACTTCCAAACTCCTAACACCCTTCACCCAATTATTATCCTGCAACCTTTCCATGTGACCGAACCACCTCAATCTGCCTCTTCTCAGTGCCACACCAATGAATTCTATCCCCAATCTATCCTTTAATTTGCAGTTCGCAACTCTGTCACCTCCAGGCCTCAAATTCAGAGATGCACCTCACATCCATCTCACCATTCTCATCTCAGTATGCTTGAGCCTCTGGATGTCGTCTTCCTTCACAGCCCAAGTTTCGCTGATGTACAACATTGCACTTCGTGCGCATGCAGCGTACAGACGTCCCTTAGCTCGGAGGGAAAGACCTTGCAGCATCAAGAGAGGAAGCAGCTCTCAACTTTTTCCAACCATTTTTAACCCTTGCCACGGAACTTGCCCCAGCACCTCTTCCTGCAATGAACATATCTCCCAGATAGCAGAACTCCTCTACGCATTCAAGCGACACACCATCAAATACAATCCTCTCCTCTACACAGAATGCACTGAAACTCTCCATCATTCTGCAGCCTACCCCTAAAACCACTACATCTTTTATGCACCAACAAACCACATCCATTACACAGGATAGTTATTCCCTACCCCTCTGTGACACAGTGCACATGGTCACATACCCTCGATGATGTCATTACCACCAACCACTCTTGAAATCAAATCTTTGTTTTATCATAATTCATTCTGAGCCCCATGGAATTCATCCCTTCCCTCCACAACCTGAACTTCTCAAGTGCCGTCCTCTCATCCTCGGCAATCAGCACTAGATCATCAGCGTACAACTCGAATGGCAATCCTGTTCTAAACTTCTGTGACAGCACTGCCAGGACCATAACAAAAAGCAAGGGACTCAAAACGGATCCCTGATGCACGCCAACCTTCACACAGAAGTCATCACTCAATTCTCCATTTACCCTCACCTGGGTTGTTGAACTTTTGTACATAGCCATGACCACCAAAACCAACCACTCCTCAATCCCTAATTTTCTCATTGCCCACTTCACCACTTGTCTTGGTACACTATCAAAAGCCTTTTCCAGGGCAACAAAAATATAATACAACGCTCTTTTCCTAGCGATGTACTTCTCCTGGAGCTGTCTTAACTATAAATATAGCATCCATGGTTCCTTTTCCAGGGATGAACTCAAACTGCATGTCATCAAAGTTTATCCTGTCCCTAATCATTTCTTCTTGAACAGGCTCCATAACTTTCATAACATGATCGGGGAGCTTTATGCCTCTGTAGCTACCCCTTTCTAGCGCATCACCTTTACCCTTATAGACATTCACAATCACACTTTTCAGCCAGTCTTCTAGTACAGCACATTCATATATAACAGCATTTATAAGGTCTGTGACCAGAGGCTTTCAACATCTCGACATTTATTTCGGAAACACCCGCTGCCTTACCTTCTGGCACAATTGATGGCCCTGCTCACCATTTTGTCCTCAATTGATGGCCATGGTCCAGCCACAGGTTCTGCAGAATCCATAAGTCTCCTGTCCCAGTCAAATTCTACGTTTAATAAACGATTATAGTGTTCCCTCTAAGCCTTTTTTTAGATCGTCCTGCCCAACCACAACTCTACCATCATCATTTTTAATGCACTGTTCACCCACTATATCACTATTTTCATTTTTCACCTGCCTAGCCAGTTTAAACACCCTTTTCCTGCCCTCAGCACCATTGAGGCTCTCAAGAAGAGGTTTTTAGGCCTCTGACTTAGCCCTATACATTTCCCGACTCGCCCTTCTTTTAGCTACCAAGTATACTTCCTTACTCCCACCCTGCTTCCATACCATAAACAATATTTTCTCCTTCAATGCAGCCTCAACTTCCTCATTACACCACCTAGATGCCTTGCGTCTGGGTTGACCTCTTGACCATCCACAAACCAGTTCAGTGGCTTTTAGAAGGTTATCTTTCAATCTCCCATACTGCTCACTCACACTTCCGTCAGTCGCTCTATTCTCCGCTGCTAGTGTACCAAACTCCTCGTAAAAAGCCTCCCTCAATTCATGATTTTTAAGCTTCCACACCTTCCTCCCAGGCACAAACTACTACCCATTCCTTTTTATTCCATAACCCAATCACCACTATTTGTTAGCATTTGCTTACTTTACCATACACCCCATGTGCTTCCACACTTTTTAGACCACTTGAACACCAAAATGTTCTTTGTGGAGCAAGCCCAATATGGAATGGTGGTAATGGAGGTGGTGGTGCTATGGCAGAGCGTCTGGGTCATACGGTTTAAATGGCATCACTGAGTTGAGTGGGTGTGTGGAACATGAGGCGTATACATGATAGGTGGGAATAGCAGGGTATTTGTGAGGGGTCCTACTAACCAAGGATGACCCTTGAAAGGATGAGAAGCACATAGAACCCAATGCTATGAAGGGACATGTTGGCAAGGACAAAATCTTGGAAAGAAAGAAATCAGTAGTATTTTTTTACCACTGAGCTGCAGTGTATGGGGGCTGCCCTAAAGTGGACCTGAATCAAGATTCCACCTGGTGACTAACAACACTTGATGTGGCTTAACTTCACTGTAATCAGAAAGAGTGTTTCCACTCAGCTAAGCCATAGCCCACAAAATCATGGCTGATTTTGTACTTGATAGGCTATGAAGGGCCATGAGAGGGTAGCTATGTAGTGGCATTGATGCATAGTGATGTCACCTTGTGGGAAAGTAGTCAACAATGAAGAAAAAATTAAACTAACAGGGCATTTTCTCTAAAAGGTGAGAAGGGTTGTTAAAGATAAAATGGCTGGGGAGGTGAAGAGGGGTGTTACAGACAGCTTAAGTAGATTCCTTGGCCCACCATGGAATGGGAGTACCAAAGACTGTTTGGATCCTGCATTCCTTCCAAAAGGAAGGTTACAACCTAGGTTATTAATAAAATGTATTTCAAAGAAGAAAATTTGAATATGGTAGAAAAGCAAGTGTGAAAACACAATGAAATTAAAGCTACTCTCAAGTGCATAGGACATGAGAATGCATGTCAAAACCTTAAATCATAATCTCAAGGGACAAATAGATATAAAAGCACACTTGATCACCCAAAACTTGTAATAGAACACCTTGCTCAGAAAGGACAATGTAAAAGACTAAATAAGAGTAGCAGTGAGAACAAAACAATAACCATAGATGAACAAAAGATTAATCCCATACATGATTAATCCATTGACAAAAGGAGCCATCAGGGGTGATACAGGTTTGATATTCGAGAATCGGGTAATCTGCACCAATAAAGGGCGGTTACTTTCCAAAGTGAGAACCATATCTGGCAGCAATTTGGCAGTGTCCTGATGGTAAAACAGCGTCAGAAGTGAGATGGCACTATGCTCAACCACATCAAGATTGGCTATCTGAAAAGAATATGCATGTTAATTAAATAATCAACACTTCCAAAATTGCCATCCTCATCCCAGCTGATTTATTAAGCATAAAACTAATGATTATATCTGTGTCACCAGCCTCTCAGAGAAATGTGTTGTAACATTTTATGCAATCATGGTACATGCATGAACAGAAGGAACCAAGCACCCCTTGGTGCCTGGTACATATGTTAGTCCTCTTTCTCTCTAGCACTCAAATAATAATAATAATCGATCTATCGTGCATGCAATTTTCAAAAAACTTTGTGATAAATTCTTCTTACATGCCTGAACTAGTTGAGATTACATGCCTGAACTAGTTGAGAATAAACATTCATGACTCAGTGAACCGGGGATGAGTGGACAAACACTAGTCGGCAACTAGCCTGTAAAATTAGCCATCGGCTGTGACAATAGGTGAGAAGACTTGTAAATAAAGTGGTAAAAATGGAAATAACTAGAAATAAAGCCCAGGTAACATCAATCTAGTTTGAAACTGCCAGTAGCCCTGGGAGGGCATGCTGCGCTGCTCCTTCAAGTACCAGGTATACAAAGGGCACCCATCATTCTTTTCTTTGACATGTGCTGATTGACAAATTAAATATTTATTTAATAAAGATGATGTCATTTGTCATTATAGACCGACGGGGTTGTAATTTTGCCCAGGCCAGGGTTAACTGGGACCGGGTCATAATTTTGCGCAGGCAGGTGTTAACTGGGACCGGGGTCGTAATTTTGTGGGGGCTGGGGTAACTAATACGAGGGGCAGTCAATAAGTTTTGCGAATCGGTAGGGCAAAACAGAGGAAGGGGGATGGCGGTTTGTGGGGGGTGTTAGGACAAGTTATGACAAGTCACGACCTGCAGCCGCACGCTCTTGCCTCGTCTATTTAAGAAGCAGTAGCTGATTGAAGATCGTCAGTCACAAATTTTTCAACAATGGAGAAGGTTGAGCACCGCGCAGTGATCAAATTTTTGACCAAGGAAGGCAAGAATGCAAAAAGAGATCCATGAACGCATGGTTGCAGTGTAAACCGACACCGCCCCTTCCTATGCCTATGCAACCATTGCTCGCTGGAATAGGGAGTTCCGCCATGGTCGTGAATCCCTTGAAGATGACCCCCGCCCAGGACGCCCGTCAGACGTGACCAACGAGGACAATGTGGCCCGTGTGGAGAGGATGATCCTCGAAAATCGTCGGGTGAAGGTCGAAGAAATCGACCGTGAACTTGGAATATCACATGGAAGTGTTATCAAAATCATCCACGACAATTTGGCCATGACCAATGTCTCTGCCCGTTGGGTCCCTAGAAACATCACGCCCATGATCGACCTTCAACGTCGTCAAAGTCCACAAGGCCAGAGTTGCACAAGCTGCAACCATCCCCCATAGAGTCCAGATCTGGCCCCTAGCAACTACTTTTTATTCCGCCAGCTCAAAGCTGAACTGCATGGACGCCGGTTTGGGGATGATGAAGATGTCCAGCTTGCCGTCCAGGAGTGGATTGAACATCAGTCGGGAGATTTCTGGTTGTCGGCAATTCGAAGCC
Source organism: Ceratothoa steindachneri (assembly GCA_963969495.1). Taxonomy (NCBI): domain Eukaryota; kingdom Metazoa; phylum Arthropoda; class Malacostraca; order Isopoda; family Cymothoidae; genus Ceratothoa; species Ceratothoa steindachneri. The sequence continues at coordinate 41,910,188 of OZ018320.1, forward strand.
TCAGGGACAAGTAGCGCAAGTGCATTGAAGTCGAGGGTAGTTATATTGAAAAATAATAAAACACTTTTCCTCATATCTCGTTTCCTTATATTCAAATTGCAAAACTTATTGACCGCCCCTCGTATTTGGCAGGGGCAGGGATGAAAAAAAAGAAGACAGCTGGGGCCCTGGTCGGTCTATAACACTGGCCTGTATTTTAAAACTTTTTTCAAAAGTCATAGGTTTTCCAACTGATTTAGAATCATTTTTTCATGCTGAATTTAAAAATAATTAGTTTTATTTGGTCAGGTATGGTTTCTAAGATATGCTTGATTTATATTAAAACATATATTTCAAAATAGCGCTATCATCCAATCATTTATTACTTCTGTTTTGTCACATCAAGTAATGAGTAATCATACATAACCTATTTTATTCATCTCTTCAGCTCTAGATTTGCATTACAGTGGATTGTACATATAAGAATTATCTTAGTTTGGGTTTTTTTTTACATCTACAGACATGCCGCTCTTCCAGACCATCAAGTAAAAATCAAAGATTTTGTGAAAAAGGCATATCATGCTTATTTTGGAAGGAAACTAGGAGAACAGGATAAACTGCCCATATTTGCTGTAAAACGTGTGGATAAGTTATGGGATTAGAGTACAGTAATCCCTTGCTACTTCGCGGACTCACTACTTCGCAGATTTTCAAAGCGCAGTACATAATACCGAGTTTTCACTATATCGCGGGTTTCTGCGACACGTATATTTATCAGTACTGTATATTGGTTGATGAAAATTAAAAAGTTGAAAAAGAAAGAAAATAATTAAAACATTAAAATAAATAGCATACATAATACATTTACTCTATATGAGATCGTACAAAGCGTTCTATTGGCTGATGGATGGGAGCCGACCAATCAAAGTGTGGTGTTGTGTATCCTAGCATCATTCTGATGTGCACTCGCACATTCAGCATCTAGCCTTGTTGTCTGCCCAGTTCTAACCAACTGTTTCGCTGCATTTACGTGCTCACTACTTTCCAGTTCTGTGTTTATCGTGACAGTGAAATCGTTCGGGCAGCGCTTATAGCACATGTAGGCATAGCACTTCTGCTTGAAGGCCGTCTCACACTCAGCCGACCACCACGGGAGTGGTCGGCGTGCAAAACGGCCAGACCTAGGAATAGTAGCCAGGCCCGCAGTGATGAGGTTGCTGGAGAAGAACTCAATGGCCTAGTCTAATGACCTAAACTCCTGACTGAGATAGAGAATTCAGTCATTTCCTGAAATGCAGACCACCGCGCCTGCGCCAAGCAACACCAAGGCGGGCTCTTGGGCAGCAGCAGCCCAGAAAATGATATTTAAATGGAAAAGTGATCACTACCATGGAGATCATTGACCACTCCCCAATCAAAATCGGGTGTGCATCCGGAGAGCACAAAGATAGATCAAGGCAGTAAAATGAAGCGGTTCTCAGGCAGTGATGCGTAAACTCATCCACATTTAGGACACTAATCTCAAGCTCGTCAATCAGGTCGGCAAGGACTTGACCCCGGGGATTGATAGAGTAGTCTCCCCAGAGGGGGTGTCTACTGTTTAGATCTCCGAGCAAGAGATAGGGCCTCGGCAACCGTGCCACGATGTGGCGGAAGTCCCCGCGTCGAAGTCGGCGGACGGTGAAATGTACCTACTATCAAGGTGCAGCTGCACAGCTACTGCATCAAAGGAGGTATCTAAAGCGAAGAGGACGGAGAAACGTGCCGGGTGTAAATCGCACATCCTACCGCCCAGCCCCCATCCCGTGGTGGTGGGGTCGCAAAACCGTTATACCCTGGGAGGGTGGGCAGGGGGCATGCGCCCAGAATCGTTTCCTGCAAAAAGATAGCTAATGGGGAACGGGAGGAGATAAGCCTCTGCAGCAGCTCCCAGTTGACTCGGAGTCCACAGAGTGACGAAGAGTGTAGGGGTGGGTCTCAAGGCCCCTCCCTGTTTTCTCATCACACGCTCGACCTTGACTGCCCCATGGTCAGCCAGCTCTAGAGTGATATCTTCTATCGAGTAGTCCCCGAGTTTCCTCGCATAAACTACTCCTTTCACAAAGTTCATGGTAGAATGTGGCGTCACACTCACCAGGGTGCCATCAGGTGTCCAAAGAGCGCTTATCTTGGCCACCTCGGAGGAATCGGCCAAATTCACCAGGAGGCTCCCGTCCGAGAAACGGGTCACCTTCGGCTCTCTAATAATCACACTAGCTAAAACTCTCCTCTGATGGATCATGTTGCCCTTAGCAAACACAGTCCCATCAGTGGAGTGAATAACAAGGAAGCGTTTGAAGCCAGCAGGCTCAAAAATGCTGCATAATCTCCAGTACCGAGGGAAGTATTGCCACCAGCTCGGCCGTGAAGACAGACGCAGGGGCTGGCAGAGCCCCGCTGACTTCAAACAGAGAGGATACGGCGTGGAAGCCGACCCCCTCTTCGGAATTGGAGCCATCCGTATACACTGGCACGGTTCCAGCATGACACGAGATGTGCTCCAAAAAGTTCGACCGCAATACAAGCTTTGGGAGCAGAGGCGTGGCGACAAATAGCTAAATGTGGTACCCTCCAGGGTGGCGTCCTGAGAAGAACCAGGAACGACACCGGCCCGAGAGCTATATCTAGCTCTCTCGGAGTTTCCTGGCCCTAAACCCAAAGGGCTTAGGGTATTACTGACGTCTCTCGGCGGCATAGGCAACGTCGAGATCAGCTGCGGATGCAGTGAGAGCTGTTGGCGACTGAGGGAGGTGGCGGGCTCGCGCGTACAGGCGAGTGATGCACTGCACGCGGCGCAGAGAGAGTGGAATCTCCCCAGCTTCGACCAACAGGCTCTCAATGGGGCAAGTGCGGAAGGCACCGGTCCCAAGCGAAGGCCGGTGTGGTGGATCGAGTCCATTTCGGCAATACACGCTCGGCTGCGGATGCATAAAACTCGGATCCGTAGTCGAGCTTCGAACGAACAAAGGATCGGTAGAAAAGTAAGGCCCCACGCGCTGAACATCACGGAACGGAGAATATCCATGGCGTGGGTACAACTGACCCTAAGGCTGCGAATATGAGCCTCCCAGGTGAGGCGTCGGTCGAATACAAGACCGAGGAAACGGTGCGACTCAACCACATCCAGGCGCACCCCATTAAGAAACAAATCTGGGTCGGGGTGGAGCAGTGGATGGCGGCAGAAGTGCACCACCTTAGTCTTGGCCAAAGAAAACCGAAACCTGTGCGCTTCGGGATAGCGAGAGACGCAGTTCAATGCCTGTTGGAGTCGACGATCCAGAGTTGGCATCTGGGCCGCTACAAAAGAGATCGAAAGGTCGTTCACGTAGAGGGAAGCGAGAACATCTTTCGGCAGCACCGAGGTGATGCCGTTGATGCTCAAGGCAACGAGTGTGACACTGAGGACACTTCCCTGCAGGACACCCTCTTCCTGCTCCTTTCGGCCGGAGAGAGCTCCCCCCACCTGTACGCGGAATCGACGATCTCGCAAAAACTCAGATATAAAGACTGGGAGGCGTCCCCTCGCCCCATCGTGTGGAGAGTCTCCATGATACCGTATCGCCAGGCGGTATCATCGAAAACCACCGTGGCGTAGTGCTGTCTACGAAGGAAAGCCTCGCAGACGGCATTTTCCAGTCGGAGCAGACCATCCGACGTGGAGTGGAACTTGCGGAAGCTGCACTGTGCAGAAAACAGATGGCCTCCGCTGTCCAGGAAAAAGGCTAGTCTAACATTTACCAATTTCTCCATCAACTTGCACCCGCAAGAGGTTAGAGAGATTGGGCGGAAACCGGTCGGAGTAGAGTGATCTCTCCCCGGCTTGCGAAGGCGAGCACAGTAGCGATTCGCCAGTAATCTGGGAGAAGACCCTCCACCCAGATCCTGTTGAAGACATCTAACAGAAAGGCCATTCTTCGCTCACCCAGGTGTCGAAGCATGGCGTACAGAACATCGACCGGACCATGGGCGCTGTCCGCGCACGAAGCGAGAGCGGAGCGCAACACAGTCACAGTAAACTTGTCGTTGAAGGGTTCTCCGCCTGTGGAGGTAAAGTCCAGCTGGCGGCCTTCCACGACATCACGACGTGCATTGAATGCTGGCGGAGCAGCATCCCGGCCAGAGAATGCGGAAAAAGCGGTCGCGAAGGATTCCGCTACGGACGCGGGGGGATCCGAGATTGCGGTCCCATTCTCCTGGAGAACGGGAGGGGGGTCCTGCGAGAACTTGCCCCGAATCCTTTTGACTCGCTTCCACACCTCTGCTAAAGGGATCTTTCCCGTTAAGTGAAGACACATATGCCCGCCAAGAAGAGCGGCGGGCGTGCTTAGAAATATACCGGAACCTAGCCCTAGCCCGACGAAATTCAGCGACAGTGAAATCGTTCGGGCGGCGCTTATAGCGCATGTAGGCATAACGCTTCTGTTTCAGGGCCGTCTCACACTCAGCCGACCACCACGGGAGTGGTCGGCGTGCAAAACAGCCAGACGTTCTAGGAATAGTAGTCAGGCCCACGGCGATGAGGTTGCCGGAGAAGAACTCAACGGCCTCATCTACCGACCTAAACTCCTCGACTGAGATAGAGAATTCAGTCATTTCCTGAAATGCAGGCCACCGCGCCAAGCACTACCGAGGTGAGCTCTCAGGCGGCAGTTGCCCTGAAAATGATAATTGAATGGGAAAGTTATCACTACCATGCAGGTCATCGACCCCCCCCCCACCAATCAAAATCAGGCTGTGCATCCGAAGAGCACAAAGATAGGTCAAGGCAAGAAAATGAAGCGGTTCTCAGACAGTGATGCGTAAACTCATCCACGTTTAGGACACCCGTTCTAAAGCTCTTCGATCAGATCGGCAAGGACTTGTCCCCTGGGATTTATTAAGTAATCTCCCCAGAGAGGATGCCTGCCGTTCAGATCTCCAAGCAAGAGAAAGGGCCTCGGCAACCATGCTACGATGCGGCGGAAGTCCCCCCGTCGAAGTCAGCTGACGGTGGAATGTATGCAGAAATGATAGTATACCTCCAATCCAGGTGCAGCTGCACAGCCACTGCCTGAAAGGAGGTATCTAAAGAGAAACGAAGAACGGAGACATCATGCCGGGTGTAAAACGCGCATCCCCCAGCCCGGCCATCCCGCGGTGGTTGGGTCGCAAGACCCTTATACCCCAGGATGGCAGGCAGGGGGCACGCGCCTAGCATGGTCTCATGCAAAAAGATAGCTAATGGGGAACGGGACGAGACGAGCCTCCGACGCTCCTCTCAGCTGGCCCGGAGTCCACGGCAATTCCATTGAAGGAATATGCCCTCCAGGCCTAGCTCGGAGGAGACGCGGGGGCCCTCCTCGAACAGAAGACCCTCACGGGAATGGCCGTACGCTTCTCGGAGGCAGAACCTCGAGCACTGTTGGCGGGAGAAAGCGCTGAAGGCACTGTCGCCTTCGAGGACTTATTGGGTGAGGTTGGGCTCACCATGCGAGTCATTTTCTCCCTCCGCCTCGAAACCTTAGGCGGGCGTTGCGGCTTCGGAGGCGGGGGGCCCTCTTTTCGAGGAACCGCCGTCTCCGAGCCACTCCCTCCACCACGAGGCGTGAGCGAAGGAGCCGAAGCTCCTTTCTTGCTGTCCTCCTTTCAGGGGTCAGCTTGAGGAACTCCGGAAGATGGTCTAGCGACCAACTTCAGGGGTGGTACCTCCTGTGAGTCTAACGACTCGGTCGAGGCGCGTGGCTGGGTATGAACCCTTTTTACTGCCAGCTTTACCAGGGGAGTGCCCGGGTTGAGTAGAGCAGAAGGGCTCCAAATGGGTGCGGAAACAACCATGCTCGTTGGCCTGGATGGGCCAGGAGCAGAGAGTGCCTTTCTAACTATTGAGGCATATTACGTCCCAGGCAGAGCCGGGCACGCCAGGACAAAGTCTTCGCCTCGCGGAATGAAGGTCAATCCTGGGCCTGAACATCCAGGATTTCTTTCTCAAGATATGCACCACATTGCTTCGAAGAAGCGGGGTGCGGCTCTCCACAATTGACCAGACACGATTTAGACTTATCGTGTGCGGCCTTGGAGCAATTTACACAAACTTCAGGCGACCTCAACTTTGCACGTCTACAAGAATGATTCGTATGGCCTAAGCGGTGACAGTAATAGCACCGCCGCGGCAGTGGCACGAATGCCTCAACGCGGTAGCGGTACCAACCGGCATGCACCGACTCAGAGAGCTTGTCACAGTTGACAGTGACAAAGAGTGTAGGGGTGGGCTTTGAGGCCCCTCCTTGTTTTCTCATCACATGTTCGACCTTGACTGCCCCATGGTCGGCCAGCTCTAAGGTGATGTCCTCAATGGAGTAGTCAATGAGTTGCCTCTCATAAACTACTCCTTTCACAAAGTTCATGGTAGAGTGCGGCATCACACTCACCGGGGTGCCATGAAGTGTCCGAAGAGCACTTATCTTGGCCGCCTCGGTGGGATTCACCGCATTCGACAGAAGGCTCCCGTCCGAGAAACGGGTCACCTTCTGCTCTCTACTAATTGCAATAGCTAATCCTCTCCTTTGATGGATCATGTTTCCCTTGGACAACATGGTGCCATCAGTGGAGCGAATAACGAGGAAGCATTTGAAGCCAGCGGGCTCGAAAATGCCAGGTAACCTCTGAATGAGGGGCCCCGATGTCATCGAGGCTCCACCCTGTGCACTTTTATTCTTTATCATAGTCAGGAGCTCCACACCCGGGGGGGCAGAGGGGCCGGATGTGCCGATATTGGCTTGGTCGCTTACCAAAGTGGCAGCAGACCCATCCGTCTCCGCAGCCCCCGCGGATGGAGAGGAGCCCCGAGTCTTCTTATTCTTTTTTGGAGAAGAGGGCGGGGAATGAACCCACTTCTCACCTCCACCAGCAGAAGCCCCTAAGCCAGATGACCGGCCTCAAACAGGTCCTTCTCCAAAATGGAGAAGGTCCTGGTGGTCGCAGGGGCACCGGTCGGAGGAGATCCCTCCCCTCCTTGTACTGCCTCAGAAACCCTAGCCGTTTGAGGATAACCTTGCATAGGGGTGGATTCGGGTTTGGTGTTTAGCGCCGAGCCCAGATTCCCCCCCATGGAAGGCCCTACAGTCTGAGGCTGGGTTTCCTCAAGGACCATGTCTATCACAGGAGTTGGCCATTCCTCCTAGGACATCGCAGGTCCCCTTGGCAGTGTCGCCAGTCTTGTGTGGGGAGGCACAGGCCTTGACCCCGGCAAGGTTTAAAATTCTTGCCAGCAGGTCTTTTGAGGGAAGCGACCGAAGGGGGTTTGCCCTACCAAGCCACTTACACGAGGGGCGGTTGGCAATGGGCTGCCTGCTGGCTTTCTTGGCAGTCCCCTTAGAAAGAAAAGGAGGGACTGCCGCTGGAAATAGGGAGGTGCCCAAAAGCACCTCCAGAGAAGGGGCTGAGGGGGAGTCCCCTTCACCCGTACGTGTAGGAGAGGAGTAAGCCTCCTCTCCAGTTAATGAAATATGGAGGATCCCCTGCGCAAGCACAGGGGGAGGGACCTCCATTTTTTTGGTGTAGCTGCCCGAGGGTGGCTCTGTCGATGTACAAGGGGGAATGGGGAGAGATTTGGGTGGGGGGTCATACATGGGCATGGTGACCCTCTTTTTTTTATATGGGACGCAATAGCTCATCACCTCTCGCAGTTGCCCGCACTGCAAGAGGTGCTTACAGGCCTGGCAGAGCCAGGCACCACCATTTGGGACCACCCCTCCCGCCTGGTGGCCTGGCGGCTCCACCTTGAACACGGCGTAAAACTGAGTGTGAAGAGGAAAGGAAAAGGGATGTGAGGAAGGTATGGGTGGGGATGAAGCAGGTTGTTAAAAACCAGCCACCCCAGACCGGAGCTCAGGGAACATTGTCCCCTCCCCCCTCAGCCCCAATCCGGGATGGTTGGCTGAGAAGAAAGTCAGCATCTACCCTGTGAAATTAGAGGCTGACCAGAGAAAGTTTTGGGAGAGGTTGTATGAAAAGCAAGGAAACAAGTGTTTTGAAGGAAGGAGAAGAGGTTAAGCTGGGGTCGGACAGGGTGCTGAGTCCCATCAGCACGGCAGCCAGGATGGCAAATTGCCGCACCCCTTACGGGGGGCTTTCTTGGCAGTCCCCTTGGAAGGTAAAGGGGGGACTGCCGCTGGAAAGAGGGAGGTGCCCATAAAGGGGTGAAGGGGAGTCCCCTACACCTGTAGGCGAAAGAGAGGAGTAAGCTTTCTCTCCGGTTAGAGAAATTTAGAGGATCCCCTGCGAGAGCACAGGAGGGGGGAGTGGAACCTCCATTTTTTTCTGTGGAGCTGCCCCAAGGAAGCTCCGTTTATCATAAGGGGCAAAGAGTTTTTTTTTTTTAAATTTGCATCAATGGGGATGGTGACCCTAATTTTCTTATGGGATGCACACATTCTTCACCCTTCAAGGTAGCCCGCACGGCAAGGGGTGAGTACAGGCCTGGCAGAGCCAGGTGACACCATTCTAGACCACCCCTCTGGCCTGGTGGTCCCTCAGCATGGCGGCTCCACCTTGGACGCAGCATAAAATTGATAGAGTGTGAAGAGAGAAAGAAAAAGGATTTGAGGAAGGTATGGGTGGGGATGAAGCAGGTTGTTAAAAACCCACCATCCCAAACCGGAGCTAAGGGGTTAAGGAACATCGTCCCCTCCCAACTCAGCCATCATCCGAGATAGTTGGCTGAGAAGAAGGTCAGCATCTATCGTGTGAAATTATAGGCTGACCAAAGAAAGTTGTGGGAGAGGTTGTAAGAGAAGTGAGGAAGTAGGGGAGAGATACAGGCTGTCTGAAGGAAGGAGAAGAGGCTAAGCTGGGGTCGAACGGGGTGCTGAGTCCCATCAGCATGGTGACCAGGATGGCAAATCACCACGCCCCTTACGGGGAATTGGCAAGGAAACTAGGACTTGAAAATCATTTAACCTTTCAACAAGACAATGATCACAAATATTCCAGCAAATCTACACAAACACCTAGCACACCACCACATTACTGTACTCAAGTGGACTTCTCAAAACCCATATTTGAACCCCAGTGAACATCTATGTAAGGAGCTAAAGAAGTGTGTGTACAGGAGGGGCCTTTGCAACATTGTTGAATTGAAAGTTTGCTGAAGTAGAATAAAATACCTCCAGAAAAATGCAGGAATCCTGTACATTCTTATAAGAAATGCCTTACACCTGTTATTGAGACTACAAGGGGTCATACTAGATATTAACTTCATGTTGCTAGTAATGTTTTTCCCCTGTTTTCCAATAAATAAATCTTTGTCATTGTTATACCCAGTTTTATTTTACCATTTTGTATTGATATGTAGTCACTATGAAGTAGTAAGCTTATGTAATACCTATTTATACATACATTATGCAAGTCTAAACCCAAAACAATTTTAGAAAATAGTCATTTGAGTATTGCATATACTTATTCATGCATCTGTAGGTATAGGTCAATTGCCGAGACTATATAAAATTGTTTTGAACCCCATATGTAATGAAGCTTAAAGTGGAGTGAGAGTATGATAAATTGTTCAAATTACAACTTTTTATAGATGCAATAAGTGCAACTTTTACAAAAATTCAGCTTTTATACTGATGTGACTGCATACAAAGATAAGAGAAACATTATAAGTCTCATTGATTTTAGATCTGATGTTGCATCTTATTTAATCAAAGCTGGGCAAACCTTAGAAAGATGATGTAAGGTATGATGGGTTTCATCAATGACTACTTCATTAATGAAAAAAAAAGAAGCTGTAAAAACTGTATCAATAATCATCCACAAACACAATGTTATAAGTGTAATAGTGATTTGTGTTTAGATAAGGGAGGGGGTATTTTATAAGCATTGAATCATATTAGCTCTCTTAATCCCAATGAATAACAAAATTTTAAATGGCATTTTATTGTTTCACCTTTATAAACTTTTCCTAAAATTAAAAAATTTGGTGTAATTTACAAAATAAATTGGAACAGAAATGATTAGATTGGTAAGAGTCCAAGGGTAAACTACATTGCAAAAACTCCATAAAAAATAATAAAATAGAACATGGACAAGACCTAGCAACCCCTAACATGTTTGATACAACTAAAACTATTATAAAAATATGAGATGCATCTTTTCTACACAAAAGAACACTTTCTTACCTTGATAATTATGGGAATGACTTCATTAGTGAAGTCTGAAGACAAGTGAGTCAAGATGGCAAGTTGACTAATCACCAAGAGCATCCCACAAACAGTGTCATTCTGCTTTGAGGCCAAGCAAAATGTCAAATTCATGACAACTGACATCACATGACTCTCAGTGATCTGAAATGAGTAAATAATTTACTTAAAACTTACATTTTTCTTTATGGCCTCCCTACTTCTCTTCTTTGAGGCAGGCTGACCAAAGTAAAATCACCACATCCCTAGTGCATTGAAAGATCCCATTCTGAGGTGGAGTTTTTCATTCCTGTGAGAATACAGCGTAGTCGAGGTGGTGTTTCGTGCCATGGAGGATAGCCAAGTGGCCTGAACTTAGTTGAGCTAGAAGTACCCTCTGTTGTATGTAGTAATTAATTTCTTTGACTATCTATTTGGGGAGGTGGTTCATTTAGGATGTTTGGTGGGAGATTACTTAAGTGTTTGCATATGAGGGTTATGCTGATGTGTGTGTGTGTGTGTGTGTGTGTGTAGGGGGAGGGGTACTCAAGTTGGTAGTAGTGTGCTGGGGATACTTTTTTTCAGTCTGGGTAGAGGTTGTGGTTGGGGGTGGGATTGGTTGTGTTCTGTTAGTGCTTAGATGTGCCCCAAATGTTAGAATTTTGGTTTTGGCATCTTATATGTATCTTGGGATAATTTTGAGTCTTTGTTTTATACTGTTTGGAGTTTGTTTGTATTGTTTTGGGATAGTATCTTGTACTAAGGTGTATAATTGATGGAAGTGTGAAGGTATTGTCAGTGCTTACTAGTGCTTTTACAGCATCATGTTTCTTTGTAACTTTGTTATATTAGTTGTGTGGAGTGTAATTCACATGAGAGGGGGGGGGGGGGTGAAGGTACAATTTGTTCATTCAGTTTAATTTGGGAGCAATTTGAAAGTGGGGTGCATTTATGTAATTTTGTATAGTTTGGTTATTAATTTGACTTTGGGAGTTGTGTTTTTATGAAGATATCATCCACATAGGTGTTTATTAGGATAATTGGGGATTGTGGTTGTGGAATGTTATGAACAAGCTAAAAAAATAAGGGTGAGAGGATGGGACCCTAGGGATGCCAGTGTGAAGTGTAATATGCATGGTATGTGCTTTAAGTATAATTTGTCCTTTTCTGCCATTTTTTAATTATTTTTTTGTGATGTTTAGAATTTTTTGTGCTAGGATATGTTTAGGTACTGTGTGAAAGGCTTTGTTTATGTCAAGTGCTTTTAGTACTATATGTGAGGGAGGAAATTGTTTTATTTAAACTGTCAAAAATATGCTGCATGAGGTTTGTGATTGAGTGATCTTTTCAGAATCAGTATTTTGTTTGTGAAAATTGTATGTCTGGACCTATTCTATGTATGAGTTTTTTAGGGTTTAGGATAAACTGCACATCACCATGGATCCATATAAGTTTGGTTGCATACATGGCTTGCCTCATTTGAGTATTGGTATGACATGTGCTTTTTCCAGATTGAGGGATGATATTGGTGAACCAGGAGTGGTTGAAAATGCATATGATGGCGGAGATTGATGTGTTTCCAAAGATGTTTTAGGTATATTATATATATTGATATATTGTCAAGGCCTTGGAGTTTTTGACAAATTTGATAGCTAATTGAATATTATCTTGTGTGAATGTGGAAGCTGGCCTTTGGTTGTTCTTTATGCCATTAGAGATTTGTCTGTTTGGTCAGTGTGTATATAGGAATCTTTTGTTTGAGTAGTTGTAGTTATGTTTTGGTGAAGATATTTTGTTTTTGTGAACAATTATTAATTCCTGCAAGGGGACAGGGGTTGAGCATGATGTATTTTCTTTAGTATTCTCCATAATTGCTTTGAGCCCAGTTTGTAATTTATTCTGCTCGTGCAGTGGTTCCAATTTTTTGTTTATCGTTTTGCAATTAGATTGATGATGCAAGTATTGATGTTTGATTTGTTGTAGTTCTTGTTGTGTTGATGCTCTGTTTTGTTATATTTTGTATTTTATGCAGTCTGGGATTTCTTTTGAAGTTTGAATTTTATACTATTCAATAGACATGGCAAATGTATTTTGCCCTGCTGCATTGATTTTTTTTTATTTATGTGCAGCAAGTGCTTTGTCTAAGGAGTGGTAGTTGCTGGTGGTAAAATTGCATAATTTTTCTTCTATGTAGTTGGGGTAGCTTGTGCAGTTTGCTCTTTTTGTATTATGGCTATGTGGTTTGGAATGTTATGTTTTCCAACCTCAAATTTAAAGTGCCATAAGGTTGTATCAGACAAAGTTTGTAAGGAGAGGTCTGTAAAGAAAGTGGTAAAATTAGAGAAAGTGAAAAATTTATGAAAGATATAGAGCCACAGATCTTCCTGGACATACAAGGATCCAGATATCACCTGGCCTCCCATTGGAAGGTAGTCAGAGGGAAAGTTTGCAATTGTGTTCATGTGATTCGGGTGTGTAGCGTTATTTATGCCTGATGGGGTCCAGTTATACATAAATTGAGGAGTGTTGTGTGGTGAGGTTAGGGGAAGTAAAGATATGTACAATAATTTTTCTCAATTTATAAGGCATGGCGAAATTAGAGAAAACATATTTTCCATTCTCTTTGATAAACAGGGGCGACATTTAAAGGTTGATTGAAAGATAGTTTTTTGGCTGTCTGAGAAAAAGCTTATTTTATGTGTTACCTTCTCATGTATGTGAGAAGAGCTACTTCCGAGGGCTTTGAGAAAGACTGTGTTTGCCAAAAAAGGCCTTTTTAACTGCATAATTATGGTTGCGTTACTGCAATAATTTTTCTAAATTTATAAGGCATGGCAAAATTGGAGAAAACAAATTTTCTATTCTCTTTAATAAGCAGGGGTGATATTTAAAAAGGCTGATTGAAAGATAGTTATGGGCTGTCTGAGAAAAAGCTTATTTTATGTGTTACCTTCTCATATACGTGAGAAGAGCTCCTTCCAAGGGCTTTGAGGAAGACTGTGTTTGCCAAAAAATAACCTTTTAACCAGAGTTTTGTTCCTACAGCATGAAGTAACATGATTTTTGTCAAAACTGGAACTCTTAAGTACAGTACTTTCCAGTGCATTAGATGCACTTTTTTCTTCAAAATAACTATCTAATAAATAATGTGCATCTAATGTGGCTGTAGTACAGGTGCCTAGGCCTGTAAGTTTACGTCTATAGGTGTGGAGTTGAAGCAATAGTACAAGTTTAAGATTTTATCAACAATAATCATCAAGACAGTTGTGTGAGGCCAAGCAACCAGCCAATTTTCGTTGGTGTTTCACTGCCATCCGAAGAGTCTGACTTAAGCTTTGGAGCTATAATGAAGGGCGAAAAGTTCCCCATAGGACAACACAAATAAAAAAAGGCAAATGTAGCACAAACCAATCTGGTGTACAACCAGCGAATATAAACAAAGCCATCTTCCTCATATACTGCCATGTCACTGCCATATGGCAACATAACCACAAAATGCCATAGGTCAAGGATGTCGCAAACTGAGGACCCCCTGTATAAGCAATCTAACAGGTTATATTTAAATGAATCAATAAAAGTGAAAAGAGAAGACAAAAAGTAGTATACAGAAAAGAAGATAAGTAATGTTAGTTATTGTTAAAATACTTTCTAAACTTGTCAAATTGAGTACTTTTGAAAACTCGTACCAAAAAACAACTCAAAAATAGAGTTAAATAATCTTGGAGAAAGAGAGAATCACTAACGTCACGCATACTACTCTCCCACATAACGGTGTGCATAAAAAAAACAAAGTTCCATCCCAAACCTCTATTCACATCCGTTTTTAAGGGTCATTGGCCCTTAAGCTTGATGAGGGCATTCTATCAAGGTTGACAATTCAGCTGATTTTCAGCTAGATTCAGCCAATTCAAGTCTCATCTATCCACTAAAAATTTTCTCCTAGCTGATAGCCGAAAATCCAGCCGATTGCAATATATTTTTATACAATTTCACAAAATGATTAACAACTTCATAGCAACTTTACAGGCTTGCAACATGTTTTGAAAATGTTCTGTATGCTACTCTTTCTTGTGTATAGCACAGAAAGGTTGCAACATGTTTAGAACATATTCAAATGATGAATCAGCCATCAGGCTGCTGTGCGACTTGTACTCACTCACTGATGTCAATTTACAGATTGCAATAATGGAAGTTGTGTCTTCTGAATAATACTTTCTAAACTTGTTGAACTGAGTACATTTGAAAACTCATACCAAAAAAACAACTCTCAAAAGAGAGAGTAAAATGATCTTGGAAAAAGAGAGAATCACTATCACCACGCATACTACTCTCCCACAAAAAGGTGTGCATAAAAAACAAAGTTCCATCCCAAATCTCTATTCACATCCATTTTTAAGGGTCATTTTCAGTTTGATGGGGGCATTTTATCAAGGTTGTCAATTCAGCTGATTTTTACTCCTAGCTGATACTCACTGACAGATGTCAGTTTACAGATGGCAATAATGGAAGTTGTGTCTTCTGAATAGTGTTACTCTAAATAATATTTTTGAGCAATAATGCCAAAAGTTAAACAATATAAACATTTTAGGAGTGTATGAGTGAAGATGAGTGAATTTAAAGTGGTTAAGAGGAGTGGAAATGACTCGTCTAAAGCACAATGCTGGGTATGTAAATCAAAGTTTTATGCCAACTACTATAACTTAGTGAATCACATGAAATCAAAAAAACATGTTGATGCAATTGGCGCTCCATTGACTGATATAACTAAATTTATTAATAAAAAATCTAGTGAAAGTGAAACATCTTGTTTAGCGGGTACTCTTGCATTATTTTTGAGGAATATTTGGATCTAGGCAATTGCTAACAGCAAAATAATTTCACAATTAAACATGCACAGAACCAAATGTTCTGAAATTATCAAAAATATTTTGTGTCCTCAATTTGAAATTGACTTAATTAATGACATTGGGGAAAGTACAGCCTTCTTGTAGATGAATCAAATGACATCATGATGCACAAAATGCTAGGTATTGTGATAACTTATTATAGCCATACAAAATTTAAGAAAGAATGTATCAACCTTTCTGAATCTTGGTGAGTAAGAAGTGTGTAATGCTGAAACTATACTATAGTTAAATCTATAAGGGATGAATTAAGGAATAAAAGCTTGGTATTAATAAACTTGTAGAAATTGGTACAAACAATGCAAGTGTAATGGTGGGTGTGAACAATGGTGTACACCAGAAATTAAAGAGGAAGTTCCATCACTATTCTTAATAAGATGCATCTGCCATTCTCTGCAATTAGCAGTTTCACTATACATCATTGGATGCCCTCCTGAAGAATCTGGAATTCCTTATTTCTGAAATGTATAAGTGGTTCTCTGCATCATCAATATGGCAGCTGTATTATAAAAAATAGTATGAAATTATTAATAATGATAAATCAACCGAAAATCCATCAGATTGCAAGAGAAGATGGCTTTCCATTGAGCCAGCTGTTGATCACATTATCTCTCAGTGGATTGAATTAAAGAACTACTTTGATTTAACAAGGTTAGATAGAAAATGTTATACATCAGAAATATTGGCAGAAATGTATAGAGATGAGAGGAATTTAGCATTTCTTTTGTTTCTACAGCCTATTTTTGAAGAGATAGAAAAAGTAAATAAAATATATGAATCAAACACAGGCGACAAAGCAAAATTATTAATGGATTTAAATTTCCTCTTTAACTCTTTTGCTGGGTAAGGCAACTTTAGTCTTATTATTCATGACTGGGTAAAATTGCCTTACTCAGCGAAAAGATTAAATTGATTTCCAGTAAATTCATAACTCCAATCACTAGAGTCGATCCCCTTGCTGTTAATATTGAGGAATATTTGGATCTAGGCAAAATTTAGAATAAAGATTTAAAAATAAAGTCCAGAAACTAAAAGATAACCTGAGAATTACCCACGATGTGGAAAGGTGCTTAAGAGAAAGATGTCAAAAATTTCTTCTGTGTTTATGCTATCAATTAAAAAGCAAAGGATGCTTGATAATTTAAAAATATTGGCAAATGTATCACTATTATCTGTAGACAAAATTCTACATCCAAATAAGGAACCCATTTTTAGTAATGGAATTTATGAAAGTTGATGAATATCATACAAAAGATACTGAATAATTTTGGAGTGAAGTTATCCAATATAAGGATTCAGCAGGTTTAAATCCATTCGAGGAATTAGCAAAGTTTGCTATTTCTACACTAATTTTACCTCAATCAAATGCTGATGTTGAGAGGGTATTCAGCAACATGAATATAATAAAACCAAGATCAAGAAATAAAATGCAATTGCAAACGCTTACATCAATACTAACTGTGAATCTGTTTAAAACAGCACACAAATGATGCAAAGATTACGAATTGCTAAAATCAATCACTAAAGCTATTGGAACAATGACATTGTATTATTTGTCAATCAAAGGAGATGAAACCTCATTTGCTTTGCTTGAAGATATTATTAATCTCTTACAATGAATAAAGTGAGTTTTATCAGTTTTATAACAAAACTCTTTAATCCTTTTGCTCACAATTATTCCATATAGCATCATCAATAGTTATCTTCATAATTTTACTTAAAAAGTGTCTAATGAGTTTGTGTGCCATCAATATGTTTTTAAGGGTTGCCAATGGCAAATTTGGCATGTTTTGATTTGTTTGCTCATACCAGGTGTCAGCTGTGGATTTGAAATACGAGGGGCGGTCAATAAGTTTTGTGAATCAGTAGGGCAAAACAGAGGAAAGGGGATGGCTGTTTGTGGGGGCATTAGGACAAGTTATGACAAGTCACAACCTGCAGCCGCACGCTCCTGCCTCGTCTATTTAAGAAGCAGTAGCTGATCGCAGATCGTCAGTCACAAATTTTTAAACAATGGAGAAGGTTGAGCACCGCGCAGTGATCAAATCTTTGACCAAGGAAGGCAAGAATGCAAGAGAGATCCATGAACACATGGTTGCAGTGTACACCGACACTGCCCCTTCCTATGCAACCATTGCTCGCTGGAATAGGGAGTTCTGCCATGGTCGTGAGTCCCTTGAAGATGACCTTCATCCAGGACACCCATCAGACGTGACCAACAAGGACAATGTGGCCCGTGTGGAGAGGATGATCCTCAAGAGAAATCGAGCGAGAACTTGGAATATCACATGGAAGTGTTATCAACATCATCCACAACAATTTTACCATGACCAAGGTCTCTGCCCGTTGGGTCCCTAGAAACCTCACGCCCCATGATCGACTTCAAAGTCGTCAAAGTCCACAAGGCCAGAGTTGCACAAGCTGCCCTGCACGAGTGCGGATTCAAGGAGTTCAACCATCCCCCCTACAGTCCAGATCTGGCCCCTAGCGACTACTTTTTATTCCGTCAGCTTAAGGTTGCACTGCGTGGACGCTGGTTTGGGGACGATGAAGATGTCCAATTTGCCGTCCAGGAGTGGATTGCACAGCAGTCAGGAATTTGAAGTCTCAGGGACAAGTGGCGCAAGTGCATTGAAGTCGAGGGTAGTTATATTGAAAAATAATGAAACGCTTTTCCTCATATCTCGTTTCCTTATATCCGAATTGCAAAACTTATTGACTGCCCCTCATACTTTTGACTCTCAATGCCATTGGAATCAGTGCGTTATATGCAGATATTTGACTGATGAATACGATAAGGTAAGCACAGTTTTTTATTTCTATTTAATTACATAGAAAAAAGTTTATAGATGAGATTAGAATGTTAGTTATACCTTCAGCATATAATTTGTATGTGCAATATTTTTTCTAACATATGTGATTCCATGTGGCATCATTGGACTTTTCATTTAGAGTATTAGTATAAAGAAAAAAAAGTTTAGGCAATTTTCTGAGTTAGGTTAGGCCTACAACAACTATAATTTGTTTTAGTTCTATAGGGCATATTTAGGTAGATGTGCAGTCATAGTGAGGTCGGAAATGGTGTGGCGGGATGGTCTAGGCCCCTGAGTGGGAGTACATTGCTAGTCTCAATAAACTATCCTAACCTATAGTTACCTAAAACTATAAAATAACTAATTTTCATTCATTTTGTCTTCAGATGCCTCCTGAGAAATGTGGTTACTAAATTCCAAGTCTTTGTTATTTTCCCAATGATTTTATTTTTTAGATTTCATATTCTCATCAGCATTTCCCAATGATGCCCTGTGGAATCATTTTATTTTCCTGCATTTCCTTCAATGTTCAATAAAAAAAGTTGTATATATGTGTTTTATGACCTAAATGGAATATGCTTTAAAGCAAAAATTTTTTTTACATAAAACAATAATTCCGGAAAGAAAGAGTTAAATAAATGCAAACTAATCCTGTTACTTACATGCCAGTTGAAACAAGACATTGTCAGTTACAACCTTATTCATTTCTTACTATATCTTTGTTCTTAACCTTATCTACCATTTTTATACCAAACACATCTAGTCATCATATTCAAGCAGATTAAATTGAAAGCTGTGAAACCCTCATCAACTTCTGCAATTTGTTGATGTGGCTGTGAAAAATGAGGTTTCGGGAGCATAGCTTCCCATATGAGTGCCTTTAATCTGAGCCTATAAACACACACACATATATATATATATATATATATATATATATATATATATATATATATATATATATATATATATATATACACTCACCTGCTGTAACCCTCCTAGTCCACCAATCTGTGATGAAATTAACAATGATCCAGCCAATTGCATATGTTGATCACTATGACCACATACCTGCAAAATGATAATATGAATAGTTGATATATAGCCTTTTTTATAAATAGGTTAGGGACTAACAGACTGGACAAACAGATTTTCAGTTAAGCAATCTTGGGTAGGGTTAATCAATGGATAGAGGAGACCTGATTTAACTCAAAATGGAGCAGTACCAAATGGTATAGAAACCAATGGTTAAGATCCTATTAAATTTTAGGTCACTACTAAGAAAGGCCCCAAAGCCAAGTATAAATATACATAGTTGGAAAAACAGGGACCCCAAAACTAACCCTTTTATAAACTAAAGTGATCACTCCCAAAGCTATGTAAATAACAGAACATTTGAAGCAATTTCATTTATAATTATGTTCATAAGCAGTTTTCACCATCAGAGAAACTACCCTCTCTGCCCCAACCCTTAGTGACTGATTAAACATAAAGCTAAGCATCCATTTAACAGGGCCATTGGCCTTTCATAGTGATGGGCGCAATGTGACAATCTTGCCCAATCATTGTTCATCCCAGGAATTACCCAAACAAACCCCTTCCATGTACATTCTCATCTACTTGTCCCTATGTTTCCTTTCTTTTAAACCAACATAATCTAATTTTCTGTGGTCATCAAGGCAGTCATGCACCACCATTCTCACTATCATCAATCCTTGACAGGTCTGTTCTCATTGAATCTTCTTACTTGTATGTACTACCTATATTCCTCAACCACTATTCAAATTTCAAAGCCTCGCAACCACCAGATCCATCTCATGGCTAAGGTGATGCCTTGTCTGAGTTTTATTGAAAGGGTGTGAAAGAACATGGGATCTGATACTAGGATGGACCTCTAATTTGTGTCTGTCTGGAGTGAATATGAATTTTTGAGGCGAGGTAGATAATTCAATTTTGCATGAACCAAGGTTCTACATTACACATATTGACTCAGGTCTCTTGAGGCAGGGTGAAGAGTTGATTGGGATATGATGGATAGATCATCTTGTTTTGCTTAACTGATTGGGTAATAAGGGAAAGAGATATCTTGCATAAAAGGGTTGAAAAGAGTGGGGAATTTTTTTGGGGGGGGACCAATAGTTTGCCCTCTTTTAACCCTTTATTTACAATTGGGGACCTGCAGCTGCAAATGGTATCCAAAACATAGGTTGTTACTGCTGTGGCAGCTACTGTTGATTTGACCAGAATAAGTTCCCCTCACTGATAGCAGGGTCACTCAGAAAAGGGAGCAGAAAGAAGTAGTGATTTGAAAAAAAGGACCCTCTAAAGGGGAGAAAAACTAAACACACTCCTTAAAAGAAAGTACAAGAAAATAGGCAAAGATAGAAACAAAAAATTGAACGTTCAAATGGCCACAGAAACAAAAAATAACAAGAATTACTAAATTTGTAGGGAAGGGGGGAGGTGATCCTCTGAATAAAAAAAAAGGTAAATATAAGACTTTGAAACATCATGTATAGTGGTATCTCATAAATTTGGGAGAACATACCGCAAGCATCTTATCAAAATATTTTGAAAGGAAATTCCTAAACCAGACACTGGAGTTCCATCGAAGAAAGACTGTTTCTTTCGGTATAGGTCGATTTTTACTTTGATAATTTTGAAGCCAATCCCATGAACTATTTGGCTCTTTGACGTTAATCAGCTGCAGGATACGGATGAAGATGATGTTCTCATAATAGGGAAAGATGCACATCATTAAGGAATTCACATTCATTTCATGTATAAGAAACCTGTTTGGACAAGATAACAATTTAGAAAAGTAAAATCCAGTCCATTTGATATAACATTTTTCTATTACAAATAGACCAGACTTAACAAAATAACATTAATTTATATAAATACAGTAAATTTTAATCTATTTGATTAATTCCAAGAAAATATGAAAGGAAATTGGTAGGGCCTTTACCACAGATTTGCTATCATTTAAGATGCCTTTAATTCACAGTGGGGGGCCTACTGATGAACATGGAATCCATATCATAGGTATCTACAGCATATAGCACCAGATGAAGTCAACCAGAATTAGGACTTAACTGAGCAACTAACCATACCAATATGGCTTAACTTTTATAAAATTGTAAGCAGGGTTTATGAATGGTGAAGCGATTGCTCCAAAGAAAATAGGAATGAATTCACATTCTCTAAAAACATGTTACAGCCTAGAAAAGTGGAAAGACGACTTGCAATTACAGGAAAGTTAAACTACATCCGGGGTTCTAAGTCACTAGATGGAGTCCAAATGTGGAGACATCACAGAAGCTACCATACTTTAAATGAAAGGACAACAGTGAGAATAAAAAAACTGAAAACCAGTGCAGATCAGTGGTAAAACCATTAAAACCATGCCAATTTGTTATTAATCTTACAATATCTCACCAAAAAATGTACATTGCCCAATTTCAGTATTAAAAAGAAAAAGCCTTTAAATATTCCTTTTTCACTTCAGTTCCCCATTAAATAAATATATATTAATACCAATGGCAATTTCTTGCATGGAAATTTTACCTGTTGATCAACCATTCTAATGCCTTCAGAGCAGCTTGTTTTTGAAGATAAGGCGACAATGTCAACAAAAATTTTTCAATTATAATATCTAGTTCTTTATTAACACTCTTTGTTTGCATAGTACGTTGAAAGTCTTGGGTTTGCTCTCCAAAAAGTTTACTTTCAAATTTCTTAAAGTCATGATTTACTTCAAGAAGTTCACTAAATCCAGCAATACCTGCAATAAATATTAAGATATTGAATGCTACTTATTAGGCTTTAGTCAAATGAAATACTATATTCATTACCTATAAAAATTAAGAATATTTAGTCTTAATTATAAGCCAAGGATGCTAAAGGCAATGTGGTTTTGAAGAAACAGAAATCAATTCCAATAGTTCTAAAACTATATATATATGAAATAACTTCTTTAATTCAATAACAGATCAAATATGTGCTAAAAAAGCACTATGTAGAGCAGACATAAAATATATATTAAAACAAAAGAGCAGAGGGATAAACAATTTCTCTTACTAAAACATTTTCCACATTACTGAAAGGATTAAATAGTATCCTTTCCACCAACTGCACCACCTTTAAATACTCTTCAACCATAAAAAATTGTTCACTACAACTAAACTGACAGAAAAACTAATAAAGCAGGAGTTCATTAAATCCCTTGAAAATCCATTAATTGCCCCTTCTTTTACATAGCTGAGACAGGAAGGAGTCTGGAAAAGAGGATTTACAAACACAAACAATTTCAGGCATGCAAGTGAAGCTTCTAGCATTTTCACACAGCAATAATTTTAACCATCAAATAGTTTACCTGTGCAAGGATTTTCACAAAATAAAAATGGTTGAATCCATATTTATTGGCGAACTCCCAAATTTCAACCTCTCAAATGGTCAATTAAAATGTAGCCCCTATACTCAAAATTTAATCTTGAAAGATATCCTTAATGACCTCAAATTGACACCCCCCTGATTAGGAATTTTAATCTACTCTCTTGTTTCAATGGATATTTTATGTCTGGTGCAACTGTATCTATTCTCAATATGTGACCAAAGATAGCATGATAAACTCGATGACAAAACTAGTCTCATAAGTATTTGCTCCTACCAGTTTTTTTTTTAATATATATATATATATATATATATATATATATATATATATATACAGCTAGGTAAGGGTAATAGTAAGAATTTCTTATTCTGCAAGAAATGTCTGGAGTTCCTCAACCTTCTTTACGAGCGGCCCACCAATACTACTGGGAAACCATCCATTTCTCTAAAAAGAGAAATTTCAAGAAGCCTTTTGTTAGAGATAGCATTTACTTTAATAAAAGAAAAGAATGCTAATTACTAATGTTCCTGCGGCTCTTGACCCATCTTTCTCTTCTTTTTTTTATAATTTAACAATAGCATTCAAGTCAATGCAGTTAGGTAAGAATAATAGTAAGAATTCCTTAATCTGCTAGAAAAGTCTCCTGGAGCTCCTTAACCCTCTTCAGGAGCACCATCATCCAAATAGGGACATTCAACAAGAATCTGCCAAATAATCTGGAGGAAAACCAAGGTCAGCGCAGTAAGGTACAGGGGATTGCTCCATAAATTGGCAGTGCAGAGTTATGGTGACAAATAGTCAAAGGTGTTACCCTCCAGGGGGAATACCTAGACAGAATCAGAGATCAGAGGTATCACCCACCAAAGAGCTACATAAAGCTCTCAAAGGAATTTCCTAGTACTAAACCCAAAGGGCTTAGGGTATGACTGGTGTCTCTTGGTGGCTTAGGCAGTGCCAAGATCAGCTGCAGATGCAAAAAGCCATTAGATACTGAAAAAGATGGACAAGTAGGCTCTCAATGGGAGATGTTTATAAGGTACCAGTTTCCAAATTAATTTTTTTCCCCAAAAAATTTAAGAGCTCATCTGGTGACTGCCTACTTGGGCATTAGTCACTGTATTAAAAACTGCATAGTACTAGGCTACTTTAAAATAAGATTCAAAGACACAAGAAAAAAAAAAGAAGTAAAAATTAAAAGGCAACAAACAGGAAGCAAGGTCCCCAGTGCAGAAATGTGCGACCTATAAAGAAAACAAAAAGAAACTAGTTAAATAAAAGGGAGAAGGCCGGTCTCCCCCCAAAAAGTCTACAAGTCCACCAGTCAATGTGCACACACTCATCCCGAGTACAAGGGACAGGGGATAGCACCCGCCCATCCGAGGATCGGGACAGGTAAAGTGCGCAATGATCATGCCAAACAGTCTGGGGTACAACGCAGTCTTCACAGTAGGGCACTGGCGAGCGCTCCATCAAATGGCGGTGCATCCTGCGAGTGTGCCCAATTCGGAGACGACAGAAAGCAACCTGAAGCCTTCGCAGCATTGGGGGGTAGGTCCATGGGAACAGTCGCGATGCAATGGCATGTAACTTTAAGGTACCCTCAACTATCTCCCATCATCTTTATCAAGCAGCCTGGAGAGCTGCCCAAATTCCTACAATGTAATCGGTGTGAGGAAGAGCGAAACGCTGGTCAATAGCAGAGTACTCTTGGACACTTTGGCAGCTTCATTGGTGCGCTCATTCTCCGCAATTCCTACATGTCCAGGAACCCAGCAGAAGATAATCTTGACATCCGCCCGGCTTGCCAAAACCATGGCGTCACGGATATCGCGAACCAGGGGATGCGGAGATTCCAATGCCATGAGAGCACTCAGGGCGCTCTGTGAGTCGCTATAGATCACAATCCGGTCTCCAAAGCGGGCACGTCGCGTAGTCCCGTACCGAGTGGTGTATTGCCACCAGCTCGGCCGTGAAGACAGACGCAGCGCCTGGTAGAGCCCCGCTGACTTTAAACAGAGGGGATACGGCGTGGAAGCCGACCCCCTCTTGGGACTTGGAGCCATCCGTATACACTGGCACGGTTCCAGCGTGACACGAGATGTGCTCCAAAAAGGTCGAACGCAATACTCCCGGCACTATACAAGCTTTGGGAGCAGAGGCGTGGCAACAAAAAGGCAAATGTGGTACCCTCCAGGGCAGTGTTCTGGGCAGAACCAAGGGAGCCACAGGCCCGAGAGCTATACCTAGCTCTCGAAGGAGTTTACTGACCCTAAACCCAAAGGGCTTAGGGTATGTCTGGCGTCTCTCCGCGTCATAGGCACCGTCGAGATCAGCTGCGGAGGCAGTGAGAGCTATTGGCGACTAAGGAGGGCACCGGGCTCGCGCGTACAGGCGAGTGATGCACTGTACGCGGCGTAGAGTGAGTGGCCTCTCCCAAGCATCGACCAACAGGCTCTCAATGGGGGAATTGCGGAAGGCACCCGTCGCAAGGCGAAGGCGGTGTGGTGGATAGAGTCCACCTTCGGCAATAAACGCTCAGCTGCGGATGCATAAAACTCGAAACCGTAATCGAGCTTCGAACGAACAAAGGATCGAAAAAAGTAAGGCAGTAAACCTATCAGCCCCCCAAGTGCTGAACGTCACGGAACGGAGAATATCCATGGCGCGGGTACAAGAGACCATAAGGCTGCGTATATGAGCCTCCCAGGTGAGGCGTCGGCCAAATACAAGACAAAGGAAATGGTACGATTCAACCACTTCCAGGCGCACCCCATTAAGAAACAAATCTGGGTCGGGATGGAGCCGTGGATGGCGGCTGAAGTGCACCACCTTAGTCTTGGCCAAAGAAAACTGAAATCTGTGCGCTTCGGCATGGCGAGAGACACAGTTCAATGCCTGTTGGAGTCGATGCTCCAGAATTGGCATCAAGCCGCGCCAAAAGAGATCGAAAGGTCATCCACATAGAGTGTAGCGAGAACATCTTCCGGCAGCAGCAAGGTGATGCCGTTGATGCTCAGGGCAAGAGTATGACACTGAGGACACTTCCATGCTCCATTGGGCCGGAAAGGGCTCCCCCCACCTGTACACAGAATCGACGATCTCGCAAAAATTCAGATATAAACATTGGGAGGCTTCCCCTCGCTCCCATCCTGTGGAGAGTCTCCATGATACCGTATCGCCATGCGGTATCATAGGCCTTCTCCAGATCGAAAAACACTGTTGCGTAGTGCTTTCTATGAAGGAAGGCCCCGCAGACAGCATTTTCCAATCCGAGCAGAGCGTCCGACGTGGAGTGGAACTTGTGGAAGCCGCACTGTGCAGAAGACAGATGGCCTCCACTGTCCAGGAAAGAGGATAGTCTAACATTTACCAATTTCTCCATCAACTTGAACACGCAAGAGGTAGGAGAGATTGGGCGGAAGCCGGCCGGAGTAGAGTGATCTCTCCCCGGTTTGAGAAAGGCGATTCGCCAGGAATCTGGGAGGAGATCATCCACCCAGATCCTGTTGAACAAATCTAACAGAAAGGCCATGCCTTGCTCACCCAGGTGTCGAAGCATGGCAAACGGGACATCGTCCGAAACCATGGGCGGTGTCCGCGCATGAAGCAAGAGCGGAGCGCAACTCACTCACAGTAAACCTGTCGTTGAAGGGTTCTCCGCCTCTGGAGGTAAAGTCCAGCCGGCGGCCTTCCGTGA
This sequence comes from Ceratothoa steindachneri, assembly GCA_963969495.1. Taxonomy (NCBI): domain Eukaryota; kingdom Metazoa; phylum Arthropoda; class Malacostraca; order Isopoda; family Cymothoidae; genus Ceratothoa; species Ceratothoa steindachneri. The sequence goes on from OZ018320.1 coordinate 41,936,167, forward strand.
CATGACGGCGTTAAGCGAAGACACGTATGCCTGCCAAGAAGAACGGCGGTGCTTCGGAATATACCGGAACCTAGCCCAACGAAATTCACCGACAGTGAAATTGTTCGGGGGGGGGGGGGCACTTATAGCGCATGTAGGCATAATGCTTCTGTTTGAGGGCCGTCTTACACTCGGCCGACCACCATGGGAGAGGTCGGTGTGCAAAATGACCTGCTTCTCCCCTCCGCCGGCAGAAGCCCCTAGGCCAGATGGATCGGCCTCAGCCAGGCCCTTCTCCAAAATGGAGGTCCTGGTGGTCGCAGGGGCACTGGTTGGAGGAGATCCCTCCCCTCCTTCTAGTGTCTTGGATACTCCAGCCATTTGAGGAGGACCTTGCATAGGGGCGGATTCGGGTTCGGTGCCTGGCGCCGAGCACAGATTCCCCCCCATGGAAGGCCCTACCGTCTGAGACTGGGTTGCCTCAAGGACCATGTCTATCTCAGGGCAGGCCTCCAGTTGGCCATCCTCCCCCAGGACATCGCAGGTCCCCTTGGCAGAGTTACCAGTCATGTGTGGGGAGGCACAGGCCTTGACCCTGGCAAGGTTTAGTATTCTTGCCAGCAGTTCTTTTGAGGGAAGTGACCGAAGGGGCCTGGCTTTCCTCTCCCCCCCTAAGGGGGGTTTGCCCTACCGAACCGCTTTAACGAGGGATGGTCGGCAATGGGCTGCCTGCTGGCTTTCTTAGCAGTCCCCTTGGAAAGAAAAGAGGGGACTGCCGCTGGAAAAAGGGAGGTGCCCGAAAGAACTTCCAGAGAAGGGGGTGAGGGGGTCTCCAACACCCGTAGGCGTAGGAGAGGAGTAAGCCTCCTCTCCAGTTAGCGAAGTATGGAGGGTCCCCTGCGTAAGCACAGGTTGGGGGGGACCTCCATTTTTTTTCGGTGGAGCTATCCGAGGGCGGCTCCATTGATGAGCAAGGGGGAATTAACGGGAGATTTTAGTTTTTTTACATCATTGGGCATTCTAAATTTTCTGCAGGACGCAATAGCTCATCACCTCGCACAGTTGCCCACACTGCAAGAGTTGCTTACAGGCCTGGCAGAGCCAGGCGCCGCCATTTGGGACCACCCCTCCTGCCTGGTGGCCTGGCCGTCCACCTTGAACACAGCATAAAAAGATAGATTGTGAAGAGGAGAGGAAAAGACATGTGAGGAAGGTATGGGTGGGGATGAAGCAGGTTGTTAAAAAAAACCATCCCGAACCGGAGCTCGGGGGTTAGGGAACATTGTCCCCTCCCCCCTCAGCCCCGATCCGGGATAGTTGGCTTGAGAAGAAGGTCAGCATCTACCCTGTGAAATTAGAGGCTGACCAGAGAAAGTTGTGTGAGAAGTTGTATGAAAAGCGACAAAGTAAGAGAGACAGGCTATCTGAAGGAAGGAAGAGAGGCTAGGCTGGGGCCAGATGGAGCGCTGGATCCTGTCAGCACGGCGGCCAGGATGGCAAATCGCCGGTGGAATGTACGCAGAAATAACAGTATACCTCCTATCCAGGTGAAGCTGCACAGCCACTGCCTGAAAGGAGGTATCTAAACTGAAAAGAAGAATGGAGACATTATGCCGGGTGTAAAGCATGTATTCCCTAGCTTGGCCCCATCTCGTGGTGGTGGGGTTGAAAAACCCTTATACCCTGGGAGGGTGGGCAGGGGGCACGCACTTTGCATGGTCTCCTGCAAAGAGATAGCTAACGGGGAACGGGAGGAGATGAGCATCCGCAGCTCCTCCCAGTTGGCTCGGAGTCCACGGCAATTCCATTGAAGGAATATGCCCTCCAGGCCTAGCTCAGAGGACACACGGGCGCCCTCTTTGAAGAGAAGACCCTCACGGGAATGGCGAGGCACTTCCCACAAACAGAACCCCGGGCGCTGTTGGCCAGACAATGCACTGAAGCATTGTCGCCTTCAAGGACTTATAGGGGAAGGTTGGGCTCGTCATGCAAGTCTTTTCCTCCCTCCGCATTGTGGCTTCCGAGGAGCGGGGCCCTCTTTTCGAGGATCCACTGTCTCTGAGCCACTCAACCCACCACTAGGTGTGGGTGAAGGAGCCAAAGCTCCTTTGTTGCTGTTCTCCTTTGGGGGACAGCTTTAGGAACCCTGGAAGATGGCCTGGTTACAAACTTCAGGGGTGTTGCCTCCTGCGAGTCTAACAGGAAAGGTCACACTGGGGGAAGGGGGAAAGCCCTGATTTTACCCGGGGCTGGGTGTGAACCCTTTGTGCCGCCAGCTTTACTACCAGGGAAGTGCCCGGTTTGAGTATAACCCATTGGGGTCGGATGGGGTGCTGAGTCCCATCAGCATGGCGGCCAGGATGGCAAATTGCCACGCCCCTTATGAGGGTTTCCAAATGAAGACCGGTGTAGGGGATCAAGCCTACCTTCCACGATACATGCTCGGCTGCAGAGGCAGAAAACTTGCATCTGTAGCCAAGAATCCAAGACCAAAGAAATGGTGAAAGTTCAACACTTCCCAGCAAGCCTCATTTAAGAACAAGTCCAGTTCAAGGTGAGAGACCATGGATGATGTCATGTGCATTACCTTAGTCTTGGCCAAGGAAAAAAAAAACCTGTGTGGTTCAGCATAGTGGGAGATTTGGTTCAATGCCTGTTGTACTCAATGCTTCAGAGTTAGCATCTGGGCTGCACCTAAAGAAATTGAAAGGTAGTCTACATAGAGCAGTGAAAATATCTAGCCGTAATGAGGTGATACCATTAATACTCAAGGCAAATTGTGACATGAAGGATACTTCCCTAAGTGACACCCTTATACTGCCCTACCGGGTCAGAGAGGACCAGAATAAATGAGCTTATAGAAATTCAGATATGAAAACTGTGAGTGGTATCATATGCCTTCTCCATATCAAAAAACACTGGCAGAATGCTGTCTATGAAGGAAGGCCTCGCAGATAGCATTTTCCAACTGGAGTAGAGCATCCAATGTGGAGTGGAACTTGCGGAAACAGCACTCTGCAGGACAGACAGCCTCCACAAAAGAGTGGAGCGGAGGGCATGGATATGCATGGAGTATGGAGGTAGTGTAACAATGTTTGTCCACAGGGAGAGGTTAACTTCAAGGTCAAATGGTCAGTGATTTTTTGGTAAGCTTGAAGATTCCACCAATTATCAAGAGGAAAATCCTCTTATACATCATGGCTCAGTGTGGGAAGCGCTACCTTCCCCAAGGTAGGTTGGCAATCAACTAACAACGGCAAAAAAAGTTTTAGGAGGCTGGCCTCTAGAGCCTAACTCTTCATACTATATTCCAAGGGATATACTAGGGAACAGTGGCTGGGATTTCCATTTGGTTACTCTTGTCCAGCCTTTATAGCATTTGTGAACTCATGAATCTGCCAAACAGCCCTCTTCCCTACTGCCATAGCCCAAGCCTTCATTCAATGCAAGACACCCCTTAATTAGGGGCATATTATATATACCTATATATTATCAAAATAAAACTGATTCAAAGGATTCTAGATCTACAACTATAAAATACCTAGACTTTACACGATTAAGATATAGTGAAATTACTCACCAATTTGATAGAAAGTCTCTCTTGGATAATGTGCTGCCTCTACTGAAGTAAACAAAATTGATGCTTTTCTTTTATTTGAATCAAAAAGGCTTGACTGGGGAGTTTCAAGCTTTCTTAGTTGCAAAGCTAATGATGAAGCCATCTTAAATGTTGATTTGTAAGTTCTTCAAAATATTTAAATATATTATATTTGCGAATTAAAATAAAAATATTTTTCAAATAAAAGCAGTCATAGCACCTAGAAAGAAAAATAGAAGTCTAATTTTCTAATGTTTATTGAAAGTGATAATCAAAATCCTGTTAGGGGCTCAATAAATTCTAAAAAATATATTTACAAATTAAGTATCTCTAAACAAAAATTATTAATACACAATGGAAAGAGAACAAGGCACTCTTCCCTTTCTTGATATACAGATTTCCAAAAATTGACACCATAATGAAACATCCATGTTGGGAAAGCCAGCCTTCTTAAGTTTGGGCATGACTTTTTTTTTGAATGGCTATGACTTGTAACTACAATTTTTTATCAGTTACTTTACAGAGGTTTTCACTTATCTTCTCCATTTCCCCTCTTTTTGGCTTACTTTATTTTGACAAAGCGGGCAATTCCTTAATTTTATATTCCCCTTAACTTCCACAAGTAGTTTCCAAAAGATATACATTATAGTCAACTCATAATGACTTAATGTGAGTCACATTATAGATATCCAGCCAAGAAAGAAATGCAGTTAAAATAAAATAGCTATAGCAATCAATATTGGAGCATCTAGCGGCATCTGGCAACAGCATTTCACTTATTTTGTTCATAAGCTCTTAAATAATATCTACCAATACCTTTTTTTTAATGGATACATTTTGAAAAAATAAACACAAAGCCTTTTTCTAGTTTTCATTCAATAGCAACATGAAAATACTGGCTATACAGATATCATTCTAATGAATATATTCTATTAGATTTATCCCACATGCACAACTTATATCCCATATTACAGGATATCTCTGAGGTAAATGAACAGAATATAATTAGATTCAATTTGTCAATATCCTTTTTTTCCCATCCATTTAAAGTGGGACAAAAAACAATTCACATTCTTTGGCATACATACAAATTGCTTGAAAGTGCAAAAACAAAAAGGAACTACCTTTGGGGCCACAAGAAGCTTATAAATATACCCTCAAGCGATTTCTGATGTCAGTTCCAACTTAATTTTGTGACATTTACTTATTAACAACTTTCAAAATGCCTAACAAAGGAATGAACTGTGATTATAGTGTTGTAGAATTAGGCCAACAGTGCGATACTTTTCCTAAACTAAACATAACACCTTTACTCCTTCCTTCATAATATGAACTTAATGGTAGGTTTTTGAATTGTATACACTATTGTTTTATTAAAATTAACAGCGAGGTGTAACACCACATCATTAGAAGGGGGCTTGAGGGTGAAAGTTCCTGATGTAAGAACATAAGAAAAGGAAGCTGCCAGAGGCTAATCAATAGCTTATATGAAGCAGCTCAGGACTGTTCCCATCACCCAGTTCAGTCCCACCTCACATCCTCATCCATAAATCTATCCATTTATTCTTAAAACTCTGCAGGTAGGGTGCTTCTATCACATGCCTAGTGAGCCTATTCTTCATCTACCACAGAGTTTGTAAACCAATCTTTACCAATCGCTTTCCTAAGCCTCAACTTGTCCCATTGCTATGTAACTTATTCTGTTGGCTAAAAAAAAGAACCTCACATATATCTCCCCTATTATAACCTTTTACCCACTTAAAGACTTCAATCAAGTCCTCTCAAACTCTTCTCCTTTTTAAAGTATCTAGATTTAGTGTCTTAAGCCTTTGACCATAAGGTAAGCTCCTCAACCCATGAATAATCTTAGTCATCCTTATTTGTACAGACTCAAGCAAAGCAATATCCATCCTATAATATGCTAACCAAAATTGCACTGCATTGTCAATATGAGGCCTAATTAATAACAGGTACAGTTTCAGAATGATATGAGCATTCCTATTACTTACACTCCTCCCAATAAACCCCAATACCCTATTAGCTTTATTCCTAGCACAGATGCACTACTTTCTAGACCGGAGATCTAGTGTAGGGTACTAAGTACCCTACACTTACTTATATTAAATTCCATTTGCTATTTCTCTTCCCATTGGGATACTATGGTTAAATCATCTTATAATACCTCAGCATCACAGTTAGACCTCATAATCCTACCTATCTTAGGATCATCGACAAACTTGTTTAGGTCACTAGTTATAACTAAGTCAAGATCATTAATATAAATTGAGAATAACAATGGCCCCACTACTGACCCCTGAAGAACCCCATTGGTAACATTATCCCCGTCAAATTTCATCCTATCTATAATAACACTTTACTGTCTGTAACTAAGCCATGACTGAATCCACCTAAAAATATTTCCATCACTCCCATGTACTTTATTCAAAAGTTGGAAGTGTGGCACCCTGTCAAAAGCCTTACTAAGATCCAGTAAACAGTAGCGTAATCTCATCTCTATTGGCAGCAGCATACACTTTTCTATAAAAAAGACAATAAATTAGTTAAACACAATTTATCCTTAGTAAAGCTGTGTTGAGATTCATTAATCATACTATGTTTATCTAAGTGATGCCTATTATAGATTCCATCATTTTCCCCACCAGGTATGTCAAACTCACTGAGTTTTGTTGGGGGGTTTTTTGGGGGGGGGTATCTACAGCTGAAGAAACCAATAGTTAGCATTAACTTGAAATATAGGCAATAATTTAGGCTACCAAATTATCTAAAATAACTCAAAAAGAGTTAACAATTCAAAACAGTGACTATTTAAGACCATTTGTCATTATGTCACAAGTCTAGGTTGCTTGTTTGCTCTTGCTCATAAATTTGGTTAATATTTTATCCAATAAAACAGATTTCTTCCTTTGTGGCTAAGCATATGCCAATAAAAGTGAACTGTGTATGTTTGGTGTGTGGTAGTGACCTAGAAGTCAATGAAAACCTAAGTTTCCGCTGCAACATAACTGGGATCACTCGTGGGAACAAAATGGTAAAAAAACAAAAAACTATTGCCACTGTAATAGGTCTGCATTCCACAGAACCTTTTTTTAAAATGCTAGAATAAGGCCAGTTAAAGTGATTCATTTTGTATATTGGTTCATATTTAACAGAACCACCCAGCATGAAATTGGGAAACAAGTGAAGTTATCACATCAAATAGTTGTTGACTGGTGTAGTTTTACTCGGGAGATCGCAATACATTATTGTGAAAAGAATAGGGAGAAAATAAGGTGGGATGGGTATAACTGTTGGAGGCAATAACAATGTTCATTTAACCATTAAACTTCTGCACAATTTTGTCACAAAGCTTAAAATCACAAATCACTTATTTTTGCTGAAAATTGCTTACTTTTTGTGGTAACTATACTCATATAAAAGTGAAGCTAACTCAAAAGTAAGGCATTCACAGTGACAATGAACATATGTGTGTTTTTACCCCCTAAATATGCCAGAAAAAATATATTTTATATGTAAAAATTTGTAGTGGGGAAGTTCTTAAAATTTCCCCCAATATGATGAAATTAAACTAAAATCAAACCTTTCATCTAAGAGGGAATTGGCTTGCAGTGGTAATGACAATCATAGTACCATCCCTGACCCCTAAAAACATCAGAAAAATATAATTTATGCCAAAATATTGTGGTGGATATGTTCTGGAAATTTATGTTTCCTACTACAGAAATAATGACTTCAAACAGAGGGGATACGGCATGGAAGCCGACCCCCTCTTGGGACTTGGAGCCATCCGTAAACACTGGCACAGTTCCAGCGTGACACAAGGTGTGCTCCAAAAAGGTTGAACGCAATACTCCCGGCACCGTACAAGCTTTGGGAGCAGAGGCGTGGCGACAAATAGCCAAATTTGGTACTCTCCAGGGTGGCATCCTGGGCAGAACCAGGGGCGCCACCGGCCCGAGAGCTATATCTAGCTCTCGAAGGAGTTTCCTGGCCCTAAACAAAAAGAGCTTAGGGTATGACTGGCATCTCTCAGCGGCATACGCACCGTCGAGATCAGCTGCTGATGCAGTTAAAGCTGTTGCTGACTAAGGGAGGCGCCAGGCTCGCACGTACAGGCGAGTAATGCACTGCACGCAGCGCAGAGCGAGTGGCATCTCCCCAGCATCGACCAACAGGCTCTCAATGGGGGAAGTGCGGAATGAACCAGTCGCAAGGCGAAGGCCCGTGTGGTGCATCAAATCCACCTTCCGCAATAAACGCTCGGCTACAGATGCATAAAACTCGCATCCGTAGTCGAGCTTCGAACGAACAAAAGATCGATAAAAAATTAGGGCAGTAGCCCTATCAGCGCCCCAAGCGCTGAACGTCACTGAACGGAGAATATCCATGGCGCGGATACAAGAGACCCTGAGGCTGCGAATATGAGCCTCCCAGGTAAGGTGTCGGTCGAATACAAGACCAAGGAAACAGTGCGACTCAACCACATCCAGGCGATAAGAAACAAATCTGGGTCGGGGTGGAGCCGTTGATGGCGGCAGAAGTGCACGACCTTAGTCTTGGTCAAAGAAAACCGAAACCTGTGCGATTCGGCATAACGAAAGACGCAGTTCAATGCCTGTTGGAGTCGACACTCCAGAGTTGGCATCTGGGCCGCGCCAAAAGAGATTGAAAGGTCGTCCACGTAGAGTGTAGCGAGAACATCTTCTGGCAGCACCGAGGTGATGCTGTTGATGCTCAGGGCAAAGAGTGTGAGACTGAGGACACTTCCCTGCGGGACACCCTCTTCCTGCTCCATTGGGCTGGAGAGAGCTCCCCCAACCCGTACGTGGAATCAACGATCTCGCAAAAATTCAGATATAAAGAATGGGAGCCATCCCCTTGCCCCCATCGTGTGGAGAGTCTCCATGATACCGTATCGCATTGCGGTATCATAAACCTTCTCCAGATCGAAAAACACTGTGGTGTAGTACTGTCTACGAAGGAAAGCCTCGCAGACTGCATTTTCCAATCGGAGCAGAGCATCGTATGTGGAGTGGAACTTGAGGAAGCCGCACTGTGCAGAAGACAGATGGCCTCCGCTGTCCAGGAAAAAGGCGTCTAACATTTACCAATTTCTCCATCAACTTGCACACACAAGAGGTAGGAGAGATTGGGCGGAAACCGGCCGGAGTAGAGTGATCTCTCCCCGGTTTGCGAAAGGCAAGCACAGTAGCGATTCGCCAGGAACCTGGGAGAAGACCCTCCACCCAGATCCTGTTGAACAAATCTCACCTCGCTCACTCAGGTGTCGGAGCATGGTGTACGGGACATCATCCGGACCATGGGCAGTGTCCACGCACGAAGCGATAGCGGAGGGCAACTCACTCACAGTAAACTTGTCATTGAAGGGTTCTCCGCCTCTGGAGGTAAAGTCCAGCCTGGTGGCCTGGCGGCTCCACCTTAGACATGGCGTAAAACTGATAAGAGTGTGAAGAGGAAAGGAAAAGGGATGTGAGGAAGGTATGGGTGGGGATGAAGCAGGTTGTTAAAAAACACCCATCCCCGAACTGGAGCTCAGGGGTTAGGGAATGTTGTCCCCTCCCCCCTCATCCCCAATCCGGGATGGTTGGCTTGAGAAGAAGGTCAGCATCTACCCTGTGAAATTAAAGGCTGACCAGAGAAAGTTGTGGGAGGTTGTATGAAAAGCGACGAAGTAGGGGAGAAATACAGGCTATCTGAAGGAAGGAAGAGAGGCTAAGCTGGGGCCGGACGGAGTGCTGGATCCTGTCAGCACGGCGGCCAGGATGGTAAATCGTCGCGCCCCTTACGGGGGGTAGGCAGTGCAGGTAACGCCCTCAGTTTCAGGGCTGGGCTGGACAGAGCACTCGCCTCGAGGATTCCTCTCACAGTCCGCTGAAGCTTCTCTCTTTGAAGACACAGGATGCGATACTAAAAAGAGCCAGAGAAATTTTTGGTATAGCGTTTCCAAAGAAAAATCTGGTGATGAACTTTGCTATCCCTTGTTGTTAAAATTAATGTTGAGCATATTAGTATTTTAGCAACGAACAAATCTTACCTAGGGTAATATCCCAATGCCCTAGATAATCAATTACAATTTAACTCTCTAAATATTTACTCTTATATTTATATAGATATTTTTAGAAAATTATATCTCTGAAAAGAGAGTACAATCAGTTGTTATTTGTATTCATAATAAAAAAATCAGAAGGCAAATTATACCCACACACAGGGGTAGGGAAAGATATATGTAAAGGGGGTGGGAGAATGGCCTTACAGGCACACACACACACACACCGCTCCCCCACAATATCACTCTAAAAGTTTCATCAACTCTCACTATTTTTTCTATTAAAAATTTTTAAAAGAATTTCCAGCGATTAAAGTGAATGTTATTAATGTGATTAGGATAAAAGCTTGAGAAAACTAGATCAACTGCTAATTTGCAAAAATAAATTTCGCTAATTTTTAATCTAGGAACTCATGGCATATCTTCTCATAGGGATAATCAAATTTAATTTTTCTGTAAGCGAGGACCGAATTGAAAAAGGTGTTTTAGTGGAAGCAACTACAGAAAATTTGAAAATACAAGTTACTGTTAAAACTGGAATTTTTTTAGAATTAAGAAATGAAGTTAACATTTATTTAAATTATGAAAAAATAGATAAACAAGATTGTCCATTCACATGGAGTGAGGTCAGAGTGGAGGAATGTTATTAGTGGCGTACCTCAGGGATCAGTTTTAGGCCCTTTATTATTTATAATCTATGTAAATGATCTTGGGCAAGGTGTGAATAGCAAAGTATCAATTTTGGCTGATGACACTAAATTGGTAGCTGTAGTCAAAGATGTTGAGGGTAGCTTTAAAGTGCAGGGTGACTTAAATAAGTTGTTAGCTTGGGCTCACAAGTGGCAGATGACTTTTAACCTTAATAAATGCAAAGTTATTTACATGGGGAGAGATAATAGGGAATTTAGCTATGAGATGGGTGGGTATTGGCTTAATTCAGTTGAAGATGAGAAGGACTTAGGAATAGTAGTAGATAGGTCACTGAAATTTTCAAAGCAGTGTATTGAGGCAAAAAATAGAGCAAATAGGGTGCTAGGTTACATTAAAAGAAATGTAGCTACAAGAGTAAGGAGGTCATCCTTAAACTATACAACTCTTATGTCAGGCCACATTTAGAGTACTGTATACAGGCATGGTCACCACATTTTAGACATGATATAAACTTATTAGAGTCAGTACAAAGGAGGGCAACAAAAATAATACCATCCCTGAAGCATCTTGAATATGAAGATAGACTGAGGGTATTAAATATGTTTTCATTTGAAAGAAGGTGTGTGGGGGAGATATGATTGAGCTTTTTAAAATCTTTTCTGGGATGGATAAATTGGATTTCAGCAAGTTATTTGAGTTAGAAGGTAGTAATAGAACTAGAAGCCACCACTTAAAGATAAAAAAACAGAGGTGCAGACTGGATGTTAGAAAATATTTTTTCACTAACAGAGTGGTGGATTATTGGAATAGTTTGCCACCTGAGACTGTAGACAGCCCAAACTTGAATGTTTTCAAGCACAGATTGTATGATTATATGGGGATGGAGGGTTACATAACATAATTTCACGGATGACAAAAGCCACAAGGGCCTATCAAAGGTCATCCGTATCCATCAAATCTCACCCACATAATGCATCCATAGGATTTTTGCCAGATCATGCATCTACAATATACAATTTAACAATCCATAGGAATGTCCAACCATGCATTTACAATATATAATTTAAAGCCTCCATAGGAGTCTGTCAAAAACAAAATCAAAGTCCCCCAAAATATACAATAAAAAGAAACTGCATCCACAGGAATGAGTCAAGAAACATATCCACATACCAAAAAGTAAGAAATTAACCCTCCATCCCCATATAATCATCCAATCTGCGCTTGAAAACATTCAAGTTTGGGCTGTTTACAGTCTCAGGTGGCAAACTATTCCAATAATCCACCACTCTGTTAGTGAAAAAATATTTTCTAACATCCAGTCTACACCTCTGTTTTTTAATCTTTAAGTGGTGGCCTCTAGTTCTATTACTACCTTCTAACTCAAATAACTTCTTACTTTCGGTATGTGGATATGTTTCTTGACTCATTCCTGTGGATGCAGTTTCTTTTTATTGTATATTTTGGGGGACTTTGATTTTGTTTTTGACAGACTCCTATGGAGGCTTTAAATTATATATTGTAGATGCATGGTTGGACATTCCTATGGATTGTTAAATTGTATATTATAGATGCATGATCTGACAAAATCCTATGGATGCTTTATATGGGTGAATTTGATGGATACGGATGACCTTTGATAGGCCCTTGTGGCTTTTGTCATCCATGAAATTATGTTATATTATGTTATGTTACCTAGCTCTGTTAGCTCAGAAGTACTTGCCATGCCCAGCTTCATCTGTGGGAAGCAAAAGGCTTTTCAGTTGTGGAGGACAGATATTCTTACCCCAGAGAAATAAGTTAACAGCCGATACAAAGAAAAACTTATGTTCTTACAATACAATTTGAGAAGTTTAAATTTTAAATACTAGATTTTGTTTGAATCCTTTTTCCTATCTTTAGAGATTTTATTTTTGCTAAAGGAAGTTTTTAATTTTTTAGCAAAAGAATTATTTTGTTATAAGGAAAAAAATTTTATACTTTAAATTTATCAATAAAAATGAAAAACAGCTATTTTTCTAGATCTGTATTTTATATTGAAGCCTAAATGTTAAGTAGATTGTATTTTAAATGCAGTGGCAACTCTTCAACGCATGCAATAAAATATGCTCATGCATTTCAATGGGGAAAATAAGAATTACAGATTTTTTTTCATTTCTCATTTTTACATTGAAATGCATAAGCATAATATATTATTGCATGCAATGAGGAGTCGGCACTGTTTAAATAGTATATTGTTATTAAAAATATTGTTGGCTGGCAATCCAAAACTGGTTACTTTGCCATAAGCTTGACCAACCTAAATGAGCATCATTTGATCAATGCATTCTCCACTCTCATAGGCAGGCAAGGTGATTAGCCTTATAGTCTTGAAGCCGTGACAGTCCTAAGACCATTATAAGTGACTATATAGTTGAGCTTTACCTAATGAGTTTGAAAATTTAGCAAAACTTGGCATCGGCCAAAATGTGTAATCGGTACATCACTATAACCTAACATAATTTGTTATGTTATAGTGATGTACCGTTTACCCACATGCGTAATCATAACTGCATCCCTCTCACACCTCTCAGACACATCATTTACACAAGCACCCAACAAACAAATGCTCAGTCCCTTCCATTTGCTCACACTCAACTTCCTATCAAAATTCAAATCTAAGAGTCACCCATCACAAGCACCTCAGTCATCCTCCTAGTCCCCCTAAGCCTAGCTTTACCTTCCCATTCTCATTCAAACTACCATTTATTCCACTTTCTGCCACAACCACATCAGAAGGCATCAAATCTGTTAGTCAGAGTGGAGGGATGTTATCAGTGGGGTTCCTCAGGGATCAGTTCTTGGTCCATTATTATTTGTCATCAATATAAACAATCTTGGGAAGGCAGTTAATAATAAAGTGTCAATTTTTGCGGATGATACCAAATTAGCAGCTGTAGTTATGTGGGGAAGCGGTGTGTGTGTGTGTGTCTGTAGGGCCATTCTCCCACCCCCCTTTACATATATCTTTCCCTACCCCTGTGTGAGTGTGTGGGTAGAATTTGCCTTCCAATTATTTATATTATGAATACAGATAATGTTAATATTGTTTTTTATTTTCAGTATATAAATATTTCTATAATTTTGTAAAAGTTAGGGGTATCCTAAAATTTGTGCAGCGCATTGGGATATTACCCTTAGGTAAGATTGGTTCTTTACTAAAATTATTTTAACAAATATTAATTTTAACAACGAGGGATTCTTTCAGACACGTGCAACTATTCAGTCAGGGCACATCTTGGGGTGGAACATGGAGCAGTTGTTTCCCAGTTTGCACCCATGTTCTCCACTTATACCATGGTTGAGTAATCTACGGCACAGTTTCGGATGACTATACTTGCAGTTTCTCCCTGATGCACCGTGCTTACACATTCCTCTGCAGTAGAATTTGAAAATGATCGGTGACCTGACTGGGTCCTCCCTAGTGGAGGCAGTTTGCCAGAATGGCTCCCTACCTGTAATTGTCCACTCAGAAGGACCTTGTTGGGTTGTCTGGGTCCCTATTGTAACGCCGGGACCCATATTGCTACCACTGTTGGCTACATCGCCACTCTTTTCAGCGGTGATAGGTGTCTGATTAGGCCTATCTGATTCCGCCTGGGTTGTAGTAGCTGAGGCAGTATTAGGCTCAGCCTGGTCGATGGCAATGATTTGGGGCAGGATGCCGCTCAAGACTATATGGTTATTGGTGTGAGTGGGTACTGAGATGTCTTGTCGGGATGCAGGGTAGCCAGGGTCAGTAGTTTCTGAACTTTCTGGTGTGGTATTTACCTGGCCTTCTCCTGGTGTAAAATCGTACCATGAGCTTGTTTCCTGTTGTTGGGAGGCTGCTGCTGCTGCACTGGGGCCATCTTGTGCAGCATTGCATTTCTTTTGCCTCTCCATGGCATTTACACCTTTGTGATCCACTCTGGGTCAGAGAATTTATCAAAACTGCGGTAAATATTTAGATTATCGGCACGAATGATGGGACGTACTATTTTGTCCATATTCCAAAAATTTCGCGTTTTTGGAGTACATTTAAGTTGACGGCTTGTGTGGGGGTAAACACAATGGGGGAACTACACTACGATGATCCTGAGTTTCATTAAATTGGGGGGGGGGTCTGGGAGGCACAGCCCCTCAGTATATAATCTTAATTGTTTATAGAATAATAATTTGAAAAGGACTCAAACGCACATGAATATACCAACACGAGTGAACAATATTTACACACAAATTTTTTTCCGGCCGGGCCACTAATCTACATATTTACCAAAACTGCAATTGCTACTTGTAAATTTCCGCTGTGAGCGAGCAAAACACAGCAGTTGGTATATTGGTAGGCCAGTGCGGGAATAGTGGATCCATGCTTTACATTCCTTGCACAGCATTATGAATTTCATCTCATCGTCATCACCACACGTGCCACATCGCGTGGTGGCCGCATTGTTTACATTTTCAGTCGACATATTTTTGGTTGTTTTTCACTTGTTTTTTTATACAGAGGCTTCCGTAGCCTTTCCAAAAGGCACTTTGTTACAATTTTAATGTTAAAATAAATTTAATGACAATGCGAGTGAATTTGAATTTAAAACAAATACTTTCAGAAATTCCAAGAAGATTTTGTTTTTGATTTCAGTAGAAATTATATTAGATTAGAATTCAAAGGCAATTGTCAGACATCATGTAGGCAAGCCTACAAAAAGTTAAGGGAATAGGGAGAAAGTAGCTAGAAAGGTAGCCAACAAAAAATGAGGGTAACAAAATGGGTGGCACTAATCTTAATTACCAAATTTTTTGGCTGCTAAGCTGAGCAAGAATTTTGTAAATATTTAGATTAGCGGCCCAGACGGAAAAAAAAATTGTGTAAATATTATCGTTCTCCCGTGTCGGAATATTCATGCACATTTGAGTCTTTTTCAAATTATAGCTAGCGCCATTTTAAGATTATATACTGGGGGGCTATGCCCCCCAATTGAATGAAACTCAGGATCATAGTGTGGTCCCCCCATTGTTTACCGCCACACGAGCCGTCAATTTAAATATACTCCAAAAACGTGAAACATTTTCGAACACGGACGAAATACTACGTCCCATCGTTCGCGCCGATAATCTACATATTTACCAAGAATTTTGCCACAAGGCTACCAATAACATAACATAATTTCACGGATGACAAAAGCCACATGGGCCTATCAAAGGTTATCCGCATGTCAAAACCCACCAATAAGGAGTTAGGAACAAGGAAATAGGCATGCCTGTATGTTCATTTAGGGTAGGAGATAATTGGAATATAGAGTAAGATTTATCAGACAACAGGAAAATTTACAAAACAAACAGATACTATAAGAATTGCCCAGATTTCGTATGGAGCATGGTAATTGGACAATTCTAAGGTATAAGTTCCAAGAATTAGCATTTACAACAACAGGTTGCTTTTAACAAATATGGGGTAGGTGGTCGTTATTAAAAATATCATGACATTATACCTCCCGCTTAAAATACTATCATTATCCCTTAATAATAAAAGCCATAAAATGTTAAATCTTATGTAAACTAAAATGTTCAGACACTACTATTTTATAAAACTTTTTTTTTCTTTATACATGCTTTATTTTACAATAGTTGAATCTACCACCTGGTTGCTCAAGAAATCAGCTAACATATGCGAAACAATTTAGAAATAAAAATTATTTGAAGAAGGAAATATCTTAAAAATTACATCAAAAAATAAGTTTTAGGTTAAAATGTACATAGAAGATGAAACAAGAGGACGCAATGTGTATGATAGAAGGAGAAGTATTGGTCGAAGTCAGAAGGACAGACCCAGTAAATGGGAGCTGGTATGTTCCGAAGAAATACAGCGGTGTTGTGTGGTGCGATGAAAGTAATATTGCTCTTAGGGTGTTTCTTGAGATCGATGGGTGGGCAGTAGAAGATGCTGCCTGGCTAAGAAAGTGTTTATAATCATATAAATGTAGCACAGTTGGAGGCATTTTGAAAGGGATTAAGTTAGCATCGAGATTGGGCTTGAGACAGATTAACCTGATGACAGATTCCGCAACAGTGCATGTATGGGTAAAAGTTGCTCTGGCATATAAGAATAGAATCCAAACGAATGAAGCTGCAGTAATGATAATTAAGAGACGCCTGTGCATTCTGAACAATCTTAGTGAGGAATCCCCCTTCATAGGTGGGCGTTATCGTGATAATTAATCGCGATAACGATACCAGGTTATCGGTTATCCGATATTTTTTCCAGCGCTAGCGATTTATCGGTATCGCCGATACTTTTAGGTCTAAACTAGCGATAATCGATAATTTCAGCTTTTGGTTCCAGTTTAGCACAGTGGCGAGCCACGCGTGCCTTGGAGGCAGAAATAGGTAGGTCCGAGCTGGGAACCAGCTGTCCGACGAGAGGTCACGAGGTGTTGCTCCTGCGCGCTACCAGTTTTACGCGTTCTTTGATGATTTTTTCCCTATGTTCCCGTGCTTCTTCCGTTCTATTTTTTTGTGCACTTGTATACGAATGCATGTACTATTCAGTGTTATTCTTTAATATCCGCTTATTAACGTTTTTATCACTTACGAAGTTACGCCCCTATTTTAAACTGATCCTATTGTTATTGTAATTTAATAGTGCAGTGCTTTGTTATTTTATAGTATTGAATTAGTGATGACACCGCAAGAGACTGTGCCCGCATCAAACCAAGGAGACTCAGCGGAGTCTATTGACTCTGAGCTCACTGAAGCTGAAGCTCAGTCACCCTGGCCATACCTTGGCAAGTGGGTGAAGTACAAGAAGATGGTTGGTGACAGCTACATCTTCCAGTGATTGCCCTGCCTCCCCAAGATCAGTGAGGTGAAGGTGAACAAGGGCACCAAGGCCAACCTTAAGAGCCACTTCAACAGGAATCATCTTGACAAGGCAAAACAAGTTGATGAAGCTTGCAAGGCCAATGTTGGGACTGGCGGCCGCAGCAGGAACCGGTCGGGTCAGTCAGATGACGGCGGGTCAACCAGCAAGAAGCAGCGGCAGATGTCCATCGCCGAGACCTTTGGCATCATGGACCAGGGCAGCGCCGTACTGCAGTCCACTGTTGACAAGACAATTGTCAGGTTTGTGGTGGACAAAATGCTGCCGGTGCAGATTGTGGATAGTCAGAGCTTCAGGGACATGGTCCACACCCTCAACCCTAATAAAGAGGTACCCTCCAGGATGACGCTGGGGAGGAGGATCCTCAAAAACTATGAGGAGATGAAGGAGAGCCGCAGCAGGTAAGAAACTAAGAAACAGTATTCAAATATTCTTACTATTGTATTATAAAATAATGCTATATATAGTCAATAAACAATATTATATTCTAATTTGGAATTTATCGATTTATCGGTTATCACCTTATCGGGCAATAAATTTATCGTCAGTTATCGATTATCGGTAATCGCTGATAAGGTAATCGTTATCGGTTATCGTGATCAATTTTTCGTTATCACGCTCACCACTGCCCCCCCTTGTCTCAACATTGAAGAATAAAGTCAAAGCATTGACTAGAGTGAAGAAAGGGTGGCTGGTAACCAGAGAGGAAGATCCCATGAGGAGAGATTCAACCATATGTGCAGCAGCAGTTGACCTGAAAGAGATTCTTAATATGCATCATGTAGGAGTGGATCGTTCATTGTTTTTAGCCAGAAAAATAGATCCCACAGTAACCAAAAGTGCGGCACAACAGGTGGTGAGAAGCTGTGAGAGGTGCAGAGATATTGACTCTACTCTAGTGGTTTGTGGTAGAGGAGAGCTTGGGGTACCGGGGAATTGGAAAAGGCTAGCTGTAGATGTCGCCCATTGTAGACAGGTGGCATATCTATCCATTGCGGATTGTGGACCAGGAAGATTTGCCATCCGGAAGAAGCTTAAGAGTGAATCTGCTGAGTGCATAACTTCAGTTGTAACAAACCTTTTTTTTAGAGAGGGGTCCAGTATACGAGCTTTTGATGGACAAAGTTTTCCGGTTAGAGTCACTGGAAAGGCTTCTCAGCAAGTGGAATGCTCACCAGTTTTTCAGAGCAGCATATCGATCGGGTGGCAATGGGATAGTAGAGAGGCATCATAGGACGATTATGGTGATGGCAGAACGAGGTAGCATTAGCCACATTGATAGGGCCCCGTAACTCTGCATTTGGTTCATCCCACACCATCAGTTCTGCTTACTAAAAATCGTCAACTAAGAACTTTGAATCGTAGGGTTTTGACAGGTGAGGATGACCTTTGATAGGCCCTTGCGGCCATTGTCATCCGTGAAATTATGTTATGTTATGCTAAATTAGCATCAACACGCTAAATTTTGGTAGCGATATATTCATCGCGGAACAATTGTTTATCACAATCTGCCACCCTTAATATTAGTTTATTCATCGAATCCGTTTAAACGGGCATAATATTACATCTCTTTTTCCATAACTAATACCGTCACGTGGAGTAGAACAGTTTAACTTTTTGTTCTAATTGTTAAATCATTTTATCTTGTTCTAATAGGCATTGTAGTAATAGCGGTTGGTGAGATGAAAAAATCGAGCGACCTATCGGCTCGAGTTGAACGTAGTTTTTTTTTTTAAAGCTGTGGGGTAGCTTATTCGGTAAGGCGTTTCACCCATTTCGCTCTCAGCGACCTTTTGAGCCAGTAGTTCGATTCTCGTCACCGCTCCCAATTTCTTTTCCTACACTGTCGTCTCTTCTCTTGCGCATTATATAGTAACCGGTAATAAAAAAGAGTCTTCAAATTCTAGCTTTAATTCACTAAAACAAATTACAAATTTTAGTTTACATTAACAAACTAAAATAGGATAAAGAAAACTATTATCCAATACTCCTTTTACAAAACAGAAAGCCTTTACTTATATTATAGTCTAGGTAAATTCTCATGTAATCCCTACAAAAATATCATACATTTTGCTCATCAAAATCCAAATTTCATATTTAAAAAGGTAGAAAATAGTTTTCATAATGTTAAATCCGGCAACATTCTTCTTCACCAACATCCCTCGAAAAACGCATTGATCACTCTCGCCTGGCTATCTACTTAACATCACATCTGGTTTTATTTACTATTATAGAAAATTTGTGTTAATTATGTCGTTATATAGAGGTATCTTATTTAATTTATGTATTCTTTGGCCGACCACTTTAGCTGTTTTTTTACATAAGGCATAATTGCCGAATTCCATTGCTATCACATTCCATTAATACCAAATTCTATTATTACCACATTCCAGTTATGTGTGGTATTTATTATATCGTTGCTTGTTTATTTTGTCACACCCGCATGCTTATCGGCTTTTATTTTTACTTGTGTTAATATAAACTTGCTTTTTTTCTTTTATACTGCATTCGTATATCGCTATCTACGTTTACTTGTATATAGCCATTTATTTCTATTGCTTAAATATTAACTTACTTTTTCCTTTTCACTCCATTGATTAATTTGTTACCAAGTGCTGCTCTTTTTCTTCCTTCCTTATTTGGCTCGCATCGTCGTGGTTAACCCTCCCCAATTCCCACGCCTCGCGTCGACTAACCGGCTCCCACACGCCTCACCTAGGTGAACCCTCACCCACTTTCTATGAGTCAAGTTAGAGTTAAGTTTTCCAGTCTGCTGTGTTCTTCATAATTCTTGCCTTTTCTCCCTGTTCTCCCCCACTATGTATGATAGGGACTCACTCCTCTCACTCAAGTCTTTAAACTATCGTCTTTCGCCAGCTACATACGCGAAGATAAAGGGGTTAGTATCTCCCGAACTCGCCCGACTAGGAGGGGGCCGAGACCTTCGGCGTCCCTTAGGAACCTCTTTCGCCCTACCATTCTTCCTTTACCCAACATCTCCAAATCTTCCCCCTTCCTCCTGTGCTCGTCAACAGGCGCTGTCGGCATCTCTTTTGAACATTATGAACCTGACCAATAAGTCGGATTATGTCAATGACCTCTTTGTTCGCAATGGGGTTTTCTTCCTTGGCCTTACAGAAACCTAGCTCGAGCCTGATTCTGGTTCATGCACTGTCCTTGAAACCCCTCTGGGTCATTATTTTCTGCATGTTCCACGGAACCACCGTACATGGGGAATTGCACAGATTTCCAACTAACTAGTCCTTATCCCTTGAATCTTCTCCTCACCTCCCTCTAGCCTCATTTGAGGTTCTTGTTGCTGTATCACGTTCCGTGCCCGCTCTGACTATTGTGGTCATTTACCGCCCTCCCAGATTGTTTCTGGTCTTATTTCACGAGGAGTTCAGTAACCTACTTTCTGACCTATCCTCTACAGGTTCTCTCCTTATTATCGGTGACTTCAATCATCCTAGCCACAGAGACTTTTCGTGCATTCATTGACATTATCGACCTATTCTCTCTTACACAGCATGTGTCATCCCCAACACACATACTTAGTCATCTCGAACCTCCATATCTCTAATCTAACAGTAAATGACCTTTCTAATACGATTTCCGAACACTTCTTGTTCAATTTTAAATTCTATATTCCCTACCACCTACCTCCTCGCTCGTCCAGAGATCCTACTCCTTTCCGGCGACTATCGTCAATTGATACTACTACTCTCTTTAACGACGTTGTTTCTGCCCTACCTCCTATTGATAATACTGCTTCACCTGACCAAACCTTAGACTCTCTTCACCAATCATTACTCACCTGCTTTGATGCGCAGGCTCTCCTAATCACTCCTTCTCCAAACCACCATCACCACGCCCCTTGGTTCACCATGGAACTCCTTTGGTGAATGAACACTTCGTAAAGCACACTCCCGTGGGCAGGGCACGACCCCACTCTCACTTGCCTATCGCTTCGCTACTTAGACTTATTCTTACAAATTAAAATCAGCACGTGAGGCTCATTCACGCAACTTTTGTCTGAGAGCAAGAATGACCCCCGGATTTTTTTCCTCTCCTCTGTCGTCTTTCCTCGCTTAGTCCCATTTCCCCCACCTCTCCTCTTATCAACCTCTCTACTCTTTCTAAATTTTTCTCTGATAAAGTTACTAACCTTCGCGCCGTACTACCCATCGCGTCTGATCAAGCCCATGCTGTTCTCCCCGACCATACTCCATTTCCGCTTAACGTCCTCTGAGGAAGTAACTGCCCTGATCTCAAGCTCTAACAAATCTGGATCCCCTAATGACATCTTTCCACCCAAACTTCTCCACCAAATTCTCCCTGCTGTCACCCCACTTCATCTCATTAACACTTCACTTGCCACAGAGGTGGTTCTCTCTTCCTTCAAACATGCCTCAATTCGACCTATACAAGAAAAAACACACCTTAACTCGTCTGAACCATATAGCCATCGCCCTAACTCACAGCTTCCATTCCTCTCTAAGATCCTCGAGAGAGTGATTTTTTATCTCTTTAATGACCATATTTCTAACTGCAATATTGATGAAATATACAAGTCAGGGTTCAAAGCAAAGCAGTCTGCTGAAATCGCTCTTAATGTTTCAGACGATTTACGTAGAGCAGCCAATAGGGGTTGTACGTCCATTCTAGTCCTCCTAGACGTCTCCTATGCTTTGGACACCATCGACTACACTGTCCTCCTTGATCGTCTTCACACTTTTCTTGGTCTCTCGGGCATTGCACTTGATTGGTTCCGCTCATACCTCTCCTCCCGCACTCAGTCGGTCGCCCTCGATAAGCTCTCCCCCAAGCCCGCGCCCATTCATTTTGGGGGGCCTCAGGGCTCAGTCCTTGGTCCCCCCTCCTCTTTTGCATCTACTTAATTCCTCTTGGCTCCATTCTTCGCGAATTACCAAGCTACTTTCAGCTTACAACTCCATTAACGAATGGCTGTCTGCCAACTTTCCCCAAACTTAACTACGATAAAACTGAAATTCTCCTTGTCGATGCCTCTGTTACAGGAGCTACACTGGTTACCTATTCGCTTCCGTACCTACTATAAAATTCTTCTCATCCCCTACAAGGCCCTAAACCTCAAGGCTCCACCTTATCTCTCATCTGCCCTCTCCCGTCGTCAAACTCCTCGAACATTCTGGTCTAACCTCGCTCCCCTCCTGAACACTCCTAGATGAGTGACCGTTCCTTCTCAGTTTGTGCTCCTAGACTCTGGAATGCTTTTCCTGCCGAAGTCCAATCCTCTCCCTCCCTTGTTATTTTTAAAAGTCTCCTGAAGACTCATCTCTTCAGCATTGCCTTCTCTCTCATGTAAACTTTCTCTACACTCACTACTCTATGGGAGGGCTAACAGTCATGAAGGGCACATTATAAATACCTATTATTGTTATTATAAAACCCGGCGACCATAAATGTTTGTTGGAATTACGATGTAGGCCTAACGGACGGCCTGAAGTAAACACACGAGGGATCCGTGGAGCATAAGCTTGCTATAGCGACCTGTGTAAACGTTCCACTGCGGCGTTACTCTGAGGATGGTATGCGGAGGTACCTAGGTGAAAGGAGCTAAGAACTGACATGATTGCCTCTCCTTGATGCGATTCAAATTGGCTTCCACGATCAGTCATGATTACTGAGGGGATACCAAAACGAGCAACCTATCCTGAGACGAAGGCTCGAATGACAGTGAGGACTCTGATGTCTGAAATAGGAAGCACCTCTGGCCACTAGGGAGACGATCGATCATAGTGACAAGATAATTATAACCACGATAGTAGATCGAAGTGAACGGCGTCAAACGTGATTACAGAAGAGTAAAAGCAACCAAATGAGTTTTCTGTTGAAATGGACTTTATCACGCTGACATGCTAGGCATGAATGAGTCCATTTGGCTAGGTCGGCATTCATAGCCGCCATATGAAGCGTTGAGCGACGAGCTTGCGTGTTGCATTGATATCGGGGTGTGAAAGA
Source organism: Ceratothoa steindachneri (assembly GCA_963969495.1). NCBI lineage: Eukaryota > Metazoa > Arthropoda > Malacostraca > Isopoda > Cymothoidae > Ceratothoa > Ceratothoa steindachneri. The sequence continues at coordinate 41,959,378 of OZ018320.1, forward strand.
CCGTGAATTTTGTACAAAGATATGTCGAGAGTAAACAAGATAAATGAAAGGACGAGGACAGTCAGCCAATGAATAGTCGACCAGGCTGTTCCTATGGACGACTGTTAGGTAATTCGATCGCGCGCGAACTACGAGTTGAGAGGATTGACGCAGTGTTTGCGCGTCTTTATCCTGTTCCTGGATTAGCGTTATAGTCACATGATCGATGGGCGCAGTATGAGAGTTGCGCGCCCGAAATCGCGGAAATGCGGGAGAATGCGTCCGATACGACGCTCGAAGGGCCAAGAACATTGTGAATATCGTTCTTCATCTTTAGGATAAAATCAGGATGACGACTATCGACTGCAGTGTGCACTAAAGATTTGCTACGAGACGAGCAAGCACCGACCAAAAGCTTATGGTCAGCAAAAAATAGTGAAGTCACGCCTTTCTAGATAAGGGCGGATGTGATTGATTGTGAGATATTTTCCATGTAGTTCACGTGAGAAAGAGATCAAGAAGAAAGCAAGAGGTTGCCATAGGTCACCAATCTTCTGCTGCAAGGTTGTACCTACTTGAGCTGAGAATGCGTTTCAGACCCAATTCCACTGAGCGAGCAATAGTCTCATTTTGCGAGAAAATGATTCGCACGCCTCAGTGTACCATTTGAGACTCAACAGCTCCCCCGAGAAAGGAGGCTGAAGCGGGGTAACGCATAAATCATAATTTTTCGATATTATGCTCTTTCAAAAAGTTCGAAACTTCAGCAATCTCAAGCATTTTTGAGACATGGTTTAAACCACTTTTGAAACGAAGCTGATTGTCCGATACTATGGTTGAGACTGCACCGAATTCGAAAATGTGCAATTGCAAAGCACGTAAAAACGAACATATGTCCATAGATCGACATGGAATCAGGTTTATTGCTCGAGTAAATATACAAGTGATTATAAGACTTTATTGTAATCAACAATAAAGTCAATCATTACCGAATTAAATGGTCTTTTTCCAGGACTGATTGTAAAATCATATACTGGTTGAAATTTGTTTTGCTGGCGTGTCCATGCAATTTCCTACAGAACACACAATTTGGAGCAATTTTTCTAACAATAGAGTATATCGAAGAAATATAGAATGATTCTCTCAAAATTGCTATTAGTTTGAATACTTACGCATTCTGAGTAGCATTGTGAGCATCTGCTATGAGTGATTTCGTTATATTACACGCTTTTGGCATTAAAATAGGACAACTGAAAGAATTTAATGTTTCAATCACAGGCATTTTGCTTTTGACTCTGATTAAACCATCCTTATTAATGAACAAATTGAGCTGCGTTACGATCGGGTCTGGCTTTGAGACTGTCCCTTCAAAAAATGAAAACATTGATGGATAAGCTTTTCCTGTGATTTCTGGATCAAGTACAATTTGCTTTCGTAAAGGAAGTTTCTTTTCTCATAATTGCACTTTGACAAATATTGTGGAGCATGCTTCGCAATGAAATTACGAATAAAAACTTTTACAAGAGATAAAACCAGTGTTGCACACCTGAATGACGAATATTTGTCTAGGTTAATAATGCATTCTTTAGTTTTTGGAGGACTGATAGCGAAGACATTTGTTAATTTGCGTGATTTACCGACTGTAAAAGATTCTAAATCGCTTCGTAAAAGATCAGCCTGAGGACCGGAATTAAAATTAGACCTTGATAAGACAGTGCTGGAGGTTGGTCTACTTGCAAAGTCGGCTGGATTAGAACATCCGCTTATGTGACGAAATGCCATCGGAATTGCTTCACACGTGCAAAGTATACTATTTACGCGATTATTCGCAATAACTGACTTTCGTTCCAATTTTCCTTGATTAAAAGTTTTAGGCTTTAATCAACTAAGTGAAATATTTGAGTCACTGTAAATTTCTACATCGACTACTGAAATTGGTTCCACAGCATTCGCTAGCGATTGGTAAACTGATGCAACGACTTTACACATAATGACAGCGCTACGAGTTCTAGAACTGGTAATGACTTATTTAAGAGATCCTTTCCGCAGAGCTTGTTCTTTGACAAAATGAAGGAGAGTTCTCCTGTAGTTTTGTACAAAAGGTACAATCTCATTCCTAAACAGAGTTTGGTTGCGTCAGAAAAAGCTAACAAAACATAATTGTCTTCAAGAGAGCCAACGCATCGCGGAATTGAAACTTCTTGGTGTCCGTTTACCTGAGCACAGATTAAGCGCTATTCTTTCTGTAAACTATTGCTGATAATTGTCCTATTTGAGTGCAGGATCAGTCTGCAATCTTTGAATGAAAAGTCGTGCTCGAATCAACAAAGGAGTGTAAATTACGTTGATGTCAAATTGTGAATTGACCGTTTTCAGAACTGTACGTCGAGTATTTGTATCTGGATTTAGTTTTAAATGCTTGCATTTTATTTCTTCCAACATGCGATTCCAAAGAATACCAAAAAATTCCGTAACCTCCTCAGTCGAGATACTCAATTTCTTCTCAATCTTTTCCTGAAGGGAAGGAAGATTGGTGTAAAATTTCTGGATATTGAATTGATATTCCTTAAAATTTAAAATGATTTCTCGAAACAAAATTCCATCTGAGAAGCATTTGACGAAGAATAGCTTAAGTTATCCATATAGCAGAATGCATATATTCGGGTTTTTTTTCAAAGCTTTGACTGATTCTTCATCTTGAGTTGTGTTGTACATCAGCATATAATAAAGACAAGTTAGCAGAATATTCGGACTAAGTCGAAGACCAAAAGCGCAACGACGAAATCATAAATTTCCACACTAAAATCACCTTCAGAAACATTTCTGAACTACGTAAACAGTAACTTGTTAGCGTCCGATTTGCGAAGCTTAATTTGCAAAAAAGCCTTGCATAAGTCAAAAGTCAAAAGGTATTTGTCGAACCTTAACAAAAGCAGAGAGTCAAACAATGGCAAATTTAAATTGGATCCTGGCATTGACACTTGATTATGGCTTAACTGCACATTTCGCTTTTCGCACAAATTACTCAAAAAGACTATTCGAGTCTTAGTTGTTTCAGATGACTCTCTGATCACAGTAGAATGAGGAATAAACGAGACTTCCGAATTCGATTTCAAAAAGTCCTTAGTGCTCTCGACCTTTTCAATGATTCCGTCTGCTAATTGCTTTCGAATGATGTCATCATAGTCTTTGAGCGCAGCGTCGTTTCGTTTCAACTTGGACAAGGTTGAGTCAAGAATTTTTTTTGCTAGAGTAATTGAAGGCTAGTCTATTTAAATTCTTGTTCCAAAGTGCTGGGGCGATAATACGACCTGTTTCGTCACGCTTAATATCGTGTAAAATTTTGTCAAACAAAACCGATCGAGATACGGGAATTTTTCTGATCGCTCGCCATACACGTTTAAGCACTGCATCAGAATTTGATTGAGACTTTCATCTTTTACAACGTCAATAGACTCGTCCAAGATAGTCGTACCATGATTAATGAACGACTGCGCGGAGAATGACTGTAATAGTCAAATTGATGTTTGGTAGTCGGTACCAGCATCTTTAAGGTACTCAACGTTTCCTAAGAGCCAAGGAACTTTCCCTCCAAGTAAAATACCTAAGGGACTCTCCATATTAACTGACAAGTTATTTCCATACGCGTGCCCGAATGAGTGACTCGTAATAGGTAGATATGCCAGATTATCGCTAGCTAAGAGTATTTTTGCGCCTCCAACGTGGTCTGAATCACCGAGTTTTTTTATTCGCAAATTGGTAGCCTTTCTTTTTGAACTTCGAGACTACCTCAGAAATACCTTTAAGTTTCTATGTCAATTTTCGGAACACAAATGGCCTCAATTCCACGTTTTTCGCTCCCCATCCAAATAGGAACTTTTATCTTTTTCGTTTTGAAATACTTTTTCGAATTGAAGCCACGATGGTAATGTTAATGTATTTGACAAACTCTAAGCCAGCGCTTTCAGCCAAAACCGAATTGATCAATGAATCTTGGGAGCAACTATCCAACAACGCTCGTTCTTCGAGAACTTGACCAAATTATTTGTAAGAACAGAGTTTCTACCTAACACAATGAAAATAACATCCGGATGCCACTCCAACCAAGTGCTAAAGCAAGAGCCACTTTTGAAAAAGAATCGCAATTTATAAGTGTAATTTTCGCTAATAATGCCTTTGTAGGCTCCGAGCGAGGCCAAATCGCAAACGATTGAGTGCCCTAGTATTACAACTTTCCAATGATATATTATAGAGATGCGAAAATAGTTACATAAAAATTCATAGAGGAAGAAAAGTAAAATTCTCGATGAAGAAAAGAAGTTTAAGTTCCTAAGTGACTTTGAAAGAGAAAATTAATCAAACGTGAGGTTGAGCACCAGACACCATGCGGGATCTTTTGCCACAACGCGCCTATTCATGCCTTACAAAACCATCCCGTTGTTGCCATAAGCAAGGGAAGAAGATGAGAAAAAAAGGAGAATCCTCCGAGCCTTCGCCGTTATCAAGCTATTCTTATCCAAAATCGTTTCTAGGCGATTAAAATAGTTGATTCTCTAACCGGAAAATTTACTTTAAATAAATCGGTGGCTAAACTATGGCGGAATGAAAAGGCAGGCGTCAATATCGGGTGATCCTTCGTGACGGCGTGTCTAAGCCAACTCAAACTAAAAAATAACAGAGGCTAAGTTAATTTCAATTTGAGTACAAATGCAACCACCAAAGTATACCGTGATTTATATACAAATGAAACTCAAGTGCGCTACTCGAATGATTGAAACTAGTTCCCCGGAGAATCGTGGGTAAAGATGCTCTGGTGCGGCTATGAATACAATCTCAATTTAAGTTATCGCAAGAAACTCGACTTAACGTTATGCTATGTCAACTTACTTGAATTCCGTTGAAAGGTTGGCGTTACAGCACGAAATCTGCTGCAGCTGGGCTCTCTTACGTGGTGTACCTCAAGCTCTCATAAAGACGGCGAAGGCGGTTGCTTGATGAAATACAGGAAGTTCCATGGAGAGTGAGTAGTAGAATGGCGGTCGAAAAATAGTAGAGGACCCTATCGACCTCAGTAGGAGTCCTAGGGGCCGAACTTGAACAATTGTATCCTGAGAGATACACCTTTCTTCTCCGGCAGAATCTTTCTTAAAAAGTAGCTTCACAAAAGACACAAGGTTGTATTCATCATAGGCTAATAAAAAAACGGTTTAGCACTAGCGATGCTCATATGGAGAGGGAGGCATTGCAAATTAAACTCTTGCGGAGTAAAAAGCGAATCAACTTGGTCTTGTCGAGGTGTGAACAGAACTGCCGAGAGTTGAGGAGACCTTTACGCTAGTCGATTAAGGTAGTAAATTAACATTCTAAGGTTTGCCCGCACAAGCGCATCACCCCAAATCCCAAGAAAGGGTCTTTGTGAGTTACTTATAGAAATTAATTAAATATAAAATAAACCAAGCCAACTAACTTGTTTATGCATTTTACTCAGTAAATATTCACAATATATCTAATATATTGTACAAGTAGTGTATAAATTAGTTCGGAATGTACCAAATTTTGGACTATTTCATAATCTATCTGAAGTTTTGGCAACACTAATGAAGTTTTTTTGTTTTTCGTGAAGAATAGTGTACTGGTAACAACTGGCAACTGTTTTGTTGTGTCCTAGCTACACTAAGCCCGAAAATCCTACACCAGAGCTTGTCGTGGATGATTATTGCTTGGAGCGTGCTCCGTGGTGTACTTGGTTCTGCCGGAATATTCACCTTCCAATTATTTTTAGACTATAAATTTATTATGGATATCGCAACCATGAAGCGTGCAAGTATTATAGATCTTTGAAAACATGCTGGTTTTAGCATCAGATGGATTTCTGGGGAAATGAAGGTAGCAAAGTCAACTGTTGGTGACATTGTGAAAAGAGCTGAAGACACTGGTAAACATTCAACACTGCAACAATGAAAATGTGGAAGAAAACAAAAGACAACACTTCACGATGACAAGGCTCTCATCAGAAATAGTGTGAAGGATCCGAAGAAAACCAGTAAAGACCTCCAGAGAGATTTGTCTTTAGCTGGTTTAAATGTTTCTTCTTCAACCGCCCGGCGAAGGCTCATTGAAGTTGGCAGATTTGCTAGAAAACAGGTACGTAAATATTCATTGAATTCTGCTATGATGACAAGTTTCTTCGCTGGGCACGCAAATATGCTGGATGGAAGGCAGCTGACTGAAGAAAGTTAGGTTTTCAGACGAATCGCATTTTGAAGTACATGGGCATAGGTCAGTGGTAGTAAGACGAAGCAAAGATGAATCATTTCAGCCAGGACACATTCAACAGGCGCCCTAGCGCTTAGGGCCTAGGGCGGCTTGTTACTATTGAGAGAATGATGAACAGCGTTAAATACAAAGCAATCCTGCAGACTTACCTGCTTCCCGCGATGCAGAAAGACTTTCCTGATGGAAGCGACATTTTCCAACCGGATTTGGCTCCGTGCCATACTTCCCAAATAATGCGCTCATTCTTTGAATAAAGTGGACTTACCGTTATAGACTGGCCTGGGAATTCTCCTGACCTAAACCCTATCGCGAATCTAGGGGCTATACTTAAACGTAGAATCGAGAAAACCGACTGTTCGACGATGCAGAAGATGATTTGTACTGTTATCAATGCCTGGTACCATAACAAATAACTGGCAGAAATGTGGTCCAATTTGGTTGAATCTATTCCAGAGCGAGTGAACAAGTTCTACAAGCAAAGGGCTGTCATATTTCATATTAAATGTACCATTTATCTTATCATTGACGTATTCTTTTCAAATATAAACAACAATTATCAAATAATTGTATTATTCCACCACTGTCCGAACAAATTTGCATACTACTGTAAATCAAACTTTTCTGACAAGGCCATCGAACAATGATTAGGATATTAAAGACAGTGGTGCTTTTTCAGAACTAGTGGTAGACGTAGAATTCTATCCCTTCGTAACCACATACGAGTAAGGGCCAATTTTTAGCTTATGCTCGCTAGAATCACTGTTCCACCTTTTCTATTTCCTATTTCAGTTCTTTTAGAAAGGAAAATATAGAATAAATTCAACCCTTTCAGAGTAAATTAATTTAGACGGTTTAAATAACTTATACTTTATTTTCATTTCCTACATTTCAAAAATTTCAACTGAATCCTTTTTATAAAAATTTACCGTTCATTTTTGATTTTCAATCAAAATCAGAACAATTTTATTATGTGATCTCTTGGGATTCTAACTCTGAAAGTCATAAGGAAAGCAGTAACCTGAATATAGATGATCAACAACCTGAACTACTAATAAAGGCAAACCATGGTGTTGTGGATAGAGGAGAGTAGGAAAAGGGGGGCAAAGAAAAAATAATAGCGTAGGCGAGTTGCGAACAGCTTCCCGCGTCGCTGGACCACTGTTAGCCAGTGGCGAATCCACTCGGCCATCCTGAGTCTCCAAAAAGACTCATTCAAACGAAGCTTTTAAGCCACTCGCCTGTACTTCTCGTACGCTATACAACCCCCCCCCTCCTAGAAGCGGAGCGTATTTTGAAGAAATGAAGAGAGCATGTTTGGAAATGTTATCCAAGGGCTAACGCTTCACCTCTTGGGTCTGGGCACCATTGTAGATAGAGGGGAGTAGGAAAAGGGGGCAAAGAAAAAAATAATAGCGCAGGCGAGTTGCGAACAGCCTGCCACTGTTAGCCAGCGGCGAATCCACTCGGCCATCCTGAGTCCCCAAAAAGACTCATTCAAACGAAGCTTTTAAGCCGCTCGCCTGCACTTCTCGTACGTTATAGTGTCAACTACATTTCATGCCATATTCAGGCGAAAATTGAAATTTGTAAAACAACCCACAATGTTGTCATGATAGCTATCCAGATTAATGTCTCCCTTTTAAAGTTCGATCACGCACATCTGTTACAAAAATTGTAATAATCCGATGTTGCTCTATTCAGAGCTGGCCTCAAATATGGGCCATGCGATCTGCTTTCACACAGAAGCGTAGGTAACTATTTATTCAATGTAACCAATCAAAATTTGACTCAAACAGTGACCCATCTAGCAAGTTTGCATCTCACGAAAGCACCATTTCCTTCTCGCTTGCACCTGCTACAGTATCCTCAAGCGTCAGGTTACTGCTCATTATTGAAGCTGGCATCTAAATTTGGCAAACACCTTGCACCCTCGACAATTCTAGTTCAGCGCTTTGACAACCTTTAAGAGTAAATCGTCTGCAACGTTAAAAATAGCAGAACTTCCCTCAAATTTCTTCATGGCAAGCAACTCTTTAATTTCATATCAAATTTTATTAATCGCTTTAATAATATCACATGCCCTTATTAATTGTCCTTTGATTTATTTCAATAAATAGCAATTTTCTTATAGATTGATCGTTAGCGCGAGCTTATAGTATTAATGACTTAACTCAATAATTTACAAAAACAGTACGTGTTTTCAATTATATCGAAACAAAAACTGAGTTTGGATTTCTTAGTAAGGGCTTATGAATAGGTATACTATTGCGTGGCACACAATAATTGCAGTTGTCCCTATGAAGAAACTTAGTTACGAGTAAATGGCAGTAAGTTTTAAAGGTTCCCAAGCCCATTAATGAAAAGAATTATAATCATTGCACAAGCTTTTTTTATATAAAATAAAACATAGGGATATCTAAAAAAATGACGGGCTACAATTAGAAAAGCTTACTATTTATGAAAAATATATAGTCGATGCCTTGTAAATATCCTCTAATGATCCGTCAACTATCTCCTTCTGAATTTGCTAGTACAAGATGTTCGAAAAGTTACTGTGCATTGGAAAAAGACTTAAGTAATATTTTAGTAAAAGGGAAAAATTATTTACGATATTGCAATTTACCATACACTAAATGCAAGAAATGGCCCCCAAAGATCTGAACACATGTCTGCACACGTTGCTGCATATTATCGAACACATTGCGAATGGTGGGCAGAGTGATTTGCTCGGTGTGTTGTGTAATTGCTGTTTTCAACTTTTCCAAATTGTGCGGATTGTTCTCGTACATCCATCCCTTCACTCTACCCGAAATATATAAATCCATGGATTTTAAGTCCAGATAAATTATGCCATCAGCAGAGAAGTCTTTGAAAAACTGCAGTGATGCAAAGGCCGTGTGTGCACTTGCCCCATCTTATTGAAACCAGTCTTCTTCAAGCTCACGCTCATTAGGATGGTCTATGAGTGGTTCCAGAATATGAGTACGGTAACGTTGTGCGTTTATGGTGTCGTCGAAGAAAAATGGGCCAATGATACACGTGCGACTTTGAGTTTATGAAGGTTTACAATACTCCACAGACGAGTGTTTTGGCTGTTCCCGTATCTGGAAAGATGAAACCATGCTTCATCGGTGAAGAAGGTTACATCAGGCATGTTACCATCTTTCTCACGAAGAGAGTTCTGAAATCAATTGTAGTAATCAACATGGGACTTGTGATCACGTTCTTTCAACACGTGCACTGCAGATACCTTATATGGAAAGAATTTCAATTACATCCGCAGAATTCCATGTGTTATACCCTTTGCTAAATGGAGCTAATGGGATTATAGCAATGCCTCTGGGCATTCCTATAATAAAAACCTCCTGGGAAACTTAAATATGAATTTGACATAATAATTGATGTATATATATATTTAGGTTTCCACTCATACAAAATATGTGAAACCATACTATCGGATCATAATTACATTCAGGTGAAAACAACATGCACTGACTTACATAAAGAACACCTACACAGTAGAGAAACAGCAGCAGATGACCACTTAGGCAACCTGAACTTCTACAACCCTAGCATAAATTGGGACCAAGTTAGAGCAGAGTTGAGGGATACAAACTGGGAGGACATTCTACCAGACACCAACGTAGACAACCTTCTCAAGAAATTTGTGGCGAGATGTAGGGAAATTTGTTCCAAACACATACCCCAAAAAACCAGAAGGAGTATCAAAAATATAATCCCCAGAGACCGTAAAGTCCTCATGAGAAGAAGACACTCACTTCGTACCAAACTTAGAAAGACAAATTACACACCCCTTCAAGGAAGAATACGGTCCCAGATTGAAGAGGTTGAAACAAAACTAAGACAGTCGCATGAGGAACAACAACGCAGGGAAGAAAGAGAAGCAATAACCCGAATTAAGGAAAACCCAAAGTACTTCTTCTCATATGCAAAGAAGAAACTGAAAACCAAATCACCAGTGGGACCTCTCTACGGACCGGATGGTGAGCCGACAGCAGACCCCAAACAAATGGCTAACATACTGAAGAACCAGTATGAAGGTGTTTTCAGCAACCCAAGGGAAGAAGAGAGGATATTAGATGCAGGAACTTTTTTCACTGCTCGACCAAGTACTCCTCACACACTCTCATCAATCAACATTGGGGAGAAGGACATAATAGAGGCAATTAAATTGATTGCCCCAGATGCAGCGGCTGGACCAGATGGCTTCCACTCTCAGCTGCTAAGAAACTGCAGTCAAGAACTAGCCAAACCCCTCCAGATGCTCTGGTCTCTCTCACTGCAGAATGGTACTGTACCAGTAGCCCTCAAGTCGGCTATCATTACGCCCATTCATAAAGGAGGCAGCAGAGGCCAAGCTAGCAAGTACAGGCCAGTAGCCCTGACATCCCATCTTGTCAAGACCTGTGAAAGAATAGTGAGAAAAAGGATGGTTGAATTTATAGAATCAAAGAGAGCCTTCAATGACGGACAACACGGCTTCAGACAGGGCCGCTCATGTTTGTCTCAACTACTCCAACACTATGAGAGAATTCTAGAAACCATACGGGATGGACAAAATGCCGATGTAATATATTTGGATTTTGCAAAGGCCTTCGACAAAGTGGATCACGGGATCCTATTACATAAATTACGAAGCCTTGGAATAGAAGGCTCACTTGGAAAATGGCTACACAGTTTCCTAACTGGGAGGACCCAGCAGGTATCTGTGCAAGGTGAACTGTCGTTACCTAGCAGTGTGCGGAGCGGTGTTCCGCAGGGCTCAGTGCTAGGTCCACTCCTGTTCATAATACATGTGGGAGATATAGACAACAACCTGGAGCATGTCGAAGCATCCTCCTTTGCAGACGACACAAGGATAAAAAGGCAAATAACAAGCCCAGAAGATGCAGCTAAAGTACAAGAAGACCTGCAGAGAATACTGGACTGGGCATCAACCAACAACATGCTCCTAAATGGAGAAAAATTTGAATTAGTAAGATATGGGAGAAACGACATACTCAAGAGCTCCACCAACTACAAATATGATGAACAGCAGATAGAAGATAAGGAGCATGTCAAGGATCTGGGAGTCCACATGAGCAGTGATGCTACTTTTACCCACCACATAAATGCTGTGGCTGAAGCAGGAAAGAGCATGAGTGGTTGGGTGTTAAGGACTTTTGCTTCCAGAGAAGGGCAGTGCCTTAAAACACTCTGGAAGTCTCTAGTTCTCCCAAGGCTAGAGTACTGTTGCCAGCTTTGGTCCCCCCATAAAATACAAGAAATAACTACCCTTGAAGGCATCCAAAGATCATACACGGCACGAATCCAAGAGGTACAGCACTTAAACTATTGGGACAGACTCAGAGAACTGAAACTGTACTCATTACAAAGGAGACGGGATCGGTACACAATAATCTACATGTGGAAGATATTGGAAGGCAGAGTGCCAAATGTGGCCATAGTCACCAACCAACACCCAAGGAAAGGGAGACTCAGTTACATCAAGGGAGTACAGGGCACCGTACAGCGAGTAAGAAACCTGGCCCACAACTCCTTCACGTACAATGGGCCCCGCTTATTCAACTGTCTCCCGCAAGAACTAAGAGACCTGAGTGGAATTAGCCCTGAAGCCTTCAAAAATAATCTGGATAAGTGGCTTCAAGGACTAGAAGACAATCCACCAACACCAGGATACCCCAGCCGTCACCACAACACCTTGCCAGAAGTAATTCAAACTCTGGAAAGGGAGGAGAATGTGGGATCAAGCGGGTTAGGCGGAAGCCGACTTCAGCCTTGCCATTAACAGGCAGAATTCACCGAAAGTATACCGAAAGTAAGTATGCCCAGAGGCATTGCTATAACATTTCCTCCTTCCTCTTCTCCGTGGACCTCTCCACTTCACATTGTGCCCAAATCCACGCCGGGGATATTCAGAGCAGTTGGGGATTACAGAGCTCTCAACGCTGTAACAATTCCTGATCGTTATTCCTTGCCGTACTTAGCCGATTTTACCTCTTCTCTCCATGGCTGTACGATTTTTTCTCGCTTAGATCTGGTTCGTGCTTTCAACCAGATCCCTATTCACCCAGATGATGTTGCAAAGACTAACATCACCCCTCCGTTTGGTGCTTTTGAAATGGTCAAGATACTATATGGATTGGGTAACTCTGGTCAAACCTTCCAGCGCTTTATGGATCAAGTCCTTAGGGGTCTTCCGTTTGTATTTTGCTACATCGATGACCTCCTAATATCATCTTCCTCGCTGGAGGAACACCCTTCTCACCTTCGCCAAGTTTTTTCTCGTCTTCAGGAGTACGGTATCGTACTAAACACCTCCAAGTGCCTCTTTGGTGTCCCTCAACTCTCATTCTTGGGGCACCATGTCTCGAGTGCAGGGATTAGCCCACTCGAAGATAAAGTTACCGCAATTCGAAACTTTTCTCGTCCTACATCACGCAAACAACTCAGGAGTTTCTGTGGCATGGTCAATTTCTACCACAGATTCATCCCTAAATGTGCCCAGGTCATGCAGCCTCTCAACTCTATGCTCACCAAGACAAAAAAGAACTCTCCTCTTGAATGGTCCGCTGAGGCGTGCGATTCATTTTGTCGTACCAAAGAGGCTATTGCCCGCGCTGTGGAATTGGCTCATCCTTCTCCAGGAGCCCCCATCAGCGTCGCCTCAGATGCATCCTCAACCCACGTAGGTGCAACCTTGCAGCAGAAAGTTGGTGACCAATGGCAACCTCTTGCTTTCTTCTCTCGCGCTCTTACAAACCCTCAAAAGAGATATTCAAAGTTCTCTCGAGAACTTCTCGGAATATATCTCGCTGTCCACCACTTCCGCCATCATTTGGAGGGGCGTGAATTTACCATTTTTACTGACCATAAGCCCTTGGTCGGTGCATGTTCATCTCGTAGTACTTCGTCAGTACACACTGCAGTTGACACTCGTCATCTTGACTTCATCCTGCAGTTGACGAACGATATTCGCTACGTCCTGGTTCTTTAAACGTCGTACCGGACGCGCGCTCTCGCATTTCATCGATTTCGGGCACGCACCTCCCCTCACTGCGCCCATCGATCATGCAACAATAGCGCTTGCCCAGGACGCAAACACTGCGTCACTCTTCTCAACTCGTCGTTCGCGAGATGGACTTGCTGGACAGTCCTTCCAGTCGCATCCTGGTTAACTATTAAATTCATGAGTGTCCTCGTCCTCTCATTCCTCTCGCTTACCGTCGGCACATCTTCGACCAAATTTATGGCCTCTCTCATCCTGGCGTCAATGCCCCTCACAAGCTCATTGCACACGCTTCGTTTGGCCAGGTATGAATGTAGACGTGGCTAAATGGACTCGCTCATGCCTGCCATGCCAGCGTGCTAAAGTCCACCGCAACACAAAAGCTCCTCTGGTCCCTTTTCCTTTTCCTTCGTCACGTTTTGACGCCGTTCACATCCTTTAAACTAACATCTCAAGGGATTAACAATCACCCCACATCCTTTAAACTAACATCTCAATGGATTAACAAACACCTCACATCCTTTAAACTAACATCATCAATTCTCTCGCACTCACATAGTGCTCTGGCAACACACGATAAATCCTCTCGCATTCACATAGTGCTCTGACAACACGTCATTAATCCTCGCACTCAAATAGTGCTCCGGCAACACGCCATCAATTTCCCGCACTCGCATAGTGCTCTGGAAACACGCCATTAATTCTCGCACTCACATAGTGCTCTGACAAGACGTCATCAATCCTCGCACTCACACAGTGCTCTGGCAACACGCCAGTAATTCTCTCGCACTCATATAGTGCTCTGGCAACGCGCCATTAATTCTCTCGCACTCACATAGTGCTCTGACAACACGTCATCAATCCTCGCACTCACATAGTGCTCTGGCAACACGCCATTACATTCAGTACTCATATAGTGCTCTGGCAACACGTCATTACATTCAGTACTCATATAGTGCTCTGGCAACACGCCATTAATTCGCTCGCACTCGCATAATGCTCTGACAACACGCCATAAATCCTCTCGCACTCACATAGGGCTCTGACAACACGTCATCAATCCTCGCACTCAAATAGAGCTCTGGCAACACGCCATTAATTCACTCGCACTCACATAGTTCTCTAGCAACACGCCTGAAACCCGCTTATACCGAAAATGTTCATCTAGAACCGCAATCAACTCATTCTCCTCCTGTTATAGCCTCTAGGCATTCCTATAATAAAAACCTTCTGGGAAACCTAAATATACACAAGTATATACATTAGGGTGATGACTTTTTAACTTTTTTTATCAAAAATTATTTCCTGTAGCACGAATGAATGAACTTTTGCCTATTAATGACAAAAATTACTTTTATTTCATTGAAATATTAAAAAAAGGTCACGCACAAACCCCTTTGAAATCTAATATAGGCCATTTTAGCATTATATATGTGTTAAAAATATTTATATTAAATATATAAGCCACCAAACAGACTTGTGCAATAATTTATGTACCATAGAATTATATAGAATTTGCCAGAAAATCATCACATCATCGCTTGGGCGATTTCTGTAGAGTTCCAGAATTTTCTTCAGCCATTTCGTGTGCGGTTTTTCAGCGAGATGTTTAAAGCGGGTAGTTACTAGTTCAGTTTTAACGGCGTTGATAATATTATTGCCTTATTATAATTGTTGTGTATTCTCCAGCGTTTATTGTAAAGAGATCCTGGTATTATTTGGTAAGCTACATTTAACTCTCTCACTAATTATATAATATAATAGCATATAATATTTTATTAGTGTCTGCTTTCTCTCTTATTTTTTTATAATTGTAATTTGCTTGTTTAATAATGAAATATATAAAAGCTCAATAAAAAATTATTTAATTTGTTACCTATTTAATATTTAGGTTTATTTTCTATTTCAGTTGCTGAGTACAAAACATGTCGTTCAAGAAAAGCTTTTTTAACACGGAGAAGAACAGGAAAACCTGGACAAATAACTTAGTCCAGTTTCAAGCACCATCAAGAAGAGGTAACGTGGCAGTTTATGAAGCACCCTTAAGTGAACGGAGTCGCATGCCCCTGAAAATCGACGTTGTTGGACGCTTCAAATTTCTCGAATCCACCGCCAAAGAACGGAGGGAGAGGATCGGCCTAATTGCTGTTGAACTAAAAGCCCTATGGAGCAAAACTTCAAACTTCCCGCATGTATCTGATTAAGCCATTTGTGCAAAACTAGAAAACCTTCTGAAAGGCTATGAGTACTGCAGAAAGAAACAAAACTTTAATTCTTTGAATGAACTGTTTGACGTGACCAAGGTGAAAGGCAACTGGTTGTGCAGAGAAGATGAGATCCTCTATAAACAACAATTTTTGACCAAAGGCCAGGTTGGTTATTCCACTGGTAAACCTGCTAGTGCCAAGACCATCCACCCATCCAAGCGAAGAAGGCAATGGAAGCGACTGTGTCCCCACTTTCCAGCTCAGAATCACCTGATTGTTCCGAAACTAGCACGGACTCATCCAATAACAGCGAAGAAAGTTCTTGGGAGGATGAGAATGCAACATCAACAAGGAAAAGGAAGCATAACCCAACAGGCTTAGCAAGACTCCTTGCTACCTGCTCAAAGCTGTCGTCCCACAAAGCAGCAAAGGTATGTCGCCAGCTTTCTGGTGAGGGCATTGAAATCCCAACCCCATGTCAGTCAGCAATCCACAAGGCTATTTACGCGAGAGCTGCTCAGGTGAAGAAGCACTTGGTGAGCATGCTTCATCTGGAAAAGTGGAGCTTACACTTTGACGGCAAACGCATTGAGGACTATGAATATCAGGTCGTGGCCCTCAAGAATGAAATGAAAGAAATAAAGTTGGCTGCGCTCAAATTGAAGGATGGGAAAGCTGTAACAATTGCAAAAGGGCTCCAGGGTGTGTTAGAGGAGTTCAACCTGTGGGGATCAATTGTTATGCTTGTCGTCGACACAACAAGCGTGAATACCGAAAAAAAGACAGGCGTTGTTGTTCGACTGCAGCAAATGTTCGAAGATAAAGGTCACCCCAAACCCAAGTTTATCAGTTGCTAGACCATGTCCTGGATCGGATTCTTCGCGTTGTCATGGACGATGAGCTCCATGGGGCGACTAAATCACCAAACATAGAGTACTTCTCTGTGCAGGATTTGATGAACAATTATGATAAATTGAAAGCAGCCTTCAGCAACGGTAAAACTGAGATTAAGGAAATAGGCGGCTGGAGAGACGACATGAAGTTTCTCTATCACCTCACGCTTGTCTTCTGTCACTTCACTGAGATGAATGAGGTTTCCTTTGTAAAGTTTCAAAAGATCCCAAACATCAGCAATGCACGTGGGAACTCTCGTGCCATTCTAGCCCTTCTTGTGTTCATTCTGATGCCTGACACCCGGAGCAGGCTGCGTAAAATCTGTTTATTCATTTCTTACTCGTGGGTTGACTATTGGTTTAGCACCCACTTGTTCCGCGCTGAAGATTTTTATGAACTATCTGCACCTCTGAATGAATACCCAACAGGTCTCAAATGCTTGAAAACTCATTGGAAAACAGATGATTCTCCAATCAATATTGCCCGAAGCAACCAGTGCTGTGAGCGTGCGGTCAAAGTTATGCAAGACTTGCACGGCTCCTGCCGCAACAAGGGCAACCTATCATTGAGATTCATCCTGTCCAATGATATTATTTTAACTAATTTACTTCCTTGTGTGTTTGATGACCCTATATAATGTTATAATATATATATATATATATATATATATATATATATATATATGACTCATAAGCTTGTGTTCAATCTTGTATATGCTGGCCAGTGACTTCAAAAACTGGACAAAAAAGTTAACAAATAAAAAATTTAAAATCCTTTTGTGCGTGAGGGTTTTTTTATCAAATCACTTTGAAAGTAAGATTTTATATAATCTTTAATTAAAGCTCATCAAATTATGACACAGGCATATGAGGTTGTAAAAAAGTCATCACCCTAATATACATCAATTATTATGGAAAATTCATATTTAAGTTTCCCAGGAAGTTTTTATTATAGGAATGCCCAGAGGAATTGCTATAGGATAACCATCTTAGAGACTTCTTATGACTCTTCAGAATCATTTACTCAATATCAACAACTTTCTCTTCTCCTAAGATTAGAGCATACCAGTTCGGGGAGCGTCTGCAAAACTGTCTGTTAGGTACTGCACGGTAACTTTTCGGACACCGGACTGAGCCTCGTGCCCCCCTCGAAGAGGGAGAAAGTAACGTGGCACCGAAGGTGGATGTCCAGTGGAGAGCCTCTATATGTACTTTCGGTTTACGGTGGAATCAATTTGCCCTGCAATTACAATTCTTCTTCAAGCTGTGGACATCTAGGCTCTCCAAATTAGAGGGAATCAAAACTAGCTTGTGAGAAAGGATACATTTGAATTCAGATCAGTTCTTATCCGTCAAGTCAGAGTTTATCCCATTTTTCACACGTCGAAGACTCAAAGTAACGCCTACTTAAAGAGGTCCTCCATCTATCGTGATTATCCATGGTAACGGTCTCCGCTCATATCTTTGATGCCTTTGATGGTAAAAGTTTCCCGCTATTCGCTACGCTATCACAGACGAAGAGCAAAACTCTTTCACGCTACTCCTCCATGACTTGACAAGTTCTACACGCTCTTTTAGTATAACTTTATAAAACTCAACGAGCATTTAATTCACTTCATGCTTATCATTAACTTTATCATGCGGTGAAAATATAATTATCCTAGAAGTTAATAATTCAATCTTTTATATGTTACCATATTATTTTGCATATTCAATTAACATTATTATATTAGCTATTTCCTTCAGAAAAGCAAAAATCAAATCTCTTTCCTCAGAGTAAAGAGTATATATTTTATATCCTTCAAATTCTCTCCGAACATTCAATGCTCTCTTTTGTTTCGGAGACTATCCAAAACAAAGGAAAATAGTTCCTTCTGTCATACAATCTACTGCCAGTAGTGATTATAACAAATAGTTTTTAATTATTTTATTTACAAGTACAAATTGACAGAAGAAAGAATTACGGACACGATGGCAATCAAATATTTCAAAAAGAGCATAAACGATCAGCATAATCTATATACTGTATAGGGTTTAGGTGATTATTGCGTCAATATTGTAGATAGCTCTGATCACAATAAACATCAAAACCTATATTACGTTATTCAAGGGAATGAAGTTAAATGTTATCGTGAAGTCTGAATTTTGCAGACAAATTTTCTTAGGCCTAAACCTGGGCGACGTTGGTGGAATACGTAAATCAAAAACAAAGAGTTAAGAAAAATATATATTGTTGAATAAACAGTTAAATTATTTAAAGGTGAATTTATACAGTAGCAGTTTGACTGAATTGAATTTTACGCGTGTGAATTAAATTTGCATGAGTTAACGAAACTGGGTAAATAGTAATTTGTAAATAGTTTGATAAATAAATTGATAATTTATAAATAGTAATTGGTAATATGTTAAATGGTTTGACAAATATTAATTGGTAAAGTTGATTTGGTAAATATTTTGATAAATATTAAATAGATTATAAATTGGTAAATGGGTAACTAGTTGTAAATCGTTAAATGTGTAAATAGTTAAATTGAAGAAATAGTTAAAGTGTATAAATAATTAAATGGTATGCTAAATAGATTATAAATTGGGAAATTGATTGGCAATTAGTAATTGATTTAGTTGATAGATAGTAATTGGTTGATTGCAATCAAATTGGTAATTCGATTGGTAATTATTAGGTTGAGGAATAAGTTCTTGCGTAATTTTTAATGTTGTGTTGATTTAAGTTTTGTTGACGTGATTTGTGCACATATTAAGAAACAATAATAAATAATGAGAGCAAAATTTGCAAAGGTTAGGCTACGTCTCTTAACAGTGTACACTATTAGGCTTTTGCTTAGGCTACGCCTTGAAGTTGAATAATAAGTCATTGCGGTTTATTTAAAAGTTGCGCTAATTTATTTTTTTGTTCTGTGCCCTCAAAATGGAATGTCATGTTGAAAGAAAGGCGCATTTTCGACACTTGTTGTTATTCATTTTCAATCGAGACGGGAACAATGCAAACGCAGCAAAAGCTCGTCGCGATATTTGTGCTGTGTACGGAGAAAATGTTTTATCAGAAAGGCCAGCTCAATGGTTGTTTTCAAGTTTAAAAACGGTTATTTCAATCTTAATGACGAAGAACGTTCTGGTCGCCCCATTAAGTTGGATGAAGATCGATTGAACGATCTTCTTCATGAAAATCCTCGTCAATCGATTAGAGAATTGGCTGTACAATTGGTGTGTGATCAGAAAACTGTAGTGAATCACCTTCATTGGATGTGGAAAGTTCAAACGCTCTGTGCATGGGTTCCGGACGCTTTGAGATAAAGCAACAAACTTCAACGCTCCACGGTTGCCGCAGGTTTGCTTGCTCGTCACAAGAATACTCGTGGATATAAGGACATATTTCCTCACCGCATCATCACTGGCGACGAAAAGTGGTGTGTTTATGTCAACATGAACCATCGAAAACAATAGCTTAGGCCCAATAAAAAAAAACACTTCCGCGATTAAAGCAAGGACTTCATCCACGAAAGACGATGCTGTGTGTGTGGTGGAATTGTGAAGGCATCATTCTTTATGTGCTCCTTGCGAATAACGAGATTGTCAATGCAGAACTCTACGTTCAACAAATGTATCGACTCGCCGTAGCTATTCGTGAAAAGCGACCTCAACGACGTTATGGAGTCCTTCTGCAACACGAAAATGCTCGTGCCCACATTGCCAATATGACAAAAGACGCCATCCAAACGCTTAATTGGGAAATCCTGCCGCATCCTCCATATTCGCCAGACTTGGCTCCACCGGATTTCCATCTGTTCCGATCACTCTCCAACAATTTGCGCGGTGTTTCCTTCAATACTGATATGGAATTAAGAACATGGTTAGACGAATTCTTCGAGTCAAAATCCAAAGATTTTTATTGCCGAGGTATCGAAAAACTAGTTGAACGTTGGGAAGGAGTCGTAAATAACAAGGGGAATACATTATTGATTAAATTGCATATTGTTATCATTTAAAAATGAAGTTTTTCTAAAATTGTTAATGGTAAGGAATAAATTTGATTAAACCGCAAGAACTTATTCCTCAACCCAATATTATTTGGTAAATTGTTAAATAGATTATAGTTTAAATTGTTTTATGGGATGATAAATAGATTATAACGGAGTTGAAAGGGTCTGTAAATGAGAAAAGAATCACGCATTAAATCGGGATTCTTTTTGGAAATTTTTAGCTAAAATTACAATTCATATATTTACAGACCTGATTCACCGAAACGAGGACAATGAATGAATCTAATGTTCAATTTTAAGACGTTTGGGAGAGCGAGAGGAACAATATCACGATTTATGTCAGGTTTACTAACCCTTCTTGAAATTATATATATATATATATATATATATATATATATATATATATATATATATATATATATATATATATATATATATATATATATATATATATATATAGAGAGAGAGAGAGAGAGAGAGAGAGAGTGTTAGAAGTAAATATTTACACTTGTAAGGGTATAGACCGCTACAACTGTCCAGTATATATAAATGGGCACAATACATAGAAAGTAATATACATATTATTAACTGGAAATTATTCACTTTAGAATAATAACAGTAATATTTTATGAATGTCCAATCGTTGGGTAGTATTAATATATGTAAATCCAATCTCAAAGTATCAGTTGATTGCATTAAAGGTTAACAAAAATAAAATTACTTTTGGCAAATTCTGTTGCACAAGATAATCATATGAGAATTCATCTTCAAAGTTCCACTAAGCTGACAGAAATTTCTATGGTTTTTAATATTGTCATAAAAAAAAATCACTCGGAGGATATCGTCTTAAAAAAGTTGAAAAGCAGAATAAAAGTACTAAAAACACTGAAATTTGGTAGAAGATTGAAAGTCAGACTTGCTAAGAGGATAATCCATGGGTGGATTAGTCTGACAGAATAAACCAACCTGCTTCTTTTCTCCAATGAAGGCAGGTAGTTTTGGATAATAAAGATTAATAAAACATCCTGTCCGTGAATAAAATTAATGATACCAATCCTGTTTGGGATAGTTGCCTTTGGTGATGAATTACTCCTCTTATTTGATTCACGTTATATTGTAAAGCATCATTGTTAATGACCAGACTGAGGGGGCCATGGTGAGTCACCGATTGTTCAATAGTTATGAAAGTTCTTCTTAACACCAATCTTAGATGAAAAGGAAGAATTAATTTTTATGGCAATATACAGTAGCGGCAATATTGATTCTGACACTGGTTTCCATAACAAAACCTACAGTAGCTTCAAATCAAATAATGGTAATAATGCATGATAAATTATAGAAATAAAATAAGCAAAGTTATAAGGTTTTCATATATATTGTACATGTTAGGATGGATGAAACTGCAAGTTAGTCTAAAAGAACATTTTTATTCCCAAAATATGATGTTCATATCCAAGAGCTAATTGATGATAAGCTACGTCAAGACGTTCATCGCTCCATCAGAGTCATAGCTGTAAAGTTTAAATGCCCCAAAAGTCTCGTACATAATATTACATCCACGTTACGATATCATAGGCTTATGTATCGGTAGAATATCTACAGGTAGCCCTAGGAAAACCTTAAAGATAGATGACCAAGCCATGGTCCTATCTCAAAAAAGAACCGAAACAGACACCTCCAGGATTTTCCGAGAATTAAATGAAACCATTTGGCATTAATGTCTCGTGAAAGTCAGTGTCGTGGTTTACGGCTGAGTACGTATGTTTGTTTGATTCGTACATGAGTTAATCCGTTCCACTGTTTCCTAAGAGTGCTCTAATTTAATTCTTTAACCAGGGAGGCTTCGTATTATGATATATCTATTGTCATTTGATGCTTTCAAGGATATAATTCAACAACACAGACAAAATATACTTTTAATCACATAAAAAACCCCCGAAATATTAAATCTTTAAATGCACTAATTCTATAGCAAGAGGGTCTAATAAAAATTGACACTACAAATGAGTAATACGAGATGGTTGACGCAAATATCGCTTCTAATACACGAGATTTAAGCTCAATTAATGCTAGTTCTTAAGTCATTTGAAATTGAAATAGTCTGGTTACGACTACCAGATTGAAATAATTTTGTTACGAATACACGTTCACACGGAATGGAAAATAACAAAAAAAAAGAATAAATTTTGTATTCGTTTTACCTTTAACTCAGTGTGTTTCGACAGTTGGGTAACCTTGAAAGTGAGCCTCCTCGATGAGTTGATCTGCGGACGTCCTCGCTGAGGTGAGGAGGGTTGGGAAAACATCTGATGCTTCTCACTGGGGATATGGAGGCGGGTGGCGATGCTTCTCTCGAGTTGAAGATGTAGGTGAGGGTATCTTGGGTTAATGGAAGTTATCCCAATCCCTGTGTTACCAATTATGGCTTCTCGACGATGAGACTTAACCAAGATGGGAATCTCTTCTCAAATGGGAATTCACTTTGGTTTTCCTCAATGGTGAGGAGTATCTCTGCTTTTTCAGTAAACTGAGATACGGGATTTTCTCTGGACGAGAATGGTAGGAGAGTTAGTCTCGATACCACTGGTCTGCTATTCTAAGCGTCCAAAGGAACAGCCTCGGGAGAGTAAGTCCCGCTTGGTTACAACCATCTTCTTTATTCTCTGTTTGACTCAGGGACTCGTCTTCTTCTCTCGTTCGCTACTCGCATCCTTCTCCCATTTCTAAAGATCGAACTATATATACGTCGATTAGCCCCTGGGGAAAGGGAAGACGAGGAAGTTTAAGAGGGGCTAGCCCTGACTAGCCCACAGTTATCACTGGAATTCGGACTGGAGGATTCTTTACTCCAATTTTCTCTTTTAAATCTGCACTATGAAGGGAATCACATGATTCTTGAGCTTTTATGGCAATCAACTTCTTAGAGCTCAAGTTACAGCCCATCTGTATTTAGGAAAGGAATGGATCTCTATAATTCATTTATATTATCTCATATTTATTAATTCTCTTTTACATCTTTGTTTCACCCTAAACTCCAAAAATGTGCAAATATTTATTCACAGAAATTGCCAAGAACAAAGATTTATAATTTATTACTTTTCTTTTCATACTTGAATGAATCGGAAAATTTAAAAACTAAGGAAGGGGAGTAGTTTCGCTACTATGAGTCAATGATCACAAAGAATACAATAGAACACGGGGATATTGGTGCGGGATCCAGTATAGGACTTATCTCCTATTTACTGCATCCCTTAGTGTATGTACAATGCTGTCATAAGGTCCAAGGCACCAGTTGGAGCAGAACTAGGCAATATTATTTTTATCACAGAGCCTTTAGTTATAGACCCTGGATTCGTTCCCGGATACTGTACCACTGTAAAGAGAAATGAATACCCAACCTTGTTACCGAATTACCCTTAAAATATTGTACCAGGAATTAAATCCTTATTTGGTCATAGAGCAATTACATACATGAGGGGCGGTAGTCAAGTCCTGTTTATACACTGACCAGATTGTTAAAAGTTCAATGAACCAAATGTACCCATAATTTCTACAATCATTATTATCATTACTATAGGTCAATTACACAAGAATAAGCCATGAAACTCAAAGTTTTAATGAAATTATTTGAGTATCACTAAGGAAACACGTTAAAAACAAGGCTTCTTGCACTATGGTTGCAAGCAACAAAAAGGTCATTATTTATTCCTTTTTAAAATTATAGGATTCTTTTAGCTTCTTCATTAATTTTCGCTTTTTTCTTTCAATTTTCGATCGCTCCAATTATCTGAATGTAATAATCAAACATCAAGTAAATTGCTGTAGTAGATTCGCGTTTAATTACAAAGAAATCTTTTCCCATTTGGAGAATGGAATTTATTTTTGAAGTTTATCAGGACTTTCAAATTACCTCAATTTAATTTAAACATGGATGT
Organism: Ceratothoa steindachneri; assembly: GCA_963969495.1. Classification (NCBI taxonomy): domain Eukaryota; kingdom Metazoa; phylum Arthropoda; class Malacostraca; order Isopoda; family Cymothoidae; genus Ceratothoa; species Ceratothoa steindachneri. The sequence goes on from OZ018320.1 coordinate 41,983,696, forward strand.
ATTTATTTCATTTTTGCTTGTTTATTTTATATATTTGCTCACTTTTTAAAGATCTCTAAAGAGCAGATCACTTTAAATTCAATAGCCCCGTGGCCCTACGTAATTAGTCACATAGATAATATATGTATTTATTTTTCATTCTACTCATATTGCATGAGGTATTCAGCCTCAAAACATGCAGAGTGATCCAGATTAGAGAGGTGATTGGTACAAAGTAAAAATGATGGTTTCAAAACGCTAATTTTTGCTTAATAGGTTTTTATGTTAAATAGTACACGTTGGAGAGGGCAGAGCTTAATGATAAGTGGTCGGTTGGAAAATGCAGACAAACCTCCTAAGCAATCAGAGAATGCTTTGACCTTCCCCATTCATATATGGATAAGCCAATGATCAAATATTGATAAAATATAGGGAAAAGTAATTAAAGTCAAAATGTCACTGTTCCGTAACGCTATCATGTAAAACTGAAAAAATGAATAAATTATTATAGTATTCCAATATTTCTTTCAGAACTTAACAGTTCAATATTGCCTCTCCTCTTTGTATACAACTTTTTTAAGCCATTTCTAGGCATTCTCTATTGAATTTATGTAAGTCGTAGCTGCATGCTAGCCATTATACAGGGTGTCCACAAAGTCTGGGTACATAGGAATTTTAATATTTTATTTATTTATGTTATTTTTCCTCCCCAGATCGAATGATGGCTCTGTCTAAAGAAGAAATAATCGAGTTGGTACTCTTAAGTGGACGAGAAGGATGGTCTTATCACAAAATCGCCGATGAATTTAGCCCTCGACACCCTGATTGGCAACCTATTTATTTTACTGCCGTCGGGAAATTGGTCACGAAGTTTAAAGAAACAGGCAGTGTCTTGGACAAACCCCGTTCCGGGCGACCAAAGACTTCAGACGAAACGAAAGAGGTTGTCATGGCCAAGATTGCTGCTAGCCCAAAGAAATCACTTCGTCGGACATCCATGGAGTTGGGTGTTCCAAGGTCAACTATCCACAAAATCCTGGTAGAGCAGAAGTTCCATCCGTACAAATTTCAGATATTGCATCACTTAAATGAAGACAACCCCGATAGAAGAATGCAGATGTGCAAATGGTTTTCAGATAAATTGGATGAAAATGTCAATTTTACTAAAGACCTTTTGTTGTTCAGTGATGAAGCTTTGTTTTATGTTAATGGTGAAGTCAACAGACAGAATCTTCGATACTGGTCTCAAGACAATCAACATTGGAGGGATCCATCCAAACAGCAAGGCTGCCAAAAGGTGATGGTGTGGTGTGGTTTGTGGAAAGCTCATGTGCTAGGACCCTTCTTCTTTGATGAACATGTAACCGGGGAGACTTATCTGAACATGTTGAGAGACAAATTAATGCCTCAAATTGAGCGCCTAGGCGAGGGACTTCCGGACTGGTTTCAGCAGGATGGAGCCCCTGCCCATTTTGCCTCAAATGTTAGAGATTGGCTGAATGGCACTTTTCCTCACTAGATTGGAAGAAGAGGTCATGTGGAGTGGTCCCCTCGTTCACCAGACCTTTCTTCCCTTGATTTATTTTTCTGGGGTATTTAAAAAGAGAAAGTTTACTCAATGAAGATTGCAAATCTAAACCACTTGAGAAAACGCATTATCAGTCAGTGTGCTGAAATCGACGACAATGTACACCTATTCAATCGAGTTCACCAGAATTTAGCAAGGCGCATCGAATTATGCATTGCAAATAATGGAAATCATATTGAAAATATAATTTCTTAACATTATAATTAAATAAAATTGTTTTGTTCTAAAGGTATGTATTTATCCCTTATGTACCCAGACTTTGTGGACACCCTGTAATACTTCAACCCTAAAAGCTGGGGGAAGTCTAATGTCTTAACCCTAAGAATTGGGGGTTTTCTTGTTGGAAAAAGCTCGGGTTCTCTCTATCTGCTGAAGATTTGCAAACATCACATTAAATAGGAGCCACAGCCATAGTCGTCAGAGGGCTGCGCGCAGCTAAGGCGTCCTAATGGGATGTCGGACACGGCTTAAGCAAACATGGGCCTTGATGATTTCGGGCATCGACGAGGCGAAAGGGAAATAAGAGAGATTCTTTTCTACCCCAATAGGGGGGAGATGGACACGGCTGCCACCTGGGAGCGGGACAGCGTTATAAAACTGGGGGGAAGACGGTGATAAAACACCCCAAATTAAACACAGGTGCGCTGGTCTGTCTAAACCAGAGAAATTCTGTGTGATAACCGCGTATTGAGTTTCATGTTCCCACACGCAGGCTCTACCCTGCCAGATGCAAATTACAATTACATTTATAGAAAACACTAGCTCGTCCTCACATTCGGTCCAATTACACCAATAGCCGCAGGTCACATATAAAAGAGTAGAGTACAACTCATTTAAAACTCTGCTCTGAAACGTGCATGTCCCCCTTCTCGTGACACACTTATATACACACCCACACGAAAACGAGAAACTCCTACCCATCAAAACATACACCCATTCTTGTCTAAATTCAGCTGAGGAAACTCAACTGTAAACACATGTAAACGCTGTAAACACCTGAAAACATGCCGACATCACGCTGCACTGGCACTAAGATACTCAAAGTCTTGTAGAATGGGCTTTCACTAAGGAGTTTCGAAAGTCCACATAGAGATTAGCGAGGAAGGGGAACAGGAGGCAAAAGTTATGCGTGGTTGAGGAATGAAAGTGAACATCCTTTTAGTCAGTTTAGTGTCCTCTCTTTAATCAAACATCTAGAAGCCACAAAAAGAAATGAGTTGCAAAAAGATAAACCAGGATGTCATTTATTGCAAAGAACGATTAAGACACAAAAGCTAAAAGCCTTCTAACGACTATTATCTTCTAGAAATAGTGGTACTGTTAAGGATAAAAAAAAATAAGTTGCAAATAGTTACTCGATAACTTCTCTGTCGCTGATGTTAAAATATTGTCTTGATGAAAGAGATTTTAGAAATTCCGCGAAACCGCCAAAATGATGTTTATTGGGATGGAAAAAAGTGTGGCATTCCGATAAATAGATTACATCATGAAACTTCAAGATTTTTCAAAAAGGTTATGATATCTTCAGAGATCTCTTGGAGTGGCAAAACAGATGTTCATTTTATTGATACTGAAAATTCAAAAGTTAATTCTACTAATTACATTGAATTCCTGAAAACAAAGTTGTGCCTGATTGTTGTCTCCTGTATAAAGAAAATGATTTTATTTTGCAACAAGATGGAACACCTTCGCATACATGCCACGCCACACAGTCGTTTCTAATTAGAAATACGCCAAGCCTAAAAACGAAAAATGAGTGGCCACCGCAAAGTCCAGATTGTAACCTAATGGATTATTCAATCTAGGAGTTACTAAGAGAAATGGCTTACCGAGGTCTGAGAGAAAAATTCACTAAACCAGAAATAAAAAGGAAAATACGTGAATCTTGGCAAGAAATTGGCATTAATCAAGTAAAAAAATTTTTTGGGTGTGGAAAAAAGACTCAATTAGTGATTCATCAAAGTAGTGGTCGAATAGTTCATTTATTGTAGGTAAGTTAAATTTCTGATTATTTATTTCTTTACATTCCATATAGGTGGGTTTTTTTTATCCATGTTGTTACTTTTGTAAAGTGCAAGAAAAATATAGACGGTATCTAAATTCGTTTTTGATGAAAAATAACATTATTTTGAACATGAAATTTAATAATGAATGGCTGGCGCTTGTGAGTCCTATTCTCCGAGTTGGATCGATCACAACGACGAAGACGAAGTGATTTGATTGAATGTGTGGATATTGTGAATGCGAATGTCGAGGATAATGTGTGTGTGCGCCTAATGACCGATTGTTTTATATGCGTAGAGAAGGTGAGGACGACAAATGGGGTTTCTGGGCAAGAACTTTGTTTGAAGTTAATGTTTGTTTGAGAAAGAGAGCAGAGTTTATCTATAAAAGGAATTTAGAGGTAGATGGTGATAAAATTAATTTATAGTAAGAAAACAATAACAAAGTTTGGGAAACAGAATATAGGTGTAACAGACTGGCGTTAATAAAAAGTGGAATGAAATGGTTAAATGACAGTTGTGTGAGAACAGAGTTTTGTGAGACCCAGAGGAAGATAACTCATGCAAGGAAGGCAAATAAAATGACTCGTCGATCATGTAGGAACAACGTGTACATGAGTGCGTTCAACGTTTGTGTAAATGGATCACCACAAATTACCTAGCTCTCTGAGTGATCAAATGTAGTTATATTTGTGTGGTTACATATAAAATATGCGAAAAATATGAAATAAGCTAAAAATAGCAACAATTAAGGATATTCGAATCAAAATGATGATATCATCCAATCGGAAATAATTAATTGGGTAAAAATATAATAATGAAGATTCATTAACATGGTAAATAGAATAAATAATTCGCTGGTTAAAATAATACATGAGTATAAAAAAACATTAGTTCTTGTGAACTAAAAGTTAATTCGATGCATCAAATATCATTAAAGCAAAATAATGATTACAAATATTTATACAGAATAATTAGGTCAAATTTGTACTAAGAACCTATTAATCATTAGGAGGAAATTTACATACATTAATTCGTTGGTTAAAATAATACATGTGTATAAATGATATTAGTCCTAGTGAACTAAATGTTAATTCAATACTAGTGCGTAATAATTAAGACGGTATTTACATGATAAAATTTATATATATGTCGTGGTATTGTAAGTGCCGAGTTGGTGTACGTAGCTTTGTTACGTACTTGAATAACTCTTTGATTACGTTTTCTCTAAGAGTGATATATTATTTTACGTTATTTAATCTTTAAAGATATCTAGTGCCATGTGCAACTTTTCGAGGATTGAATTAAATACTTAAAAAATATATATCTTTAATTACAACATGAAAAAGTGAAATCTTAAAAACAAACTATACAGCTATGAATAAACGAGTCTATGTTAGAATTACTAATTTAAACCAAATGAATATAAAGTAATGGTTGACCCCAAGCTCACTTTAATATTGGACGCTAATTTACACACAAAAATAAATGAATTTCTTTACCGGGAAAATAATTTTGCGGTTAGGCGCGTGGGTGTGTTCACAGATGCCCAGCCGTTTGACTGGCGAAGAGACGGGCTTGAAGCAACAGGTTATTTCGCTGAGGTTGACGGATGGTGTTAAGCATGTTGTCTTAGTCAGATGATTTAGACAACGGGACTGTGAAGGTATGCTTTTTCCAATCTTCGGGTTAATCTTGAGATGGTTCACACTGACGAGCGATGAGCAAAAAGTGAATCTTTTGACGACGGGGGGGAGAGTTCCCTTTTGGGTATTCCACAAGGGCGATGACTATCTCTGTATTTTATTGCAAACCGAGATAGGGGGTTTCTCTGACGAGAAATGTATGAGAGTGATCCTCAATACAAAAGGGGCTAATTTTTGGTGTGACCACCAGGAACTGGCTCAGAATGAGCTTCTTCTCTGTTTCGTTCTATGAGTGCCGTGCTGACGCCGGACTTCGTCGTGTCGATCTCTAACTCGATCTTTTGTCCTTCTCCAGTTATCCGCCTATATACTTCACCGACCCCCTGGGGTAGGGGAAGGGGGGGGGCTTATGTTTTACCTCGCTCCTCTAATGACTCTTCTCCGAGCGTATTTCACTTAGCCCTAAAGGCATCTTCTGGCTTTTGGTCGCAGCTACTATAATTTCGTCTAATACACGAAACTCGATCCCAAATCTTAGGGAAAATAGTGTCTGTTTAAACATTGTTATTGCACCTGGTCTCCTCCCCTTCGTATTGTTATGCTCGCTGGCACAGAAATCTGTTGATTCGTACTTCTCGTGGTTTGAGGAGGCGTCTGGCGGGCAGCGGGTTGAGGGGAGAGAGTAGGGGGTTAAGTAATCGGGTTACACTGCCTAGCACCAGGACGTTGTGGTGCCCGAACGAGGCATCTGTTTTTAGAGTGGGATCTCGATTTCCCAACATTATACAAATGATACATTTTGAAGTACGGTGGTCGATAGGTCATTTTTGTCCAGCTGAATGCATGTGTGTCAATTCAGTGTGAACTTAGTGGAATAAAGATAAGTCGATTGAGTGCACATTTACTCTTAATTATAGAAAGAGAGAGCAAACATGAATATAGTGAGTTTAAAAAAAAATAATCAGTTAATCTAGATAAATAATTTGCTGAAAGAAATAGTGGAGCAAACTTGCAAATCTTGAGTGAATAGACTAAAATCCATACGTGTTGCATGACCGTGTATTTGTAACTTAAATATTCTAGTTGGTTCCTTAGATGAGAAGAACGTCGCGGTAGCATTATATGAATGCTAAGGAATGAATCGATGGTACATTGCCATAGTTAGCACTATCTAAGTGCGAATGAATTAAGTAACGGCGCGTTGAGGTCATTTCTCGTTCATAACTTGTAGTGAGAGAGGTAGTTGATGCATATTTTGAGAGAATGGACTGAGTGATTGTGGTAGGGTCACCAGTTCAAAGTCGGAACAAATATTCCTGCTCTGCTACATGATTCGAGTTCGTTATTGATGGTATCCACCAAATAAGTTCGTATTTGGATTTTACATACAAGTTGTTGAAAACAGGTTTATTTTGAACTTGAGATTTAATAATTAATGGGTGGAGCTTGTGAGTCCTATCCACCGAGATGGATGGATCAGAACGACGAAAACGAAGTGATTTGATCGACTGTGTAGATAATGTGAATAATGCGAATGTCGAGGATAAAGTATGTGTGTGCTTAGTGTCCTATTGTTTTCTATGCGTAGATAAGGTGGACTTGACCAATGGGGTTTCAGAGGAGAAGCTTTGTTTGGCTTGTTCGATAGAAAGATAGCTGAGATTGTCTATCAAAGGAATTTTATAGATAGTTGATGAAAAAAGAACTTATACTAAGAAAATGATGACAAAGTTTGGGAAACAGAATATTAGTGTAACATACTGGCGTCAATAAATAAATGGAAGGAAATGATTAAATGACAGTTCTGTGCGAATGAAGTTTGTTGTGACCCAATGGAAGATAACGCGACCAAACAAAACGAATCGTCATTCATGTCGGAACTCCGTGTACATAATTGTGGGCAGCTTTTTTGTAAATGAATCACCATATACGAGGGGTGGTCAATAAGTTTTGCAATTCTGATATAAGAAAACGAGATATGAGGAAAAGTGTTTTATTATTTTTGAATATAACTACCCTCGACTTCAATGAACTTGCGCCACTTGTCCCTGAGGCTTCGAATTTCCGACAACCAGAAATCTCCCGACTGCTGTTCAATCCACTCATGGACGGTGAGCTGGAGATCTTCAGCGTCCCCAAACCGGCGTCCTCGCAGTGCAGCCTTGAGCTGGCAGAATAAAAAGTAGTCGCTAGGGTCCAGATCTGGACTGTAGGGGGGATGGTTGAGCTCCTTGAATCCGCAATCGAGCAGGGCAGCTTGTGCAACTCTGGCCTTGTGAACTTTGACGACGTTGAAGTCGATCATGGGGCGTGAGGTTTCTAGGGATCCAACGGGCAGATACCTTGGTCATGGCCAAATTGTCGTGGATGATGTTGATAACACTTCCATGTGATATTCCAAGTTCTCGCTCGATTTCTTCGACCTTCACCCGACGATTTTCGAGGATCATCCTCTCCACACGGGCCATATTGTCCTCGTTGGTCACGTCTGACGGGCGTCCTGGAAGGGGGTCATCTTCAAGGGACTCACGACTATGGCGGAACTTCCTATTTCAGTTAGCAATGGTTGCATAGGAAGGGGCGGTGTCGGTGTACACTGCAACCATGCGTTCATGGATCTCTTTTGCATTCTTGCCTTCTTTGGTCAAAAACTTGATCACGGCGCGGTGCTCAACCTTCTCCATTATTGAAAAAAGTTGTGACTGACGATCTGCGATCAGCTACTGCTTCTTAAATAGACGAGGCAGAAGTGTGCGGCTGCTGGTCCTGACTTATCATAACTTGTCCTAACACCCCAATAAACAGCTATTTCCCCTCCTCTGTTTTGCTCTACCGATTGGCAAAACTAATTGACCACCCCTCATATATATATAATGACTCGTGTCATTATACAAAAAGGTGTATCATTGCAAGATGAAATATACTGGAAGCATTTAGCAAATTTGGCATTATGTCCATTCTGATTTTATATTTCTCTATGTGGCCTAGGGAGTGAGTAGTGGCCCTACTGACCACGTTACCAGTTGCTATATATATGCATATTAAAATCGTTATAAAAAAACATAGTTATTATGATCTATGTTTAACTAGAGTAAACTAAATGAAATAGGTGACAAAACTGCTCATATATATTATCATATATAGTTAACTATATGTCAATAAGTCGGGGACCTATTGAACACTATTTTACAGTAACTAGAATTATAGCCCTACCTTACTATGTTTAAAATTCTCAAAAGATGTTATTTATATTTTTCAAGTTTTAAATAATGCAAAGTCGTATTTTTTTTTAGGAATAGTTTATTTATTTTGGTGAATTAAATAATCGATTAGACTACCGTCTTGTTGACAAAGTAATCAGACTTTTCTGCCCACCGCAATATGATTAGATCCCCTTCATGAGTGTAATTTCTTTCTAACCTGCGGGGATAAATGCAAAACACAGTTTAAACAATAGAAATCAATCTAGGGAATACTTCCATACGTTTCCAGATAACTTTGCTGAAAATATTTGTTAATTTATCTCACTTGATTAAAACTCCTATCCTTTGAAACAAAGGCTCTTTAGTTCTCTCTCTTCTTTAACAGAAAAACGATCGTCTGATGTACAAAATAGTAAATTATAATGTGCACAACTACCAAGAGTTCAAGATGAACTTATTCAAAAGCATCTACCACTGGTCACCCGCAAAGGGCTTGTCTTCCTGTGAGGAAATACACGACCTAATATCGCTTGTGTATCACACTATACCGCGAATAATCTTAGTTTTTGCTACCTCATTCGCAATAGTCGCCTGATATTTCTCTTTAGCATTACCACCTGTTTTTGTATTTACACAATTAGATTGGCAACGAAATGACTTTTATTCGTGAAGTAGGGAAACTATAATTTGTTGGGAGAAGATTTATGAAAGTTGTGTACATAGAATTACTTTCTTGTTTGAACTGTCTTTTCATTTATCCACTGACTTGGACACCTAATATTATTACGCTCCGGGTCAAGTAACTTGCCAATATCCCAATTATATATATCAGAAAATAAGTTGACAAGTTCAATCATATCTACATATATACACCTTTTATAAATGAGAAAATATTTAGTAGAATCGGTTTAATTTTCTTACCCCATGTACCAAAAACAACAAAATATAGACGCTAATTCTAATGGTAGACTGTTCGTTTAAACATTTTATCCCACCGTTTCAAACTTCTTATACATTATAAGTTTTCAATGTGCGGTGTAAAGAACCGAGAATTCTATAGATATCGGTCATAAAAACATCGATAAAGTGCACCATAATGATATATTGGAAGTTAAGTTCAACTTGTGATGGTGATCTTTAAGCCAAACATCCAAGTAGCCAAAATTGACCAGTAATTATTACTGAATATTAGAGGAAGCGTTTACATACTTTTGCTTGTAACCAAAACAAAACCGTATAGAGCAGACTTAAAAATGAGCACTATTAAGCTCTCAATTTCCGCGATGACCCCCCAAAAAAAAAAACCTGCTATAGGATCTAACGTGAAATAAAGGTGTAAGACATTACCTGATATCCCATCATAAGTCTACCACATCTCCCAATTCCAGCCTAACCCTGAAGGCACTCCTTTGGTTCCGTAACGACCAGCCTCTGCCTGCTCTGAGCCACCGTTCTGGTTCACCAATCGCATTGCTTCCTTTTCTCCCTCCGTGGGTTGAATCCTGTAAGGATTCTGAACCGATTCTGTTGAAAGAGACAACCATATATGAGTTTAACAATCCTCTATTTACCTAATACGAGTCTAGAAATGCTGTATTTGGTGTCTTGGATCTTAATGGTGTATGTAAAATGGAAAATAAACAAAAACTTAACATACTCGTAGATTAAGCAAAAAGCAATCCTTGATACTATGTAAAGAAGGCCTTTCAAGGCAATAGCCTTTTTATATTCCTTAATCCTAATCTCGCTTTAATAAACAACACTCTATTTTTATTTTATTCAAAGCATTTTGATATTCATTGGAAGATTTTTATTCTCTATTATTTGTACGTTTTATTGATAAATGACAACCGGATCCGGAGATTGTTGGTAACATCGCATTGAGGGAATTTCATCGCAGCAATCAATTTTAATGATCACCATCGCTTTAAGACTGAGTATGGTGTAGATATATTCATAGAACAATTATAATAATAATTAAAAATAATAATAATAACGGTTTGCTAAAATAATTACAAAAAAATTGGGTGACATGGGATATGGAAGCTGCTTGTAAGTTATGCTATAACTAAAACCTTCTGCCTGCTTCCTGGATATTTTGGGATTGCGGGGAAGCAACGCGCCGATAAGGGTGTGTTAAAAAGTCTGCAAGGACTGGGCGACCAGACCATCGTTTTGCTCTCCCTGACTCGGATTACATGACAGGAATCAGGAGGGAAGGAGACACTCCCACCCTCATTTAAAATTCTGATGTATCATTCCAATTTTCCTTGATTCTTTAATTATGAAATTCCTCTATATCCATATTTATGTTTCCCACTTTTAAAAATTATTTCTTTCTCTTTAAAATGCTTCAATGGGGAAAAGATTGGGAAGTTTGCCCTGTATAATTATCTTATAATGACTCGTGTTCTTCTAATTCATCCACATTCTTAGCCAACTGTCTACCTTTAACTATATTTCAACTCTAGCCTTTGAAATTCTAGACTACGTTATAAATATCTTCCTAAAGTGTTCAGTCTTTCCATTATTAAGCTACATTGAGTAGGTTTGGTCGTCCTTTGGATTTCAACCTTGACTCGACCTTTGGATGACGCCTGCGTTTAGCTATTTAAGACTGTTATCCGAAGTTCACGTTAAAATGTAGGACCTAGTTGAAATAAGAGCGAAATTGGGCGAATTGGTAAAACCAAAAACCACAATAAACATCTCTCTGATCATGTGAACAAGAGCAAACTCAAAAGTATCCTGCTCGCTATTCTTTGACATTACTCTAACTTTATTTTGAAGATATCAGCAGAGCCCACCAAATTCCGAGGTCCGAAAAATTAAAGGTGACGTGGTAATGAGATTGATGATCTGGAAATTTCCATTCATAAGGAACAGCCAACACACTTAAAATATACAGTAGCGAGGAAGAGGTCCCCTCACAAAGACAATACGTCGATATATACATATATGTATCTATTGTTTAGGGGGAAAGAGATAAAAGCCATAAGAATATATATATATATATATATATATATATATATATATATATATATATATATATATATATATATATGCATAGTTATATATACATATATCCTCTAATATACGTACGCGTCCTTCGCTACGTACAAGTGCGTTTACTTCGTAAGAGTAATCCGTTGATTACGAGGTATAAGAGTGCGATTTACTACAGGGGCCGATAGCGTTTAATGAGTTTACCAAGTTGCAGTTTTAAAGGACATATTTAAAGAGTAAAAACCAAAAATATAATCTTAATAAGTCACTAGTTAACATATATATACATACGGGAAATATAGGTAATGTAAATAAGGACAATTCTGACAGAATATAGATTAATTGGCAATCGGAAATCGTTAATCACTCGTTAATCATCTTTTAAATGGGATACTATAAATCAGTTATACAGAGGGAATATTTATATGTCGGAAAGTGGGTCGATTAACGGGAGATACAAGCAAGGGTCGTTTAACCTTAATGGGGTCACCTAGAAGAAGGGGAATCCTTTAGAGAACCGGCGCGAGGGAAATGGAGACGGACAATGGTCATGATTTTCGGACGAATATCCTGATGGTAACGAGGATGAAGGGGGATGACCAGAAGACGGACAATGACACCTCTGCTCCAGAAAAGTGCAACCTCCAAAAATCGAGACTCTGGCGTGGCTCGGCGCGAAATCTAACACGGGAAACTGGAGATCCTTGAGGGGGAGTGGGTCCAGATGAGACGAGAGAAATCCCGGCCAATCCTACGGAGATGAAACGATTCGAAGCTCGCTCTGAACAGAGTAAGCCTTCACAAAAGAGATGGATCTGACTGGTGAGATCCAACCTCGATGGTATAAGCGAATACCAGGGACTTGGGGAAACAGACTCACGATCTGAACCGAAGGCGACGGGTTCTTAAACTCAATCTGCCGATATTCGAAAACCCAGGGTATTTGTATGACAGCCATTTTGGGGGTTTCTCCTCATTTTCAGTCTCAGACGACTGGCTGACCTCTTCCGGCGGCTAGATGGATTAGCGTCTGTCGTCTGACCCAAGTCTTAATGGCCTTTACGTTGTGGCGGGAAACTTTCGGCTAGCAGTTTCCCAACTACGGAGATTAGCGCTTCCTCGACGAGGTAAAAGCTTTTAGCTCCCCACTTAATTAACTGCACCTGTGAGGCGGCTGACGGATATTCAAATTCTTTCTTCTTCTATTTTTCTCTTTGGATTAAGAGATTACTCCACGTGGCGTTATAGTTAGGAAACATAGAGAGGGAAGGAATTCATGAAACAAATGAAGGGGTATTCTTCTTGGCGTCCCTTTCTCTTACATGCTTCCCTTCCAAAGATAGCTTTTTTCCCGACACGAAGGGGAAGAAAAAAGAGCTTCTCGTCCAAAACCCATCGGTATTAAAATTTCGGCCGACACTGCGGCCGTCAAGGTACAGGATTTGCTCCGTTTGATCCCAGACGACGGATAAAACTTGCACATACATTTAGGTTAATGGGTAATTAATTACATAATTAAAATATAAATTTAGAATAAGGAATCAATCAAACGGAGTTACAATCCAGGAAATAATAAAAAATCAATAATGACCATACGTATATAAAAGCAATACACTAAAATACGGGTGTACGTATTCACGCCCAAAAATAAATTTTACATGGGGAAGCAACGCTCAAATATATAGATGAACTTATAGGATGTATGGAGTTCTACCTTGAGTGAGGAGGTTCCTCTACTGTATTCCTATTAAGATTATCTGCTACACAGTTTTCACTAACTTTTAAATACAAAATTCGGAATTGATATTCCATTAATAGCAGACTCCAGCGCATGAGCCTTCCGTTTTGGCTTTTATAATTTCTTAAGTACGCCAGAGGACGGTGATCCGTTTCGATCACGAACTCCTAACCTATCAGATACATTTTAAACTTCTCAACACCAAAAACTATTGCAGAGCCTCAAGTTCTATTACTGCATAGTTTCTCTCGCACGGTTGTAAAGGGTAGGCCCTCGGATTCCCATGATTTCCCTTTCTCATCATAGTTTACGGTATTTATCGCTGGTCGACCCGCTTCAAGGCTACCACTTTTGGCCTAAACTTCTTTAACCTACCAGTCTAATTTGCGTACGAGAAGCGCCTCCCCCCTTGTGCCCCACTTCCCTTTCCCCCCCTTTCGGACTGAAGGATATAAATGGGGCCGTGAGCCGTTTATGTGATTCTGTTGCGAGAATTCCACCTGATTGCTCCGCTGAATCGTTGTCCGTCACTTACCTTGAAGTTATTAATTCCTTCGTGCAGCGAGGATTTTCTGCCAATGATTCCTGCCAGCGTTGTCGCTGCCCTCCTGTCAGCTGCATCGATTCGAGCTTTTCCAGTTACGTTTGCAAGTGTTCACTTGGAAGCCGTTCACACTGGGCACGTGAAAGTTCTCCCCCAGTCACCTCGCCATTTCCTCTTTGGGGAATTCTGTCATCTCTAATTCGCTCTATCGGATCGTTGGACCTTCGAATCATCGTTCCGCGTGGTCTCGACGCCTTTCGCCATGATATCGCCGTCTGTGGGTTTATCCTCTCCGAAGACCGTCATCGCATTCACCCCTGTGGACTTGGGACCAATTCCCTCATCATCGCCGAGCCTCTTTCGCCTGGGTTCCCGACCTGGGTCATTGCTTCACTGCTCTGCTATCAGGTATTTTAGACGTAAAACAGGGAAGTTATTCCGGGAACACCTGTCACAAGAGTAGCGAAGCCTATTTTCATCTTCAACGGCGCGTGTCGTTTCGGCTTTAAACAATTTATCCATAGAACCCATTTTTGTATGCGCGAATATCTTTTTGGTTAAAACGACTTGTGGTCATTCGATGGTGTTAAGCATTTGTGACTTTTCTTATTGTTTGATAACCCACGTATAATTTGTTAACAGTTAATTTATTTCATTTTAATTTTGTTGTAAATAATACTATAACTGTTTTTTATGTGTATTTATTTAGCCCCTTGCGGATACCTCATATTTTTGCACAGTCCAGATTAATTCTGGTGAATTTCTAGTAGGCCTTTAGATCTCTGGTCTACTATAAATTTTATATGTGTATTTTCTTTGGGTCGTGTAAACCGAGTTCCGCGATAGCCTTTACAACGGTAACAGTTTCCGGCTTGCATAAGCGATAGGATAGCTATTCTTATCTTCTTGGTATTGCAGCAACACGCAACCGATGCCATCGTTGCTGGCATCCGTACGG